>JARHVA010006752.1:585000-647500 GCA_037957365.1 Torreya grandis | reverse complement strand
CTATCAAACATATGACTACACTTCAAAAAGCCAAAAGATGAATCTCTTTCCTTCTACTCTGAATAAAGGAGTAATGAGGTCATTAATGGGCCTAAGAGGTAAATCCATTCACATTTAGAGGGAAATGGAAATAATATTCTTGGATAAATATCAAGATTACTATAGGATTAAAGATAGGAAAGAAGAATTTTTCAAAATCAGACAAAATAAAGATGAGAACCTTGATGATTGCTTAGATTGGTTTTTTTTTGTGATCAATAGATATGGTTATGAGATAATTGAAGAAGTGATAAAAGCTATTCTCCTTAAAGGATTGTATGATTCCTCTAGGTATTATTTGAATCTTATGGTGAAGGGAGACATTACTAAACTAGATTTACAAGAAATCACATGGTTATGCACCAACTACTCTAGAACAATTCTAACAGTAGAAGAGGAAAACTAGATAAATATAATAATGTGAGACAACTTATGAAAGAGCTAGGAAACTTCAAAATAGACATACTAGTTTAGCTAAATTCAACATTGGATGGATTACAAGACAAGACTAAATCTAATATTGAACCATTAGAGATTTATTACCCAAAATGTAGATTGAAAAATGTACTTACTTAGAGACTATCATCTAGATAAAACTAGAACATATGGAATATATGATGCCAATAATCATGACAAAAGGAATTTTAGTCATCTCCCTAGCCTAAAAAATTAGCTCAAATAAAATGCATAAACTATAGAAGAAGTCAACTATGTTCAAAGACAATGAAATAAATTTTAACAAAATCAATAGTTTGGCTCAAGAATTCCTTTTCCATAATGGCATGTACCTCTACAAATGTGAGATGCACCACCATGGGGAACCTAGGAATGGATGCCACAATAATGGATGATGTCCCAACATTTTAAACAAACATGGATACCCCAAGGCCATCAACATTCATGGATAAATCAATATTAGAATTCTGATCCAAATTATAATCAACATCAATAAAGACCTTGGTTAGCAACTATAACAACATTGATTGATTATAAATCAAGATATATGACCATCTCAAATGGTCTTAAAGTAAAATGGATTTCCTTATATCCACATGCTCAACCATCAATAAATACTATCAAATAGTTATGGGTTAACCAACTTGATGAGAAATATCGTAGCATCTCCTTTGTAGCAATGGTTCCAATCACTGATCATTTTGAGGAAGTATAAGATGAGTTATTAATAAGCATTGTAATTTCTATGGATTTTGATAGTCCAACTACTGATCTTGATAGTCCAACTATGGATTAAAATTGACTAGTTAGGTATTTGAACAAAAGACTATTTCTAGGTAGCACTTCCTATTCTTGTGATAATTCATCCTATTCTACCTCTTCTAATGTACTATATGACCATAAAGACATTCAAAACATTGTGATACAATGGGAATATGAAGTCCATAACTCATTTCTAACAACCTTCAATTGTCCTTTAGCTATAATCATTCCCAAAGGAGATAAGTTTGTCAAATATGCTATTAAATTTCATACATTTCTACCACATCCTTATCCTCTAAACTCATTGATGGCTGAATTCAAACAAATAGACTCTTCCCATCTAGGCACTAAAAAAATCACAATAGCATTAGGGAAGACACTAAACATAAATAGTTGATTGATAAATGATTAGAAAATGAAAGTTTTTGATGTAATTAGAGATCATACTCAATATTTTTTTTTGGAATATGAAGACATGAAGGGAATCCATCCAAGTGTATGTACACACCACATTTACATTAAGAACATTAAACTAGTAAGGTAGCCATAAAGAAGAATTAATCTTGCCTTGAGAGACATTGTGAAACCTAAAATTGAAAAGTTTTTAGTAGTAGGACTCATTAATCCTATGTATAACAACCAATGGGTCTCTCCTTTGGTCATTATTCCTAATATAAAAGGTAAATGGAGAGTATGTGTATATTACATGTAATTAATCAAGGCAACAATGAGAGATTACTTTCCTCTACCCTTCATTGATCATGTACTTGACAATTTGGCTAAGAAAAGATAATTTTCTTTCCTAGATGGTTTTAATAGATACAACAAAATACAAGTGACACTAGGGGATCAAGATAAAACAACCTTCACCTATCCATAAGAAACATTTTACTTTTAAGTCTTACACTTTCGTTAATGCAATGCACTTACCACTTTCCAATGTGCAATCATATCCATATTTTTAGACTTGACCAATGATTATGTAAAATATTATATAGATGACTTTATTATTCATGGAGAATCCTTTGATGAAAGTTTGAGAAATATTACAAAATTACTACAAATATGTGAGGATCACCATTTGTCCCTAAGTCATGAAAAGTGTTTGATTTTGGAAAAAGAAGACATAGTTTTAGGACATCATATTTTTTCAAAAGGAATTCAGGTAGATCCAAAGAAAATTGAAGTCATTTCAAACTTACCTATTCCTCAAAAGTAGACTAACATTAAAAGTTTTTTAGGCCACGAAAGGTACTACGAAAGGTTTATAGAAAAATTTAGCAAGATATCTGATCCAATGTTTTATTTGCTCACAAAGGAGAGTGAATTTCTCTAGAATTAAACTTACCAACAATAATTTGAAACCATCAAATGGAAGCTTAGTAATACACTAGTATTAAGAGGACCTAACTGGTCACACCCCTTCCATATTTATATTGACATATATAATCATGTTATGGGATTTTTTTTAGGACAATATATTAATATATACATATTTATGTCATATACTACATAATAAAGAACTTAAATTCAACTTAAATAAATTATACAACTCCTGAGAAGGAATTTATTACTACAATTTGTGCCATAAATAAATCTAGACACTATATTACTAGTTATAAAATATTTATATATACTAACTATGAATTTATCAAATATTTTATGAATAATTTAGTAGTAGGAGGATGATTTATTAGGTGGTTGTTATTGTTGCAAAACTTTAATATAAGAATAATCGACAAACTAGGAAAATTCAATGAGGTTATTGATTTGATATATTAATTTCAAAATATAGATAAAGAAGAAACTCTAGAAGACAAATTTTCATATGATAAACTATTTTCTATTTTGGCAAAATCACCTTGGTTTATTGATATAGAAAACTTTATAGCTTCAGGTAAGTTTCCTTTTCAAAGTACCAAAAAGGAAAAGAAATGGTTACTTAAAATTAGTTATTCTTATAAAAGGATTAATGCTATACTATTTAAACTTGGACATAATCATGTTTTTCTTAGGTGTGTAAAGGAGAATGATATGTATGATATCATTCATACACGTCATGATGAACTAGGAGGACACTACTCAGTGAAAAAAATGATAAGACATATGTTTGGTAGTGTGATTCATGTCAAATAATGTCGAAACCTACATTATCCTCCAATATTCCTCTTCATCTATAGGCAGTTATAGAATCTTTTAAAAAGTGGGGAATGGACTTAGTTCAGCCCAAAGATCCACCTTCACAAGGTAAAAAATACTTGTTGGTATGTATGGACTATGTAACCAAATGGGATAAAGTACAAGATCTCTATTATATAAAATAAGAGGTAGTAATAGACTTTTTCTCTTCAAAGATTATGCAACATTTTGGAATACCAAAGGATATAGTATCTTATCAACGGCTACAGTTCATGTACAATATCATCCAAGCATTCATGGAGATTTAAAAAGTCAACCATAGGAAATATTTTCCATACCATCCTCAATAAAATGGACAAGTATAAGTCATAATATATAATTGGATAATATGATTACAAAGATAGTGAATAATAGCCAGAAGAATTGGGCAACCAAACTCCCAGAAGATGCTTGGGCATACAACACCATGTAAAAAACCACTATTGGTTTTTCACCATATGAGTTTTTCTATGGTAAGAAACATATCCTTTCAATTTAATATGAAATTAAAAATTTGAGGACTACATTGAAATTAGGAATTGATTTGGATGAAGCACAAAAAAAAAAGAATGTTATAGTAAAATGAATTGGATGAGTTGAGGATGGAAGCCTTGCAGAAGACAAATATGAATTAATATCAGAGAAATAAATGGCATGAATTGCATATAAAATAAAGGCAATTTAGAGAAGGATATTAGACACTCTTATATGATTACAAATATTATTATTTCAAAGGTAAGCTTCAAAGTAGATGGTTAGGACCATTTTAGATATAAAAGACTTTTTATAATGGTTCAATATAGTTATTGCCTATAGATGAAAATTATAAAACACTTATTGTTAATGGATATACTATGAATCTATATCATAAGCCTTCCAACAAAGATGAATTCATTTAGTTATTATAATATGATTTTGGTACCATGGAAGAACTCAAATCTTCCATGGTCATTGATTTTTGAAAACAAAATTAGCCTAAAGAAAGGAAGAAGATTCATCTCTACTCTAAAAGTTTTAAAATATAAAATATAAAAAATAAAAATAATAAAATAAAATTCAATAATGAAAATATTTTGGGACATTATTTACAATCATGTTCAAAAAATCAACTCACTAGTTATTAATGTACTAAATAATGAGACTTGATCATAAAACTAACAAATAGATGGGCAAGGAGAAAAAACCAAAAAAATAAAAAATTAGAAAAAATGAGTTCATAAATTTAGTTGGTTTTAAAGTAATAAATTTGATGTTATTATCTAATTTACTATTTCCATGACTAATTCATGCAATTATCTATGTAGGAATAGGTAAGGAAGACTGACAAGGATAATATTATGATTTTTAAGGTAGAGTATTTATTTTGATGCCAAGTGTTTATTTTATATGTCTAAGTTTCATGAATTTTCTCAAACTTATTAGAATAAAAATTGCATAAGGTGGTATAAGAAGAATATTCTATGATGGTAGCAAAAGGTCATTTCAAAAAAGTTATATTTTGGAACCCCAATATATGTGCTACAAGTAATATTCCTTCCAGCCATAATGTACTTTATTATGAGACATCATTATTAATTATATATTATATTTATGAAAAACATAAAGTGAGAGATTAAAATATTTGATGATGAAATCATTCTAAAAATTAATAAAAAGGAAAAGATTACACCATCATTATTTTAGATTGATGTTGTCATCATTAATTGGTTTGGTTTGAGTGTCATGCATAGTATAAACCCTAAGAAGATATTATTATTGTTTATTATAAAACAAAGTTTGTTTTCCTTTGGTAAGCAAGGTAAAGGATTTATTGTGTCCTATAAAAGTTTAGAATTTTAAATGGGATTAAAAAATAAATCTGAACTAGACAATGCAAGTGAGATATTGAAGGATGAACCAGTAAAGGATATAATGGTAGTAACTAGATGGATCATGTTCTTTCTCAAATTTCAAGGATTTGATGAGGCATTAGTAACTAAATTTATCCTCCACTTGAAACCTAAATTCTATATGGTTTGAGGTATTCAATTAACCTTTTCCATGCAATTCCTCATCAAATTGTTAATAATTCCAAACAAAGGTGTAAAAATAGTAGGAATATCTTCATTTTGTGATCTCATCAAGATTTTTAGTAGTGAGGGAGAATCAATACCAGTCTAAGTACAAGATGTCAAAGGATTAATCAATGGATTTAACATATAATATCTACCTAAAACATGGAGGTTAGTTTCATTTTGGATCGTAAAATATTTAACATGTGAAGGGCAATGTAGTGTGTTAATTTTTATGGTGTCAAGAATGATAATTCACTTTAAATATGGTTCTCAATAACCTTAACACAAAATAAATTTACCTCATTTATATTGATATCTATTCAAGTCATAGTATGAGGTATACCATAAATCCCTCTACCATCTACCATCATGGGTTAATTCAACTCATTATCTAACAGAACTTTTTACAGCAAGAAAATGGAATAAAAGATTGGGTTGCCTTCTGTGAAGGAAAAAAAGAAAAACCCTTAAGTCTATTCAGTGTATTCCTTTACACATTCATGATTCAAGTTCAAAAACCCCACCTAGAATTTATCCCAAAGGAATTATCTATAAAACCACTCATAATAAAAGTTTCTCAAATAAAATTATTCCATTACAACCCCCAAGTCCTCCTTTTATAGTCTCACCCCCTGAGCCAACAAGCATAACATTGAAAATTTAACCTTCTACTAGAATCCATCAACATATTCCTCAATTTGATCCTACTTAATAACCTATTCAAATTGTTTAAGTTTAATCCTCTATAAACCCTACCTCCCATCTAAAAACTCAAGAAACCTCATATACATAAACCCTTCCTCCTTGTAATAAAAGAAGGAAATTAATCTTATCTATTTATAGTGATGAAAACATTGTTGTAGAAACCCTAGATAGCTTGAGACAAACCCCAACTATCACTACTAGTGAAGGACAAAATAGAGAGGAAGAGGAAACCCCTCTCCCAAAAGAAGACTTTTGTTGATGACTCTATAGACCTAATGAGATAATTACTCCCTCTACATAGAAAATAAGGGATAAATTAAATTAAACAATGAATGAAAAAGAAATACAAGCTTCAAAAGAGGTAAAATATGTGGAACTACAACTTGCTCTAGCATTGTCTCAACTAGAAGCCACTATTACAAAAAATGTAGAACTAATTTTTGTAGCTCAACATAAATATTTTTTAATTTATCATTCAAAGAAATAGATTGAAAACATGTAAATCCAATCCCTAAAGAGAGTGGATGATGTAGAAGATGAAATTATTGATATATGGAGTCATACCAAATCACATGAGGAAGAGAATATTTATTTAAGGAGAAATATTCTCAAATATGAAATAGAAAATGATTGAATAAGGAATCAAATAGGTTCTAATGTTACTCCTATGGTCATGATAAAACAAGGTTATAAAACTATTTTGTTTGTTCTAGATGTGAGAAATCAATGTGAGAAATTTTGCTCAAAACATGAAGAGATGAAAAGATGAAATCATCTACTTAGGAAATAAAATCATCTTATTAAAAAGAGAAACATCAAGTGTAAGAGGAGTTGACAGAAGCTCAATTAAAAAAAAAGAATAGGTTAAAAACACTCTTTAGTGTACCTATCATTTAAGTGAAAAACTATTATCCTATAGAGTCCCTTATTATGCATATAGTCTATTTTTACATAATCAATTATTTAAATGGAAAATATTAAAAATATATTGTGATTTACCACATTAAATAAATGCCAGTGATGAATTCATGATAATGTTTAAAAATAGTACTCCTGATAAGCAAGATCTTTGTGAATTCTACTTATGGGACATTATTCTAGGTAATATAAATGATTTCTTGGTAAATATTTTTGTGGGAGAACTTAAAATGAGAGATATATTTTCTACATATATAAAGCATATTTCTCGATAGGATCAATATCACGATCATACTAATATTATAAAAAAATGTTGGTTTATGCATTAGGCCTCAATTTAGTGATGCAAAATATATATTAGAAAATTTTCACAATTTTGATCAGTAGCCCATATTTAATGATCATTATCTCTTTGCCTTATAGGATGTCCTTCTTAGTTTCAAATTTTGTTCAACATATTTTTGATGATGTAGTGGTTACTTGTAGACAATGCTGACATATGTTACTAGTTCCCTTGAGATGAAAAGAAGTATTATCACCCACTACTATTCAATGGTACCTTAAAAGAGTTAAAATCATTGTGAAGATAATTTCATATGTTATACAAAGGGATGGAAAAAATCCATGGATAAGGATGAGGTTCACACCTCCCTTGCTACTTTCCCCTATGTCCCCATGGTAGAATATAGGACCACAGTCCGAGGAACAATTTACAATTTGAATCCACTTTTTGCAAAGAGATATGGGCTTCAATCCTCATCAGTAGAGAATAATTCAAGATATATATTCCATCTATGAATTTAGTCTTAAGTTGGAACAAATAGTTCATAACTATGAATACTGAGGGTACTAGTTTGCAAAAGGGACTTGTAAAAGGTAAGGTGTGGGGGAGATGATGAGTCCATAAAATGACTCATTATTGATATAATCTATGACCTTAATATGTCAAATGGTTGAGAATTGTATGTAATATTGATGTTTATAACTAGAATAAGGTAGGAAATAGACTATTTTATCTATAAAATTCATGTAAAGTCTATGTCTATCTTCTTTGCATTATTTTATGACCATTTTCATATTTTAGGATCCACATTTTGATATCGACAAGCAATAGTAGCATTAATATGAGCTTTGACAAGATTTCATGAAGATAAGGATGATGTAACACAAATAACCAATCATATGAGACCTAAATATGGATTCTAAAGCTTGATATAACTAGATAAGGATTTCATCACTCATTTATGGATTTCACTAGTCAATTTTAGATTTCATTAGGCATCTACATATTTTGATAGTAACTTAAAAATTTCATTAGTTTTGCTATGGATTGACCCAATTTACTCTATAATAGATCATAACATGTTCCAACTGGTTTAGAAAGCTTCTCCACCTTCTTCATGTCAATATGGAAGACTCTTTTTTTATATTTCAATTTTTGAGCATGTATACAAATAATTTTCTATTTCTATTTAGCCTTCCATTTTTGGAAGTTGTTATTCTAGGTTGCAACACTAAAGACAAAAGATATGAATATCATATATGTATGGATTTTGTCATTGAGTATATTTATATATGGTAGTTGTTATCTGATAGCATATTTGATTCCCAAAGGATATCATTATAACATCCATATATTCTTACTATATCGCCCAATATCTCTAGAATATCTGGTTGTTTCAAATATTCAAAGTTGTTACCTATAATTTAGGGATAAACATTTGATTTTCATAGAATAAATAGATATATCCATGATTGGATATATAACATATACACATATATACATAGACATTGTAATTTTGGTTATTGAAATACAAGAGAATTGCAGTAGTTTATTTATCAATTTATGTGTTGAAGAATATCTTAGAGCTAAGTTGATTCAAACCTAAATTTGAGGGTGAGAAAGGGCCCATTACCCAAGGAGTTATGAGATTTATTTATTTATAAGTTAATTCTTTTTTATTTTTAATTAATATATATATATATATATATAGACACACACACACACACACATAAATATATATATATATATATATATATATATATAGATATATACATATACATATATATATATATGTATATGTATATATATATATATATACATATACATATACATATATATATATATATATACACATACATATATATATATATATATATATATATATATATATATATATATCTATGTGTCTGTGTCTGTGTCTATTTTCATAATTAATAATGATACCTATAGGGTAGATTGAATGGTTGATGTGTTACTTTCAACATAAGCATCTAATTATTTTCCTTCTCATAATTCCTTATTCTTCAAATGTGGATTTGATATTCTTTTAATTCTGCATGTGTGTTTTAACATTACTTTTATTCTACAAGTGTGAATTTGAATCTATTTTAAGTGATTTTTATAGTAGTGTGTGATTGTTTATAGATTCTTTAATTAAGTTTGGATTGGTTTGTTTATATTTCATAAAATATTCTTTCCTTTTAAAATTATTTTAAGAGTTGGAAGTAGACATAGATCAATATAACATCAAAATACCCCCAAAATACTACTACTAACCTAAAATCAATAAAGTGGCTTACTGTAGATAGATTTAAACACTGCCCTGGTAAGAACTGACACCAATATAAGTTTTTTAAATAAAGGGGTAATAACAACACCCATTAATGACAATACCTATTTTAATAGGTTGTGGGAATAACTTGTTGATATTTTAAGTTAGCCACTTTTAAGTGGAACTCATATATAAGTACCACTTTATCAGTGTTTGAGAACTAGTGACACTATTGTTAGTTGTGACCAATCTAATTAAACTATTCATTGCATGCTCACTCATGCCCTTATATAATATACCTTTGGAAGGACTTAACAGGTTTTAACTTGAAGAATTTACAATTTTCATTTAATTGAATTTTTATATTCCATGTAACATCAGCCTTCTCTTATTCTATTGTAGGATCTTTATTTTTATATTTGCATGCATGTTCATATTCCTAATATAGCTTAGCTATGAGACCCAATGAATGTCAATAAATATAGCTCAAGTGTTAATAATATATACATTATGTTCATGTAAATCTATTTACAATCTTTTGAAATGTTACTTTTATCCTAAGACACATTTCAAAACCTGATTGCATCTTGATCTTTGAAAGGTCTATTATTGACTCATACCATTAAGTCTTATACATGATGGAACACAAGAATACCACTTTGATGCTTCATGGGTCCTTTATGAGATTTATAGTCTTATATTGAATTTTTTTATGCCACTTGGTAGTTCCTCACTTACTTCAAGACTTTTAAATTTTCCATATTGATATCTCATCATAGATCATCTATGCTCAAGTTAATGTGTTTCATAGATATTAATGATTTGACTCATAAACTCTTTCAAGATTAAAAATTATAATATCATAATTCCTTTGAAAATTATCTATCAATCTCACACAATCAAATCAATTATATGTATCAATGCTAGCCTTCAATCTACTTGGGCCTATTAACCTTTGATTTCAAAATGGCTAATTTAAGATCTTAAAATTAACATCCACATGACCATTAATGACATATTTATGATCATAAATGATGTCCACGTGAACATGAAAATTTAATTACCTATAATTTTATTTTTGATATTAAATTTGACATCCATGCAACAATCAAATACATCCTCATGAGTGTCAATGATGTCCATACAATTGTCAAAATTTAATCCAGTGTCTTTTAGTTGCTGAGCCTAAATTTGATGTTCACATAACCATCAAAGATTTCCTCATGACTTTCAATTAATTCCATGTGAAAATCATAATTTAAACCACAAAATTTTCTCTCTAAGATTAAATTTTAGGTTCACATTAATGTTAAAGACATCTGCATGACCATTAAATTGACTTAACTCCTTGTGATCTCGACACTTGTCATTTCCTAGTTTGCTTTATAATCATAAATGAAAAATGATTTATCATATAAATTAGATTAATGTATTTTATGAAAACAAATAACTTTGGATATAATTTTAGCCTAAGGTCTATTCATGTTAATAAACATAGAAAACACCTAATGATTAAAGTCTAAGATAAAAATGATCACATGTGTGACAGTTGGCAATTGTTCAGGTATCCTAAGCTCTTGACTATTAACACTCGTATCATTTAATATTTATGTATTGGGCTCCCATGTTGGTGACACTTTTCACCCTCATGGATCTTTATATAACCTTTGACATTTTAATGTTTGCTCACATTGTTGGATATTTATACTAGGCTCCCACGATGGTGACACTTGTCACCCTCATGGAGTTTGGTGGGTCCATTGAATTTTCAACCATTGATCTCACTTCATTGGATCAACTATGCCTAAGTTAACATGGTCCATTGGACCTAAAAACATATAATAAATGACATAAGTTAATATAAAGGACCTTGCATTAAAAATTCTATCCTAAGGTTTGAGTTTTATTAATGAATATGATTTGGAGCTAGGTTTAGAATATATAAAAGAGCCCCTGCATTAATTTTGACCCTACGTAAATAATAAGATATAAAAATGACAAATCATATATATTTTTATCCTAAGGTCTTAGTATTAATTAAATATGATTTGGACCTAAGATAAAATATGAAATTAAGCTCAAAACATAATAAAATACTCTCTAAGAAGGGGTGCTACCTGGAAATTTCATAAGATGTTTTTTCATCTATTGACCTTGGAAGTAGGGTATTGTTCAAGGACCTTGATTTCATTAGACAAAATGTTTGAGACATAACTTATGAAGAAATTGGTCTAGGGAAAAAGGCCTATAATAATTAGTCCAAGATAAAAATCATGAAGAATATGATCGTACAACAAAGTACCTTGGACAAAAGTCTTGAAGGGTCATTTGAAAAAGTTTAAAGGGAAATTTTATTCAAAAAAATAGCTGTAACAAAAAGCCCAAAGGGAAACTACAAAAAAATGAAATATCTACTTATTAGGACAAATGTCTGAGATAAAAGTCCAAAAGAGTAGGTTAAAAAAGGCTAAAGGGTAATTCTATCATTGAAAGTGTATTATAAATATTATTGTCGGGAAATGTATTGGGAAAATTATCTAAATACCAATTTACATTAGGCAATGTTTCTGAAACAAAAATATGTAAACAAATAAGTCCAGAATAAAAGGCCCACAATAATAAGTCAAAGAGTTTAGTATCTTTGAATAAGATAATGGATAAAATATATAATTCTGATAAAGATAAGGCCAAAAAACATAATAATCCCAATAGAAATAATTGGTATATGAAGACAATAGCATTGTCATTTTCCTAAAGTATGAAAAGCCAATAGTTAGTCTTTTTTGAGATTTTGTATAAATGTATAGAAGAGGGGCTTAAAGTCAAGACCATAGTCTAAAAAGAAGTGGGTCCCCATTTCACTATATAAAATGTAGGTTTTGGGTAAAATAGTGTGTTTAAACCTCTTATGTGGGTGGCTCAATAACTCAAGTGGACCATTATTCCATCATTAAGCACTTGTGTGAAGTAGATGCAATTGAAATTAAACTAGGCAAAGTGCTAAAAATATATAAATAGGTATATATAAATGTGTATGTCATCTTTGGGACCACTCAAGTCTATTAGGTAGCTCTGGGCCACTCAATAATTTCAAAAACTATATATTTACTAAGGTATGAAACTGGTGACAACCAAGAATATGATAACAAGTGTATAAGTGTAGAGAATGACATGGATTTTGTTAATGCAAGAACATCACTTATATAATAGTTTTCATTTCAATTTTGGTTTTATTTTTATATTTTTTTATTGATGATTGTTTATGAGGTCTTAGGATGCTTATACCATATTTAATTTATAAATCTAGAAGTTATTTTTAGTCATATCTTATCAAACTTTCAAATTTACACTTTCTTGCCAAAACATAGTTTTTAAAAATTTGAATTATTTGGCTTAGAAATAGTATTATAGAGTTATATGAAAGAACCTATCAAGGTAAAATAATTTTTTAATTATCTCTTAAAGACTTCATGAATCCATATCATGGGTCCAAACTCATGGTGGTATGGAATATCCACTTTGTATGTGTTCATGTTTCTTAACTAACTCTTTAGTGACCATTAGAAGGTCCCAAAGGGTAGATAGAGTGGTTATTAAATGAAAAAAAGGTTTTATTTTCATGTAAAAATATTTATTAAATATTTTATAGGCTCTAGTTTTGATAAATAACAAGAAAAATTCCTAGTGTTGAAGAAAAGTTGCATACATACCTTTTTTTTGTGTATATGTATTGGGAATTGACTGTGTAAACATGATCAATGAAGGAAATAATAATAATGAAAAGTTTTTGATACTTATATGGAATTGGTAAGTTTTTAATTTATTTCTTATAGGTTATTTTTTCACTTTATTTCATTAATTCTATATTATTTTGAATAAAACATAACATAGTCTTGTAGAAGCCAAGTAAACTTACATAATCATTTAGAGATATTTATATAAAAAGTGAAAAAAGGAGTTAGGGAGAGTTTATATTGATTTAATAATGTTTGGAATGATTTCATATAACTTTATCATCCTTCACAGTTTATTGAAAAGCTTTATAGGATTCAAAAACTCAAAATAACCCCTCTCAGGTCTATATAAGACAATGAAACCCTATGTTAGGGTTTTGGAACTAAAAGTCTATTAAAAAGAGTTGTATCAATAAATAAACTTAAAAAAAAAATTAATCAATAGGTGTATAATGTTTTCTAATATATTTCAATGGTTTTAGGTTTGTATGGATAATTAGGGTACAAAAATAGTGGACTTTGTCTAATTAGGCCTTGAGGAGACCTAATTAGAAGAGAACAAGGAGTAAAAAAGTGGTCTAAATGTTTTTTTAGGCCATGAAATCTTGTAAATAGGTTAAAATCAATAGAGGGTAGTATAAAATTTCCTCATTTTATGTAAATCATTTTTTATCATCTATATAATTTGTAAAACCTAAAAAAAATACTATAAAGATGCCCTTAAGGTTGAGATAAGTGTGTATACTTTATAGTGTTAATAATTTTTGGTAAGTTGATCTACATCCTTTTTCTATCTATCTAAAAAAAGAAACATATAAGTAAGTGGATAAGGAGATATTACCTAAGATGAATAGAATCTAGAAGTTGTTTGACAAATTACCTGAGAGAAAAGAAGATGCCACCAAGGAGTAATGCAACATGTGAGAGGAAAGAAACCATACAGATGAGAGATGACATATTACAAGATTTAAGGAAACTCAGATTAAAATTTGATTCCAAAATCATATTATTTAAGGTTAATTAAAGAAGTGGAGTAGTCATAGGTGATTTGAGTGACCAAGAAGAAGAAAAACCATAGGCACCAAAATTAGAAGATAGAGAAAGAGAGAGAGACTAAAGAGTAAAATTTTAAGAGATTACTAAAGATGGTAAAAGGGTATGGATCTAATCCTCAACTATATCTTCCAATAAATTTGGGTGGCTTAGTGGATAATAAATCCTTGATTATATTAGACATTTTGATAAGTACTTTGATTTTGAAGATGTACCATAATATAAATAGGTCATGTTTTCTATAAAAAACTAAAAGGTCACGCATCCCTATGGTGGGATTATATATAGGATGAAATAAGGAAGAAATGAAAGGCTAACATCAGGTCTTGGGATAGAATGGTTGCAAAATTTAAGAGCAATTTCTTGCTTAGTGACTACATCACCAACTTGTATAGGAAACTTAAAAACATGAAATAGAAAAAGATGGTGGTAAGAGGATATACTAAAAAGTTATAAAAAATGAGAATTACATCAAGTCATATGGAATATGAGAATTAAAATGTGACTAGGTATCTCAATGGTTTATTATACAAATTATTTTATGAGTTTAGTCTTGTTAGTCTAAAGACATTAGAAGAATGCTACCAGTTGGAATTCAAAAATAAAGAAAAACTCAATAGGGAACAAAACCAATAAAATAGAGGTACATGTATATGTTTTTGAGGAAAGGTTCAAAAAAGAGGTAGAGTATATTCACAAAGAAGCCAAGGATATTCTAGTACCTCACATGAGTAACGATCTAGTTCAAGAGGAGGATTTAGAGATAGAAGGTCTTATTTTAGGGGTGGATATGCATCAAGGGGTAGAGGATGAGGTGTATTTGTAGGAATATGTTTGAAATGTAATAATTTTTCTAGACATAGATCATAGGATTGCCCATAGGATCAATTAATAGGGAGTCCAAGAATCAAAGGAAGAAATATGATTACACAAGGAGTTGAGGAGGAGAGTATTCTCTGCGTCTTCTATTGACAATTGTAAGTGATATTTAGGAATTCCTTTGCATTCTGCAATTATTACAAGAAGAATTTTTGATCTTGTATTAATTATTTATGATTTAGGCAAAATGTCCCTATGTAGTCCCCTTCACTTTACATAAGTCAACCACTTTCTTTTTAAATCATTTTGCCCACTCTACCTACATAGGTTTAGTAATATGGGGTTTTTTGAAAATTTCCACTATCCTACTTGAAAAAAGGGAAATTTAAACATAAGGTAGGAGAATAATTGTTGATGAGGAGAGTGATAATAAATACACCTAAGGAGAATGAGCCACCATAAAGGAAACCTCTTTTTAGTACTTCTTATAAATGCCAAGGTAAATTTTGTAAAATAGTCATAGATTCAAAAAATATGGATACTATATTTTATATTTAAATGGTTAATAAACTTGGATTGAATAATTTACCTTACCCCACACCATACAAGATCTCATGATTGAACAAGGGTCAGCAAGTTTTAGTAAGTGAACAAATTTTGGTGGAATTTCAAGTTGGAAGGTACAAGGATAAGGTCATTTATGATGTGATCCCCATGGATTTTTATCATGTGTTTCTTAAGATGCCTTATAAATGTGATATGAAAAACACTAATTATGGTAGGAGTAATGTGTACACCTTGGTTGAATATGGAGTTAGTCACACCTTGCTTCCCATGAAGGATGAACACAATGACCAGCAAGTTGGGTCAAATGTGATGTTGGTAAGTGGTGAAGAGTTTTTAAGTTCCATGAAAGAAGAAGAGATGGGTTTTTCATTGGTAATAAATCCTAATACTATTATGACAACCAAAAATATCAATTAATTGCCTCAATAATTCCAAAACATGTTAGAAGAGTATGCAAAAATTATGGTTGATGAGTTCCAAAGTATATTGCCACATATGAATAACATCACTCATCATATAGACTTTATTCATAGAGAAAATTTACACAATAAGGCATCCTAAAATATGATAAAGATAAAGAGACAAGAACAACAGATTCTAGATAAAGGTCTAATCAAAGGAAGTCTTAGTCCTTATGCAGTACCTATAGTGTTAGTGTCTAAAAGGGAAGGTGAGTGGAGAATGTGTACTAAATCTAGGGATATAAACAATATCACCATTAGATATAGGTTTAAACTTACTATTATGGAATATTTTATGGATTTCTTGAGTGGATAAATCTATTTTTCCAAAATTGATCTCAAGAGTGGGTAATATCAGATTGGGATCAGACAAGGGGATGAGCAAAAACCTACTTTTAAAACAAATGAAGGAATATATAAATGGATAGTTATGCAATTTTTTTAATTAATGCAAAAATAAATTTCATGAAGATTATAAATTAATTCATAATATATTTTATATGAAGGTTTGTAGTAGTATATCTATATGGCATGGTTATTTACAACCATAGCAAGGAGGAACATCTTCACCATTTACATCTAGTCATGAGAAGGCTAAAAGAATAAAGGTTGTTAATAAAGATTAAAAAGTGTGAGTTTATGTATTTAAAACTATTTTACCTTGGATTTTCCATCTCTCAATACATGTTAAATATGGATAAGAACAAGTTTGAGGTAATCATGGAGTGGAAAACACCTAGGATAATGGGAGAGGTACACATATTTCAAGGTTTTATAACCTTTAATAAGAAGTTTATTAAGAATTTAATTGGGACATATGTTACTATCATAAACACCATTAAGGGTGACAAGAAAAGGTTTTTTTGGAGTGATAAAGATAAGAAAAGATTCCAATATTTGAAGGATACTAAATCAGACTCTACTAGGATTGTAAAATTTCAAAAAAGTGTTTCAAATAGAAAGTGATGTGATTGGAGTGGAAATAGGGGATATAATAATATAAGAGGGAATACTTACAACCTATTTTAGTGAAAATTTGAATGATGCAAATAAGAAGTAATTATCCTATGACTTGGAATTCTATGCAATGATATAAACATTAAAAAAGTTGAGGCATTATCTAATTAAAAACAAGTTCATTATATATATATATAGAAAATAATGCACTTTACCTCATCACCAATCAAACCAAAATGAACCAAATACAAATTAAGTGAGTGGATTGCATGTATAATTTTACATTCACCATCAATCATAAGCAAGGATAAAGTAACAAGGTTGTAGATGCATTGAGTAGGAGATTCTTGTTGGTGCATGAGATACGACTTGAGATTGTTGGACTTAAATCACTCAAGGAATTATATAAATATGATGAATACTTAAAATAACAATTCTTGAAAGCACCCAAATACACTCAACAAAGATCCATGATTGGACTATGTCTTACAAGATGGATTGTTGTTCAAGGGGTTATAATTATGTGTGCCAAAAATCTCAATAAAGGATAATTTGATTTAATAAAATCATAGTGAAATTATGGAATGCCACGTTGGGCTTGATAATAATTTGGACAATCTCACTAGACACTACTATTGGCCTAAGATAGAATCATAAGTGATTAAATCTATTGAAATATGTAAAATTTGTCAAGTGGATAAAGGTAAGAACACTAATGAAGGATTGCATCAACCTATAATAGTCCCAAATAGGCCTTAGGAGTCTATAAGCATGGAATTTGTTATGGGACTACCTAAGACACAAAGAGGTTTTAACACAATATACATAGTTATGGACATATTTTCTAAAGTGGCACACTTCATTCATTCCACCCACATGGCAATTTGTTTTTTAAATAGGTAATAAGGTTTCATGGATTACCATTAAACATTGTATTTGATAGAGACACTAAGTTCCCTAGCCAATTTTTTAGGACATTGTGGAGAAATCTAGGCATAAACTTGAATTTCAATTTAGCTTAAAACCCTTAGATGGATGGTCAAATGTAGGTGGTTCGTATGATCTTAGGGAGCTTATTGAGGTTCCTATATAAAGACAATCCCAAATAATGGGATCTTGTATTGCCTCAAGCAGAGTTTGCATAAAATAATTATACCAATAGGAGCATTGGCATGAGTCCTTTCCATGTGATATATGGTGTGAAACTTAGAGGAGTGTTTTAACTCAAAAATATAAATCATATGGAAAAGACGAGTTATGAAGGTGAATAATTTATAGTGGCTATGAAGGAGATACCACAACATGTAAGGAAGCATCTAGAGGCTAGTGTGGAAAACTATAAGAAGCAAGCGTATGTAAGTAGAAGAGAGGTACATTTTTAGATTTGGACTTGGTTTTGGCTCATATCAATAAGGAAAATTTTCCAAGAGGTGATTAAAATAATATGAATACGAATAAAATTTGACTTTGTAAGGTACTTAGGAAGTTTGATTACAATGCCTATAAGTTGGAATTGCCTAGTGGTATAGGCATATAACCAATATTCAATGTTTCAAACTTATATCCTTAAAAATAAGGAGTAAAATTTCAAGACACAACATAATAAACAACTACAATAGGTCTATATTGGGCAACACAATTGCCTCAATAAAAATAAGAGGAATTAGAATTCATTCTAGACAAGCAAGTGATCAAATAGACTAGAGACAAGCAATATATCAAGTATTTGGTCAAATTTAAACATAAAACATTTTAATATTATACATGTATTATATAACATGACATAAAAATTCATGGTATTAGTCTATAAACACTCATGGATAATATTCCCTGAGTTCTTTTTCTCTTTCCCTAGGAGTATGATGCAAAAGCATCACTTCTAGGATAGTTTTCATTTCAATTTTGGTTTTATCATTTACACTTGGTCTTGGTTATGGTGTTATATTTATTATTATTCTTATACCATCCTTATTTTTAAAATATATAAGCTAATTTTATTCATATCTTATCAAACTTTTAAATTTACACTTTCTCGCCAAAACTCAGTTTTTGAAAATTTGAATTATTTGTCTTAGAATTAGTATTGTAGAGTTATGCAAAATAAATTTTAAAATTAAAGTAATGTTTTAATTTTTTATTAAATACTCCATGAATCCATATCATCTATCTAAACTCATGGTGGTACACAATATCCACTTTCTATGTTTTCATGTTTCCTAACTAGCTCTTTAGTGACTATTGGAAGGTCCCAAAGGGTAGTTAGAGTGGCTGTTTAATTTAAACAATATTTTGTTTTAGTGAATGATGATTTATGAAAGTTTAAATAGGATATAATTTTTTTAAATAACGATAAAATTTCCTTGTGTTGAATAAAAGTTGCATACACACCTTATTTTTGTGTGTATATTAGTAGTTGACTATGTAAACTTGATCAATGAAGAAATTCAAAATAATGGCAATTTTTTGATACTACTATGTCATTGATAATTTTTTAATTTTTTTTCTTGAAGGTTATTTATGCACTTTATTTCATTTATTTCATACTAGTTTGGATAGAACATAACATAGTCCTGAAGAAGCCAAGTAAACTTACATAGTCAGTCAGAGATATTTATAGAAAAGTGTAGCAGAGAAGTTAGGGAGAGTTTATGTTAATTGAATAAGGTTTGTAATGGTTTCATATAACTTTATCATCCTTCACAATGAATTTAAATGCATTATAGAATTAAAAAAATCAAAATTAATCCCTCTCAAGTCTTTATAGGACAAGGAAACCCTAAGTTAGGGTTTTATAACTAAAAGTCCATTTCTAGGAGTCGTATCCATAAAAAAAATTAAAAAAAATTTAATTAGTTGGTATTAGATTTTTTCTAAGATATTTTAATATTTTTAGGTCTATACAAATAATTAGGGTATGGAAATAGTGTACTGTGTCTAATTAGGCGTTAAGGAGACCTAATTAGAAGAGATCAACGACTAAAAAAGTAGTCTAAAGGTTGTTTTAGGTAGATAAAACTTGTGGATAGGTGAAAATATATAGAGGGTGGTAGAAAATGGCCTCATTTTATGGTAAATAATTCTTTATGATCCTTATAGTCAATAAAACTTAAAAAAGGATACAAACAATCCCTTAAGGATGAGATAACTGTGTATACTTTACATCATTGAGATTTTTTAGTAAGTTGATCTGCATCATTTGCCATTCCATCTGATCAAATTGTGTGTAACTGAGCTTATGGAAACTATGTGTCATGCACATTCCCCTAATCTTATATCTATGTATAGAGATTCTAAATAGAGTATTTAATAACTAAATCAATGTTATTGAACTAAATGTGAGAGTTATCATGTTGTGGATGATGCTCCCAAATTTGAGAATATAGTATGAATCTAAACTAAAATGAGTGTATTTGAGAAAAATATAAACATAACTATCAAACTTTTGACTATTCTTATGTAAATTAGTACTATTTGGTATATTATTTTGGCTAATCTAAACTTAAAATTAAAGCTATTGGACAATAGTGCTATGCAATGGATAATAACATCATATGGTGCTAGTGTCCAATTCTGGGTGTTAATATCTATCTAGCCTAAAATCTAGGTGATCTAGACTACTTTGTGAGTCTATATTTTTTCCTGTGTCTAATTTCTAAAATTGAGACTATGTGTTAAAAATAATCTATGAATAACAAAGTAAGAGCCTTAACATTATGACAACGCTTATGAATGCCTACTCAATTTAGGTTAGTTTTGAAACTTTTGTAAGTATTATCCTCAAAATAAGTATCTCTTCAAAAAGTGTTAGCCAAAGCATATGTATTATAAATTGATGAGATTCCAATATAACATGAAAACATAACATCAAAATGTAATATTATCTAAGCATAATTATGTCATGTAAGATGTATTTTGTAATACAACATTGCACAAGGGTTTCAAGATAAATGTAATCAATGTGTATAAAAATAAATCTGAGTAGATACCTAAGGGATATGGGGCATGATATCCATGTTGGCACCCAAGTAGGAAGGGTAGATACATGAGGTACCTAATACAATCAAAAATTGGTTTGTGTAATATGCAAATACAAGTGTCATGGTGAAGACATAGACACATACAAATAAGCATACATATAAAACACATGAGGCATGAAAAAGTAAGCTAAGGGTTCACAATACAAGGGATATGGATAAATTTTGCTAAATCTTAGAGTAGAATATATACAAGGACATGTTCAAATGTCAACATACGCATGTAATAAGAAAATTAGATTAGAGCCACATAGAAGGATATTTTAAAATATTTTTATATAAAATCAAGAAAATAAACATAGTGTATATGGGCACATGTCTAAGGCATATATACATAGAAGTGGTTTAGATATAAATACAAATGGCATATTAAAATTCCATCAAAGATGGAAGAAGCATAGGAAACACAGTCAAGTCTAATCTACAATAGATAGAAATGAAATCATGTATACCTATGAGGTAGAAATCTATTTAAATGATAATATGTACATATGTTAATTCTAACTATTGATAGTTAGCAAAAAATTTGAGTAATGAGTATCAATGATAAATATCAAAATATATCAATGTGTAAACTTAAATGTATAGTATGCAAGGATATAACCTAGTAGTATAAACTATGTAGAAGATACCTATAAGTCAATGGATATATCAAAAGGAAAAACATGGATCTATGCATGGGCCCCTAGTGGGCAGATGATAATAAGTCTAGATTAGTATAGTGTACTATGGTCATGTATGTAGTCTTAAATCACTTGAAGAGAATAAGTGAAGCATCTATATATGATAAAATTGACTATACTAAGATAGCTAACAACATGTAATATCTAGAAACTAGAAGAAATTTGAACATATCAATACATAAAATATATAGATTTGGTGTTTTCTATGTAATATTATAATGTTTTATATTTTAACATGTTATATTATTTGTGTTTTCAGGATATAATCTATGTATAAGCAAATGAAAATAAACTAGGTATAAGGATCGAGAGAGAAAAGGAAGTATGTAGAAGAGTAAGAAACATACTAACCAATGAGTCTCATGGGATACTCACTATCACCTTGGCATGTGTCAAATATGGGAACTATGACTATGTGTTTAGTGTGAAAAGGGAATTATGATCCCATAATATACTAGGTTATATAATTTATGTCTGAATTTACCTATGTATTGATACTATGAAGTTGTGACAATGACTATAAAGCCCTATCAACTATAGGGGTCTTAAGAACCCATCTGGTAGAAGAAGAAGCTATGGGTGATGTAGGTTACCTATGCTAAGAATGTTTATAACCCAATAAAACTAATCTCAAGATAAAATTATTAGAGTAAGGTGTCCTAGTATATATGATGTATCTCTAACGCAAGGGTCTCTCTAGTAATGGTCTCTGTGGGAGAGTATGTGCATGTGATGATATCATACAATTTATCTTGGCCTACACCAATGGATCTATCATATTATTTGATGTATGCATACGAGATATACCCTCAATGTTAATTTATAATCATGTAATATTTGGTAATGGTGTTTAAACCATAAATATTATTTGTGATGGAATTGTGATGGGAAATTGTGTTAGAACTATCTATAGGTTGGGTAGATGATACTCATATGGACAACAACAAACTTAACCACCTTATTAGTGTTTATACACTTTAGGAATTGATGTATTATATATAGGATGGCTTAGATCTCATGTAACCATGGCATGATGAATAAAGTATACAATACACCTACACTATATACTACTAGGAACCAAGTGGATAATTGTGCTAGTCCAACCTATAATGGAAGAATAATATTCTTGATGATGATTTGAACATGGCCATTGAAACCACTAATGACTATATTTATGGGTAATATATCCTAATATGTGCATCCCAACTGATAAAATATTGTCATAGTATACATGTTTATGCTTGACCTATTGTCGACCTTAACACTCTGATAGGATGGTGATCTATGTATGATCATTTAAAGAATGTGTGTAGATATGTGTCATCATCCACAATCCTATAATATAAAAATGTGATAAGTTGTCTAGGTCTCACATTAGTATGATACATGTCAATAATGTTATTCAATGGATATGTCTCTTTTATAGCTATGTGATATGAATTTGGTGGTGGATGTGCCTGGTATGTATAGTGAACACCTGATGTGCCCCTTGCCTTAGTCATTATATGATTTAGGAATCGAAATAAAAATATCTTTATTGACTTAGCCTCTATTTTTTGTTGTTTTGATACCTCTATGGGTTTTCCGACATCAATAATATTAGCTTCAATTAGATCTTGTATCTTTTACTTTACTCTAATGCATTTATTTATTATGTGGCCTAGTGCCCTATGATACTCATATAATACATTTGAGTCATATTTAATTTTAGGAATCCATGTCATATCAACCTATTTAATTATATGGAGAGATATGACATTAGATTACAATAATTGTTGTAGAATCTGTGTTGATGACTCTAGAAGAATAGGGAAAACTCTACATTGAGGAGTAGATAAAACCAATTTGGGAGATGGCTCAAAATTAAGAATTCAAAAAGAACAAGTGAAACATCTATTTTATGATAAAACTAACTATACAATGATATATATCATATGTAATATCTAAAAATTAGAAGAAATATAAACATAGATATGGATACAATCTATAAATCTTGTGTTTTCTAAGTAATATCTGATATTTTTGTTTTGACATCTTATATTATTATTTTTATTTAATATATATATGGTACATACAAGAAAATTAAAATAAACTATTTAAAAGGATCAAGAGATAAGGAAGTATGTACAAGGAGTAAGAACCATACTAACCAATGAGTCTCATGGGAGACTTACTATCACCATGACATGTGTTGAATAAGGGAATTGTGAACATGTGTGTTATGTGAAAGGGAAACTATGATCCCAAAATTTGTTTGAAGAGTAATCTATTTGTAAATATGACTATGTATTGATGTTATGAAATTGTGGTATTGGCTATGATGACATGTGAACTATAAGGGTCCTAAATACCCATTTGGTAGAAGATGAAAGTGTAGGTGACATAGGTGTCCTATGGCAAGAACCCCAAGAACCCAATAATACTTATCTTTACATAAACTAAGTGGAGGAAGGTCTTATACAATCTAAGACATATCTCTTATGGAAGGCTCTCTCTAATAATGGTCTCTATGGTAGAGTATACATACATGATGATACCATAAGAGTAGACCTCACCTGCACTGGTGGCTCTACTAGACTTTGTGATGTATGGATAAGAACTATACTCTTGGTTGTAACTGATAATTGTGTAATATTTGGTAGTGGTCTCAGAACTATAACTGGTGACTTTGTTAAAACTCCCTATGGGATGGATATAGGATACTCATATGGGACACACTCACCTTTAACCACCCAATTTGAATGTATGCACTTTAGGTATTAGTATAGTATAGATGGGATGACTCATATCTATTTTAACCATGGCCTACTATAGTCATATAAAATGTCCAAATTGGTATTTTGAGTGTGGCTTGTGATTCCCCCTCTATAGGTACTTTTTTCATGCTCTTGAGACCCTTATAGACACCTTTTTAATCATTCTTAGTCATTCAAAACCCATGAAACCTGATTCCATCTTAGACAAACAATATTTCATTTGAAAATATTATTCCCATAGCTCACAAACCTATAGGACAAGAGCACCCCATTTGGACTATAGGATTAGGCACCAAAGTGTCACATTTTTGGTGCTCCTATCCATTTGTACTTTGATCCCCAATGGTCATTTTTATCTTGTCCTAATCCTTAACTAGGTTAGCGTAGTGTGAATACATCTAACCCATGACCAACTTCTCCCTATAAAACCTAACTCAAACCTCATTTACAAAGGAGGTGAAAAACTTACAAAGCAAGCAAGAATACAAACAAATCACTATGGAAAACTTCCCTATTCTTTACACATAGTCACCTAACACAACTACAAACATACTTAAATCCTCATACCAATCCCTATCCACCTCAAGTACTATCAATTTGGCATTTTCATCCACATCACATTAAAAAACCAAGAACACTAGTTGGGAGAACTACATATGTCTTGATCCCTCTTCAAAGTATTGGTATGTAAGAAGCATTCCCACACAAAAGTGTTGGGATTACATGTTCAATAAATATTACACACTAAGTCTCTTCTTTCTGAAGTGACTCAAATATTGTTTTACAAAGCATGATGGAGGGTTAGGGTTTCAAGACAAAATCAACTCCAAAGTGAGTTTTTTCAACAACCACTACTCAATTTTTCATAGGTACACTCAGACAGGCATACCAAAACTAACTAGAAAGTTTTAGGTCTTTATGAATAGTTTAGATAGTAACAGTAGGAATAAGCAACAATGTCATACACTAAAGCATCCAATTTTCGATGCTCCTATCCTTTCAGTAAACAAAATCTAGATTCAAGTTTACAACACCTTACCAATCTTACACAACAATTTTCAGCCTCTATATTAGCTATCTCAGTCTATTTTCTAACTAGCTTATATTTCTTCCTGTTTATTTCTATTATTAAAAAGGAGAAAAAGACAAACAATTGCACAAATTAAGACTATATTTATTTATATATTCTATACTGATTTATTAATATAGAACCTTAACTAAAATGGGAATAAAAATACATTATTCCCAAATAAGTTAAATCATTTGGTGAACCTGACTTGCTTTATTTGTGCAACAAAACCCTATAAACTAGAGCAAAAATTCTTTGCTTATTTTAGTAGTACATTTTTTATTTTTTCTTGCATATATAGATAAAATTTTTACATTTATTTATAAGATTCACTATAGTAATTTTAAAAATCATTTCTTTCAAACCCTAGTTTAATATACTAGGTCCCTTTGCTTCTTGAGATATCATCTTACATTTAAATTATAAACCCTAGGATTTTTTTTTGTTGATTTTAGTAATATTATTCTAATTTTTCCTACATATATAATTAGAATTTCACATTTAATTTTTAAAATTCACCATAGTAATTTTAAAAATCGTTTCTTTCATACCCTAGTTGAATATACTAGGACCCTACGCTTTTGAGGTATCACCTTACATGTTAGTAAACTTTGTATCCTTTTTATGCATATTATAAGTTTCTATTTTTAGGACTTTACATTTCCTTTATTTTTTACTTTCCTTCCATTGCATTTTTATTATTACATCTTATTGCAAAAAATTCAATCGACTTTCACTTTGTTTTCCTACTTTAACAATGGCTCAATATACCATCCTTGATGAAACTAATAAGAGGGAACTTTGGGACCTTTTAACTAAAAATATTTATCTAAAAGATGATATGCTTAAAATACTACAAGAAGAACAAAAAAAAATCAAATAGTGTCCAATCCTCTCAAAACACAAAATAACCAATTGCAATTTACATGACAAGGATAACTATGTCTCAAAACCCCCATATAGCAGCCCAACCTTCATATGTGGCACCACCAATTATAGATAGTACATCTTTGCCTCTTGATGTGGCTTTCCTTGTGTAAGAGATCAAATATCTTAAATTCAATGTGATACATCTTGAGCAAGGTGCCTCTAGACCAAAATAAGATTTGGACTCTTTTGATCTACTTCATACACCATTGGCATGCCATATTGTTTCTACACCCTTGCCACTAGGTTTTGTTTAACCTAAGCTCACTCTATATGAAGGCAAAGGTGATCCAAATACATACTTGAGATCTTTCCATGTAACATGCTTGGAATATGTGCCAAATTACTAGTTACTAACCAAGCTATTTCCATGGATTTTAAAAAATTATACTCTAAAATGGTTTTATAATATACCAAATTAGTCAGTCAGAGCATTTGATCTTTTAGCTGACATGTTCTTGGATCATTTCAAATTAAAATATGTAAGAAAGTTTAGTATGCCTAAGTTCCATAGTAAAAACAAAGTTAAAATGAGCAACTTAGATATTATGTTCTTATATATGAGATTATCTTGGCTAAAATGACTATCCCCATGGCCAATCAATAATTACAAGATCTATTCAAATAGAGTCTTCTACCATCTTTGCATGAGTCAATAATGTTCCAAAATTTTTATTCCTTTACTGAGATATGTCATTCAAAAAATTAAAGGGAAGTTAAATTACTTTCAATGGGAAAACTCAAGTACATAATCATATCATAAACAATAAATAAGAGTAATAGTAAAGTCCCATACAAAGTAAAGGTTAATGATAGCAAAAGTCAAAATCAACCTATAATTAATGTGGATTTAGAGCCCCATCAGTGAGTGGTTTTATCAACACCTCCTCGGTGAGCCTTTACCAATCTACCGTTATCTCCAACTAGAGTCCTAGAATAGCTATTGGAATGCAATATCATATCTCTCCCTAAAATTTAGGAAGTTGATACAACAATGCCTCTTCCACAATGATATGATCAGAATGCATTGTACAATTTTCACAAGGCACCAATCCACATAATGAATAGATTTATAAGTTTTTGACACAAGATATAAGACTTGATATATGGCAACCTTATTGATATTAACACTATATTTGAGCCTCCTCAGCCAAAGAAAACATAGGATAAGGCTATAAAAAATTTCTTAGATCTTTTCCCATGACATTCAAAATAGGAGACAGGGGAAACATCAGGTGTTCACCATGCATACCATGCACACCCTCCACAAAATACATACTAGGAACCTTCATATATGCCACATCCTATGAGAAACATGATTGGTATGTATAATTATAGAGTTACATCTAGACCTTTCATCTAATTTTTAGAGTAGGAGATAGTTTAGCATGATTTGGATTAATATAAAGTATTTATTAGAGCATACTTTGATCACCATCCCATTCATAGTATTCTCATAGACAATGGATCTAATGTGAACATGTGCACTATGACATTACTTCAACATTTGGGATACTCAAAGTAGGATATCACCCCAATGCAAATAGTTATATGTGGATTTAGTGCGCACATATAGAGTTCATTAGGTGAGATTATACTTCATCTATGAATTTGGCCAATGCATGTTTCCACACAATTTAATATTATTCCTAGTGTAGGATTCTTTGACATGTTGCTTGGTCAACCATGGATCCAAATTTTTTTTGAAATACCTTCTATAGTTTATAGAAGCATAAAATACATTTACACTAATTAGGTTGTTATAGTTGGTGGAGTTTCATATGAGTTACAATGCACACTTTAGAGGCATTTCCTACTCTATAGTTGATAGTTTTAGCTTCTCCACAAGTTATAGTTATTCATTTAATTAAAAATTAGACACAACCAAGGCCTCCCTCACAGGTGTAGAGAATTCATACTCTTAAATCGAGGCCTCTCTTAGAGTGACAACTACATCAAAAATAGTTTTAATAATCTGGATAGTTTTTAGATACAACTTGATAACGTTGGACTTGATTCACACAAGGAAATGTAAGAATATGATGAAGACTAGAAGGAATAATGCTTGTAATCACCCAACTACACATAAAAAAGAGCCATGGTTGGAATATGTATTATAAGATGGATTTTTGTTCAACGGGTTACAACTATGTGTTCCAAAAAGCACAATATAGGATAATTTGATCTAATAAAAACATAGTGAAAGTATGGCATGCCACTTTGGGCTTGATAAGATTTTGGAGAAGCTTACTAGACACTATTAATGGCCTAATATAGAATCATAAGTGATGATATATGTTGTAATATGTAAAAATTTTCAATTATATAAATTTAAGAGCACTAATAAAGGTTTGTATCAACCTCTACTAGTCCCGAATAGGCCTTGGGAATCTATAAGCATGGAATTTGTTATGAGAATACCTAGGACACAAAGTGGTTTTGACTTAATAAATGTAGTTGTAAACATATTTTATAAAATGGCACAATTAATTACATGTAGGACTACTAATGATGCCACCCATGTGGCAATTTGTTTTTTAAATAGGTAGTAAGGCTTCGTGGATTACCATTACACATTATATTCAATAGAGACACTAAGTTCTCTAGCTATTTTTAGAGGAAACTATGGAGAAACTTAGGCATAAATTTGAGTTTTAGTTCATCTTAACACCCTCAGTAATATGGTCAAATGTATGTTTTTAATATAATATTAGGGAACCTATTGAAGTGCCTATCTAAGGATAATCCCAAATAATGGGATTTTGTGTTGCCTCAAGCAGAGTTTGCCTACAATAACTCCACCAATAGGAGCATTGGCATGAGTCATTTCCAAGTGATATATGGTATAAAACCTATAATATTATTTTAAATTAGAAATATCAATCATATAGACAAGAGGAGTGATGAAGGTAAATAATTTTTAGTGGCTATGAAGGAGGTACAACAATAGGTAAGGAAACATCTAGAGGCCAGTGTGGAAAAGTATAAGAGAAAACATTTGAAACTAGAAGAAATGTGATTTTTTATATTGGGACATGGTTTTGGATCATCTAAAGAAGGAAAATTTTCCAAGACGAGAGTAAAATAAGATGAAAATGAAAAAAATTGGACTTTGTAATGTACTTAGGAAGTTTTTTAACAATGCCTATGAGTTAGAATTGCCTAGTAGTGTAGGCGTATAACCAATATTAAATGTTTTATAATTGTACCCTTAAAAATAAGGACTAAAATTTGAAGAAACAACATGAGGAAAAAATAAAATAGGTCTATATTGGGAAACAAAATTGACTTAAGCAAAATTAGAGGAATTAGAATTCATTGTAGACAAGCAAGGGATCAAATAGACTAGAGACAACAAATATTTAAAGTAATTTTTTGAATGGAAACATAAACCAATTGAATATTATACATGTATGATATAAAATTACATCAAAATTCATTGTATTACTCTATAAACACTCATGGATAACAGTCCCTGAGTTCTTTTTCTCTTTCCCTAGGAATATGATGTAGGAGCATCACTTCTAGGATAGTTTTCATTTAAATTTTGGTTTTATAATTAAAATTTTATCATGATGATTATATAATATGTATTATTAATCTTATACCATCCTTATTATTAAAATATAGAAGTTAATTTTAGTCCTAGCTTATCAAACTTTTAAATTTACACTTTTCAACCAAAACTCAGTTTTAAAAAAATTGAAGTGTTTGGCTTAGAATTAGTATTATAGAGTTATGTGGAATAACATATCAAGGTTAAATAATGTTGTAATAATTTATTAAGTTAGCCATTAATCCATATCATGGGTCCAAATTCATAGTGGTATGGAATATCCACTTTGTATGTGTTCATGTTTCCTTACTAGCTCTTTAGTGACCATTAGAAGGTCCCAAAGGGTAGTTAGAGTGGTTATTGAATATACAAAAGGTTGTATTATAGTGTATAATGATTTATGAAAGTTAAAATAGGATATAATTTTGTTAAATAATAATAAAATTTCTTGGTCTTAAATAAAAGTTGCATACAAACCCTATATTTTTTTATGTGTATTAGTAGTTGACTTGTAAACTTGATGAATGAAGGAAATCAAAATAATGGAAAGTTTTTTATACTTATATATAATTGGTAAGTTTTTGGTTTTTTTATAAATTTTCATTGTGCATTTTATTTCATTTATTCCATACTATTTTTTATAAAACATAACACATCCCTGTAGAAGCCAAGTAAACGTTAACAATCAGTCAAAGATCTTTATAGAAAAGTGTAGTAGATGAGTTAGGGAGAGTTTATTTTGATTGAATAAGGTGTAGAATAATTTAATAGAAATTTATCATTCTTCACATTGAATGAAAAGGCCTTATATAATTAAAAAACTCAAACTAACCCCTCTCATGTCTATATAGGACAAGGAAACCCTAAGTTAGGGTTTTATAACTAAAAGACCATTTCCAAGAGTTGTATCCATAAAAAAGATTAAAAACTTGGTAATTAGTTGTTTTCTAAGATATTTGAATTTTTTTTACCTCTTTATAGATAATTAGGGTGTGGAAATAGTGTATTGTGCCCAATTAATCCTTAAGGAGACCTAATTAGAAGAGAATAAGGACTAAAAAGGTGGTCTAAAGGTTATTTTAGGAAAATAAAACTTGTGGATAGGTGAAAATCAATAGAGGGTGGTATAAAAGGTCCTCATTTTGTGGTAACTCATTCTTGATGATCTGTATATTGAATAAAATCTTAAAAAGTCTACAAGGAGGCCCTTAAGGTTGAGGCAAGTGTATACACTTGATAGGGTTGAGAATTTTTGGTAAGTTGATATACATCATTTTTCATTTCATGTAATCAAATTATGTGTATCTAAGCATATGGAAGCTATGTGCCACACACATTCCCCTAATATTATATCTAATTATAGATATTCTAGATTGAGTATTTAATAACTGAATCTATGTTACTAAACTAAATGTGAGAGTTATCATGTTGTGTATGATGCTCCCAAATTTGAGCAACTAGTATGAATCTAAACTAAAATGAGTGTATCTAAGAAAAATCTAAACATAATTATGAAACCTATGATTGTATTTGTGAAAATTATTACTATCTACTATTTTATTTTAGCTAATATAAACTATCCTAAAGATAGGGCTATTCAAAAATAGTGAAATGTAGTGGATAGTAACACCATGTGGTGTTAGTGTTCCAATCTGGGTGTTAATATCTATTTGGTCTGAAATCTAGGTGATCTAAACAAATTAGTAAGTTTGTATTTTTTATTGTGTTTGACCTATGTCTAATTTCTAAAACATAGCCTATGCACTAAATATAATTTGTGAATAATAAATTATGATCCTTATCTTTGCAACAAACCCCTATGAATTCCCACTTTTTTAGGTTAGTTTTTAAACCTATGTAATTGTTATTTTTAAAATAAGTATCTATTCAAAAAGTGTTAGCCAGAGCATATATATGATAATTGTGTGAGATTATAATACAATGTGAAAACATAAAATTTAAATATTAAAGTATCTAAGCACATTTATGTCATGTAATATGTATGTTTTAATATAGAATTTGCACAAGGGTTTCAAGATATATGAAATTAATGTTTATAACAATAAATCTAAGTAGTGGGATGTGGTATGATATCAATCATGGCACCCAAGTAGGTAGCTTAGATACATGAGGTCCCTCATGCAATAAAAAAATGGTGTGTGTAACATGAAAATAAAAGTCTCTTAGTGAAGACAAATATGAATAAGCATACATAAAAAACACGTGAGGTATGCAAAATTAAGCCAAGGACTCATAATACAATGGATATGGGTAAATGTGATTAAATCTGAGAGTATAATATATAAAAGGACATGTTGAAATGTCCATATACAGATTAAATAATAAAATTAGCTTATATCCACATAGATTGACATGTTCACATAGTTACATATAAAATTAGGAAGATAAACACAATGGACATGGGCACATGTCCAAGGCATATATACATAGAAGTGGTGTAGAGCCAAATAAAAATGGCATATTAAAATTCCCTTGAATATGAAAGAAGCATATGAAACATAATCAAGTCTAATATAGGAAAGATATAAATGAAATCATGTATAACTATGTAGTACAAATGTGTTTAAATTCTAAGATGTACATATGCTAAGTCTAACTAGAGATAGTTCACAAAAAATATATGCAATGAGTAGAAATGATGAATATCAATATATATAAATGTGTAAACTAGAATGTATATTATATAAGGATAGAAACTAGTAGTACCAACTATATAGGACATACCCTAAAGTGGATGGATGTATCAAAAGAATAAACATGGATCCCTACATAGGCCTCTAGTGGTTAGATGATAACAAGTCTAGATTAGTATAGTGGAATAGGGTCCTCTATGTAATCTTAAATAACTAGAAGAGAATAATTGAAGCATTTATATATGATAAACTTAACTATACTAAGATAGATAACAACATGTAATATCTGGCAAGTGGAATATATTTAATGGGAGGGAGAGATATGACATTATATTCCAATAGTTTTTGTAGAACCCATGTTGGCTACTCTAGAAAATTGGTGAAAATTTTGCATTGAGGAGTGGATAAAATCAATCTACAAGATGGATCGAAAGTAATAATTCAAAAAGAACAAGTTAAAAATCTAATGTATGATAAAACTAACTATACTAAGATATCTAACATATTTAATATCTATAAAGTAGAAGAAATATAAACATAAAAATGCATGCAATCTATAAATCTTGTGTTTTTTGAGAAATATCAATATGTTTTTTGTTTTTGAACTATTGACAACCTTAACACTCTGATAGGATGGTGGTCTATGTATGCTCATATGAAGTGTGTGTGTAAATATATGTCATCATATAAAATACTCTAATATAGAAAAAGTGATAAGTTCTCTAGTTATTAGAGTGGTATGATACATGTTGATCATGTTATTAAATGGATGTGTTTCATCTATAGTTATGTGATATGAATCTCATGGTGGTTATGCTTGATATGTATAGTGAACACCTGATGTACCCCTACCTTACTCACAATATGATTTTAGAATTGATCCAAAAATATATTTAGTGACTTAGCCTCTATTTTTTGTTGTTTCAATACCTTTGTGGGTGTTCTAACATCAATAATTATATCTTTAATTAGATGTTGTATCTTGTGCTTTAGTCTAATGCATTTGTTTATTATGTGGCCTAGTTCCCTATGATACATGTATAATGAATTTGAATCATATTGATTTATAAGATGCCATGTCATATCAATATATTTAATGGGAGGGAGAGATGTGACATTATATTCCAAGAGTTTTTGTAGAACCCATGTTGGCTACTCTAGAAAATTAGTGAAAAGATTACATTGAGGAGCGGATAATACCAATCTACAAGATGGATGAAAAGTAATAATTCAACAAGAACAAGTGAAACATATAATTTATGATAAAAATAACTATACTAATATATCTAATAGATGTAATATCTATAAATTAGAAGAAATATAAGCATAAAAATGCATACAATCTATAAATCTTGTGTTTTTTGAGTAATATCAGTATGTTTTTGGTTTTGATATGTTATATTATTATTTTTATTTAATGTATATAAAGTATTTAAAATAAAATGAAAATAAAAAATTATAAAGGAGCAAGAGAGAAGGAACTATGTACAAGTAGGAACCATAAAAACTAATGAGTCTCATGGAAGACTCACTATCACCATGGCATGTGTCAAATAAGGGAATTATGATCATCTGTGTTATGTGAAAGGGAAAATTTGAACCCAATATATTTTTGTAAGAGTGATCTATGTCTAAATATGCCCATTTAGTGATGTTATGAAGTTGTGGGATTAAATATGATGTCATGTGAACTATAAAGGTCCTAAGAACCCATTTGGTAGAAGATGAAAGTGTAGTTGACATAGGTTCCCTATGGTATGAACCTCTAGAACCCAAAAATACTTATCTCAAAATAAACTAAGTGGAGGAAGATCCTAAAAAATCTATGACATATCTTTAATGCAAGGTTCTCTCTAATAATGGTCTCTGTGGGAGAGTATACATACATGATGATACCATAGGAGTAGACCTCACTTACACTGATGGCTTTACTAAACTTTGTGATGTATGCATAGGAAATATACTCTTGGATGTAACTAATACTTATATAATATTTGTTAGTGTTCTCATAATTGTAACTAGTGAGTTTGTTGGAAATTCCTATGGAATGGATATAGGATACTCATATGGGACAAACTCACCTTTAACCACCTGATTTGCATGTATGCACTTCAAGAATTAATATACTATAGATGGGATAGATCAGATATATTCTAACCATGTCTTACTATAGTCATATAAAATGTCTAAATTAGTATTTTGAGTGTGGCTTATTATTCCCCCTCTATAGGTCCTTTTTGCATGCTCTTGCAATCCTTCTACACACCTTTTTTCTCATTACCAGTCATCTATAACCTTATAAACCTTGATTCCACCTTAGCTAGATAGTATTCCCTATGTAAATAGTATTCCCCCATGTCTTGATCCTATAAGATAGGAGCACCCCATTTGAACTATCACATCAAGAACCAAAGTGTCCCAATTTTGGTGCTCCTATCATTCTACACTTTGAGCCCCAAGAGTCATTTTTATCTGGTCCTTATCTTTAATTAGGATAGCCTAGCATTAATACATATAACCCATGACCAAATATTCCCTATAAAATCCCAATCAAATATAATTTACAAAAGAGGTGAAAAAACTTCCAAGGCAACCAAGAATACAAATAAATCACTAAGGCAAACTTACCTATTCTTTGCACATAGTCACCCAACATAACTAAAAACATACTCAAATCCTCATACTAGTCCCTAGCACCTCAAGTACTGTCAATATATCATTTATATCCAAATCAAAATATTTCACAAAGAACACTAGTTGGGAGAATTACATATGGCTTGATCCCTCTTTGGATTATTGGTATGTAGGCAATGTGCCCACACAAAGGGGTGTGAATTTCAAGTTCAGTACATCTTTCACACTAATCCCCTCTTTATCAAGTGAATCAAATATTGCTTTATCAAACATGATGTAGGGTTAGGGTTTTAAGACAAAATTAACTTCACAACAAGTTTTTTCAACTACCAATACTCAATTTTTCATAGGCATGATGCAACTAACCAAAAAAATTAATGTTTCTATGATCAGCTTGGACAATAACGGTAGGAATAGACAACAACACCAGACACCAAAAAATATAATTTTTGACACTTTTTTGCCAAAAAAAATCTAGATTTAGGTTTACAACACCTTCTTAGTCTTTCAAAAACATATTCAACCTTTGTATAAATCATCACAATATGTTTTCTATCTAAGTTATATTTTTTCCTATTTATTGCTATTTTTTAAAATGTGAAAAAGACAAATAGTTACACAAATCAAGACTATATTTATTGCTATATTCTATACTAATTTATTAATTCATACCATCAACTAAAATAGGAGTTAAAATCCATTATTCCTAAATAAGTTAAATCATTTGGTGAACTTGGCTTACTTCATTTGTTGACAAAAACCCTAGAAACCCTAGGAAAAAATATTTACTAAATTTAGCATTAATTTTATGAATTTTCATTCATATATAAATCAGAATTTTAATTTAATTTTAAAAATTAACTATAGTGGTTTTAAAAATCATTTCTTTCAAACCTTATTTTAATATACTATGTCCCTTTGCTTCTTGAGGTATCACCTTACATCTAAATAAGAAACCCTAATAATTCTTTTTTGCTGATTTTAGCAATATTATTCTAATTTTTCCTACATGTATAGATCAAAATTTCACATTTAATTTTTAAAATTCACCATAGTAATTTTAAAAATAATTTCTTTCAAATCCTAGTTGAATATACTAGGTTCCTATGCTTTTGAGGTATCACCTTACATGCTAGTAAGCTTCGTATCCTTTTTATACATATTCTAGTTTGCTATTTTTAGGACTTTAAATTTCCATTTTTGAGTACTTTCCTTCCATCCCATTTTTATTATTAAAACTTATTAAAAAATATTCAATCCACTTTTACTTTGTTTTACCACTTTAAAAATGGCCTAATATACTAGCTTTGATGAAATTGATAAGAGGGAACTTCAAGACCTTTTAACTAAAAATATTTATCTACGAGATGATATGCTTAAAATACTATAAGAATAATAAAAAAATCAAATAATGGTCAATCATCTCAAACCATAGAACAACCATTTGTAAATGATACTATGGAGGACACTATGTCTCAACAACCCCCTATACCAGCCCAACCATTTCTAGCACCACTAATTACAACTACTACATCTTCACCTCTTGATGTGGATTCCCTTGTGTAAGAGATAAATTTTCTTTAATAAAAGGTTATACATATTTATAAATGTTCCTCTAGACAAACATAATATTTGGACTCTTTTTATCTAGTTAATACACCATTGGCATGCCACATTACTTCTACACCCTTTCCACTAGGTTTTGTTCAACCCAAGCTCACTCTATATGATGGAAAGGGTGATATAGAAACAATTGAGATCTTTTCATGTAGCAAGATTGGACTATGTGCCAAATAAATGGTTACTAAGCAACCTATTTCCATGGAATTTAAAGGATTATGCTCTATAATGGTTCTATAGTCTACCAAATCAGTCATTCAAAGCATGCAATATTTTAGCTGACATGTTCTTGATTCATTTAAACATTAACATATGTAACAAGGTTTATTATGCCCAAGTTTCACAACAAAAATAAATTTCAAATGAGCATCTCATAGATTATGTTCTTAGATATAAGACTATCTTGGCTAAAATGACTATCCCCATGGCTGATAAAAAATTACAAGATCTCTTTAAATAGATTCTTTTGTCAGCTTTTCATGAATCAATAATATTCAAAAAGTTTTCTTCCTTCATTGTGTTATGTCATAAACTAAAGGAAAGAGAATTCAAATTACTTTCAATGGGAAAACTCAAGTATATAAGCATATCATAAATAACAAACAAGAGTAATAGTAAATCCCAATACAAAGTAAAGGTTAATGATTAAAAAAAGTAAAAATCAACCTATTTTTAATGTATATTTAGATCCCCCTCAATGAGTGGTTTTATCACCACCTCCATAGTGAGCCTTTACCATTATACCATTATCTCCAACAATAGTCTTATAATAGCTATTAGAATGCAATATCATATCTCTCCCTTTTATTTGGGAAGTTGATACAATAAAGCCTCTTTCACAAGGAAAAGATAAAAATGCATTCTAAAATTTTCATAAGGCACTAGGCCACATAACAAATAGATGCATTAGTTTTTTACACAAGATATAGGACTTGATAGATGTAAACCTTATTGATCTTAGCACTCCAGTTGAGCCTCCTCAATCAAAGAAAACACAAGACAGGGCTCTAAAAAATTTCTTAGATCCTTTTTGAAAACATTCCAAACAAGAAATAGGGGCACATTAGGAGTTGACCATGCATGTCATGCACACCCTCCACCAAATACATACTAGGCACATTTAAATGAGTCACATCCTTTGAGTAACATGATTGGTTTGTATAATTATAGAGATCCATCTAGACCTTATATCTCATTTTTAGAGTATGATATAGTTGAAGATGATTCACATTACTATGCACTCTTTATCATAGCCTCATCCCATTCTTAGTGTTCTCATAGACAATGAATCCAATGTGAACATGTGCACTATGAAATTAATTTAACATCTTGGATATTTAGAGAAAGATATAACCCCAATAAACATTGTTATTATTAGATTTAGTGGGCACATACATAGTTCATTGAGTGAGATTGTACTTCCTCTACATGGTTGTCCAACACATATAGTTACACCATTTACTATTATTTATAGTGTAGGAGTCTTCTACATGTTTTTTGGTTGACCATTGACCATAAAACTTCATGAAGTAACTTATGTAGTTCATAGATGTGTAAAATACATTCATGTTATTTAGGTTGTTACAATTGGTGGAGTTATATATGAGTTACCACTCCCCATTTCAGAGCCATCTCCTACTTTGTAATCACCAATTACCACTTCTCTACCAGTTATAGCTCTTCATCGAATTCAAATTTAGACCCAACCAAGGCCTCCCTCTCTAGCACAAAGAGTTCATACACTTCCACAAAGGCCTCTCTTAGAGAGACCACTATATCAATGATAATTTCAAGACTCTAGATAGTTTCTATCTATAGTATTCACAACAAGAGTATTTTCATTGAGGTCTCATGCCTCTACACATAAAACAAATTTTTAGAGATATTATTTTACTACCATATGGGTCCCTAAGAGCCCCATAGTTGCATCCATTTCTTAGAGTTAAAAAGGGACCCCAAAATCAGTTTCCACTATAAATATTTTAGAGCACTTATAACATATATAGATTTTAGATTCATAGTCTCATCCCTTCCATCATGCTTCATGATCATGAACGATCCCTCTCCTTAATATAAAACACCATGATAGGGAGTCTCTTATGAGACTCATTGGTTAGTATAATTTATTCTTAGCTTACTTGTACATAATTTCTTAGATTACTTATACATGGTTTCTTTTTGATTTCTTCTACATAGTTTCCTTATGATTACTTGTACATAACTTATTTTAAAATATGAAAAATAATACAATATTTAAAATAATAAAAACAATATAAAATTTCAAAACATAAAAACATTAAAATAAATCAAAACACCAAAAACACTTTTCAATTACATGCATTATCCATGCTATACATTTATACTACCATGATAGACTTAATTTTTTTTATTCTATGCTGTTTTTTGTCAATTTATCTACATTACCATAATTCACTTGATCTTCTTTAAGTGTGTGTAGTGACACCTAGATCCTTGATAGCTTCTCTCTACCCATTAAGGGGGCATCCTACCCTTACATTTGAGACATACATCAACATATCTACCCACTAGGGGTATCTTATACATGAATACATCATCTAGGTTATGTCATTCCTACACCACACCCTCTAGTTATCATGTTGATGTACATTACTTACTAGCTTACATAGATTATTCTATCGACACTCACTAGTATATAGCACTTGTATATTTCTTCATATCTACCTAGTCTTGTACTACATGTTTTTCATACATTCACTTCTTGTTTTGATTAGTTAGATGTGATAGTATTTCCAAAATTTAGATGCCTTCCTTTCTTACTTTGATTAGATAGATGTGATTTCATTTATTAGTTCTTTTTTTGTTACTTACGTGTGCATTAGGACATTTTCCAATGTCATTTTATTGTACTATTATATGTGCCTATGGCCCTCATGCCAATATTTCTTGTTTACAATTATATGTGTATGTGGGAATTTGAACATGTCCTATAAGCTTGCTTTCCTAGTTTGAGTGGCATGTGCCCATATGTGTTGTTTGCTTGGCCCCTTGGCCTCTTTTGTATGCTTCTTGCTTCTTACCTTGTGTGCTGGTTTGCTTATTTTCTTCTCAGTTATTTGTAATGCCATGATCCACATCATGCATTACATTTCCTTCTTAGAATCCATGATGGACACAATTCTACATCCCTCCCTAACAACTAAATAGATTTATAGTTTCAATTTAGAATACTACACATTCTATTACATTGTTATATCTATCTAAAGTATACCCATATTGATCTAACAATCTAAAATAAAAACTATGCTATATTTTGAGACATATTTCAGATTATTAATGTTATATCATGTATTTCACAGCATAACACACTTATAGGGTCTTGCTTCATACCATCAGAAGAAGGGGAAACAAATATGGGTTTTGTCACATAGATAAAATCCCTCTACTAGTCATAAATTAGTTTTCAAAACATTCAAAATAGTAATAAAATTTCAAATAATTTAGAAAAAACCAAAAAAATAGTGATAAATACATAACAATTATTAAAATTATTAAAGGACAAGAGCACCACATTTGGACTACAACACCGGATACCAAAGTGTCCACTTTTTGGCACTCTTATCCAAATAATAAAAAATGTAGAATTTTTAGAAATAGATAAAAAGGTAAGGTTAATTATAGTTTTGTCAGTTATATTTTACTTTAGATTGGTTATTTTTAGTACAATTTTACTCATAATATATATATATATATGTATATGTATATATATATGTATATATATATATGTATATATATATATATATATGTATATATATATATGTATATATGTATATATATATATATACATGTATCTATATATATATATATATATATATTTATATATATATAGGGGCATCATATGTGACATGATAGATCTCACTTCCAGTTTTAGATTAAGAGGTTGGTACAACTTCTAGATCAGTATCCATGTTACATACACTAATGATTGGGGGTAATATGTGTGGTAAATTTTCCTTATTTTATTTTTATTTCATTGCATTACCTATGTATTCTTAGTAGTTTCATACCTTATTTCATCTATAGGTGCTTGGTATCATTTCAGAGTGGATTTCATATAAGCCTAGTTATCAGTTATAGAGTAGCTTTCATACAAGCCTAATATCCACCCTTCAGAATGTCCAATATTGCCTTAGTTTTAATATACATTTGGATACACATTATAAATTGTAATATTATACAACATTCATGGGCTTTATGATCCATCTCATACGACACACATTTATATCAATATCAATTAATAGTTTACTACATAGTGGGTAATGGTGGACCCAAAGGACTTGCTAGCCTTTGTATTCTTGAGACACCTACTTAGAGGGATTTGACACATAGTAAAAACATCAATTAACACATGCATGATCACATAAATTCACTATATAGTGGGTGATGATGGAGCTAGAGGGCCATCCTTTGTATTCTTGAGCCACCCTCAGGGAATTGAGTACTCAGCTCCATTCCCAATATCACTCTTAGTGGAACGCATACCTAACATCACTCAACATCACTTACCATCACAATAGGTTTTATATTGGTTCAGACTACTAGTGAGGTGTATTTTTTCCTTTTAATTCCACTCTCTTTACCCATCCTTTGTACATCCTTATTTTAAACATAAAATGTCTAGTAAGAATTGATCTACTCCTTATTTTATCTTGTAGATTTATGATTCATGTTGTGATCTCTCTATGCACACTCAACATCACACATATTCATGGGCTTCACCCTTGCAATTAATTTTAGGTACACTTTCTATTTTTCATTTATCCTATTATTTTTTGCTTTGCTACATCACTAGAATAAAGGGGGGGAAATATAATCATATAAAATTTCCAAATTAGTAATTTGAGTGTGGCTTGTGACACCCCCTCCATAGGTCCATTTTACATGCTCTTGTAACCCTTATACACACCATTTTACTCATTACCGATCATCTAGAACCTTATAAACCTTGATTCTACCTTATCCAGATAGTATTCCTTGTGTCAATCCTATTCCCCTAGGTTTTGATCTTGTAGGATAGGAGAACCCAATTTGGACTATAGTACTAGGCACCAAATTGTCCATTTTTTATGCTCCTATCATTTTTAAATTTGAAATTAGTTTTCAAAACATTCAGAATAGTAATCAAATTTCAAATAATGTAGAACAAACCAAAAAAATAGTGATAAATACATAACAATTAACAAAACTAGTAAAGGACAAGAGCACCATATTTGGACTACAACACCGGATACCAAAGTGTCCACTTTTTGGCACCCTTATCCAAATAATAAAAAATGTATAATTTTTAGAAATAGATAAAAATGCAAGGTTAATTATAGTTTTTTCAGTTATATTTTAGTTTAGATTGGTTATTTTTAGTACAATTTTACTCATTATATATATATATATATATATGTATATATATATATGTATATATATACATATATATATATATATATATATATATATATGTATATATATACATATATATATATATATATATATATATATATATAGGTGCATCATATGTGACATGATAGATCTCACTTCCAGTTTTAGATTAAGAAGTTGGTACAACTTCTAGATCAGTATCCATGTTACATACACTAATGATTGGGGGTAATGTGTGTGGTAAATTTTCCTTATTTTATTTTTATTTCATTGCATTACCTAGGTATTCTTAGTAGTTTCATACCTTATTTCATCTATAGGTGGTTGGTATCATTTCAGAGTGGATTTCATATAAGCCTAGTTCTTGGTTATAGGGTAGCTTTCATACAAGCCTAATATCCACCTTTCAGAATGTCCAATATTGCCTTAGTTTTCAATATAAATTTGGATACACATTATAAATTGTAATATTATAGATCATTCATGGGCTTTATGATCCATCTCATACGACACACATTTATATCAATATCAATTAATAGTTTACTACATAGTGGGTAATGGTGGACCCAAAGGACTTGCTAGCCTTTGTATTCTTGAGAGACCTACTTAGAGGGATTTGACACATAGTACAAACATCAATTAACACATGCATGATCACATAAATTCACTATATAGTGGGTGATGATGGAGCCAAAGGGCCATCCTTTGTATTCTTGAGCCACCCTCAGGGAATTGAGTACTCAGCTCCATTCCCAATATTACTCTTAGTGGAACACATACCTAACATCACTCAACATCACTTACCATCACAATAGGTTTTATATTGGTTCACATTACTAGTGAGGTGTATTTTTTCCTTTTTCTTCCACTCTCTTTACCCATCCCTTGTACATCCTTATTTTAAACATAAAATGTCTAGTAAGAATTGATCTACTCCTTATTTTATCTTGTAGATTTATGCTTCATGTTGTGATTTCTCTATGCACACTCAACATTAAACATATTCATGGGCTTCACCCTTTCAAGTAATTTTAGGTACACTTTCTATTTTTCATTTATCCTATTATTTTTTGCTTTGCTACATCACTAGAATAAAGGGGGGGGGGAATGTAATCATATAAAATGTCCAAATTAGTAGTTTGAGTGTGGCTTGTGACACCCCCTCCATAGGTCCATTTTACATGCTCTTGTAACCCTTATACACACCATTTTACTCATTACCAGTCATCTAGAACCTTATAAACCTTGATTCCACCTTATCCAAATAGTATTCCTTGTGTCAATCCTATTCCCCTAGGTTTTGATCTTGTAGGATAGGAGAACCCAATTTGGACTATAGTACTAGGCACCAAATTGTCCATTTTTTATGCTCCTATGATTTTTAAATTTAATCCCTAATGATCATTTTTATCTGGTCCTTATCCTTAATTAGGTTAGCCTAGCATGAATACATCAGACCCATGAATAATTATTCCCTATAAAAGCCCATTCAAAGATCATTTACAAAGGAGGTGAAAAAACTTACAAAGCAAGCAAGAATACAAATAAATAACTAACTAAAAATTACCTATTATTTTCATAGAGTCACCTAACATAGCTACAAACATACTCAAATCCTCATACAAGTCCCTAGCCATCTTAAGTACTATCAATTTGGCATTTGCATCCACATCACACTATTACACAAAGCACGCTAGTTGGGAGAAGTACATATGGCTTGATCCTTCTTCAAAGTATTGGTATGTATGCAATGTGCCCACATAAAGGGGTGTGGGTAGCATGTTTAGTACATCTTACACATTAAGTCCCCTCTTTCTCAAGTGACTAAAATATTGTTTTATAAAGAATGATGGAGGGTTAGGGTTTCAAGACAAAATCATCTCCACAATAATTTCCATTAATAATGAACACTCAATTTTTCATAGGCATGCTCACATAGGCACAACCTAACTACCCAAAAAGTTTAAAGTCTTTATGATTAGTTTGGACAATACTAGTATAAATGAATAATAATGCTAGACACTAAACCATCCACTTTTTGTTGTTTCTATCCTTTTACCAAATAAAAATCAAATTTAGGTCTATAACACCTTCCCAATCCTCCATGACCATTTTAAACCTATGTATCAGTCATCTCAGTCTATTTTATAGCTAATTTATATTTCTTTTTATCTATTACAATTTTTAGAAAGGTGAAAAAGACAAATAGTTTCAAAAATTAGGAATATATTTATTATTGTGTTTTATACTAATTTATTAATCTAAATGCTTAACTAAAATAGGAATAAAAATCTCTTATTCCCAAATAATTTAAATCACCTACCAGATAGTTTATTAAATATACCTGAACTAGTTACTACTAATAACTAAGTGGTTATGTGTTCATTTAACCTATAATCAAAGCACAATCTCCCTAATGGAACATAAAATGTTGCCACTAAAACCAACAATGACTATATCTATGGGGAATATATCCTTCTCTATATAGCCCAATTTTTTTAATAATGTCATAATACACATGATTATGTTTGACCCATTTTTAATCATAACACTCTACATAGGATGGTGGTCCATGTGTTCTCATATAAAGAGTTCATGTAGCCCTATATCATCATACACAATCTCCTACTCTAATAATGTGCTAAGTGGTCTAGGTGGCGCTGTAGTATAATACATACCAATGATGTTATTTAATGGATGTGCCTCTTCTGGAACTATGTGATATGAAGCTAGTGGTGGATGTGCCTAAGTTTTCCCATTAATTAGCCTCTCTTTCCTCAATTATTTGGTATAAATCAGTTAATGTAGGAAACATCTTGAAAAATATAACTTCATGTAATGTTGGTAAGAGACATTGTTTGAATATGTCCTGAAGCTATCTATCTACCAGTGGGATAGCCAATTTTTCTAGTATTGTCTTGTATCATAAGACATAATCTATGATATGCTCATTCAGCTTTTTATTTAACTATGTCACTTGTGCATATGATATATTATCATTGATGTTGATAAATAAGTGTGCTAGGAACTTGTAAGATAAAGGATTTAACATTATGGTAGATTGATTTCATAAATCATAGAACCATTATAGGGTATAATCCTTGAGAATACATGTAATAAATTCATAATAAGGTAATCGTTTAACACATTATCAAAGCATGATGTATGAAAAACTCTAAGATGATGCTCTAGGTCACCGTTTCCATCATATAATGTAAACTTGGGTACCATGAAACTAGATGGAAATGGAGTTGCCACTATGTGATGTGCCAAGGGTCCATGTAAGAGAATGGTAGAATCCAAGGGATGTGATGGCCTAATGTATCCCTTCTCAAGATGTAATACCTTATATTATAGATTATGAATCTCATGAATAAAGTATTCTACATATAGACTAGAGTAACTATCCACAAGTGGTGTAGCTATCATTGATGGTTGTTGAATAACAATCTTAGGTTGTTCCATCTAAGTTGGTTGAGTTGGCCCCACTAAAGGTGTAATTACTTCATTCACTAGAGGAATTTAAGACTGACCATTATTTATTTCATTCTTGATTTCCAATATGGCTTATAGGATCTATGCATGATCAAGGGGATATTCATAAATTCTATACCTGAACCTTGTGATACCTCATATTTGCTCATAATTATGTCATTTTTGTCAAGTAAAGGTAAAGTGTCTTGATTCTCAATGTGTACCTCATATTGTTCTTAGTTGTATTATTCATCTTTGGATACATTATCATTGAAATCCACATAATCAATGTGTGAAGGATTCATATCTGGAGTTATGATAGGCTCATTTTCCATGTTATAATCTTGAATAGAAGGAATATAAATATTCTCTATAGGATTACCACCTAGTATAGCACTTATTCTTAATGTAAGAGAGATATTTTTTTATATGGCATATATTAAACAAATAAAAATAGAGGTACCAAAATAAAATATATGAATTTTGAATAATTAATTGTAGGTAATGAAGATAGGAATAAAAGGATACAAAAACTAAGAACATCTATGGTTGGGATTTTTTGAATCTATGGTTTCTTTGTAAGAAAATAATTTATATTGAAATAAATTAAAACTATAATATGTAATTGATTTAATTAGATAGATTGTCTAAAAATATATAAAAAAATAAGTATTGATCTCTTATTTATTTCATAAAAATTTGGATTAAAAAAAACTAGAGTTTGAAACAACGTTCAAAGTTGGCTAGGTTCACGAAATGATTTAACCATTTAGGGTTTTACATGTGTAAATCCTAAGCTAGATTAAAGGGTTGAGATGTCTAAATAAATAAATTAATGTGTAATAATTAACCACTTATTTGTTGTGAATTTTGAATAATTTTTACTTTCTAAAAATAGTAATAAATACTTTTAAATAGAGACTTATCTATAAAGTGATCATCATGGGAGGTCTAGGTTCTAAAAGCTAGGTTCTATATAGTTATGAGTGTTGTCAACATGATCTCATGGTCTAATTGCTCACTTGGTAGTACCACCCCACCTAGACAGAAGTGACATGTTGTTGTAGTGTCCTCAAAATGGTGGTAGTGTCATATTTTCATGATTATTCCTATTTTTTTTGGAGAACCTACATTGAATTAATGGTTCTATTCTTACTTGCACAAAATCTAGAACTTTTTAATATTTCTATAAATTCTAATTTAGTTTTCAAACCCTAATCCTATTTGTAAGTATGGAATGAACTAAAAATGTCTATTCACTAGAAAGATATGATGGACATCCTCAACACCCTATTATGAAGAGAGTTTCCTACATACCATTACTCTAAGGGATCAATCTCAATGTAGTTCTCCCACCTAGTGCTTGGTGTATGTGTAAGTGAATGTTAAAATGAGAGTGGTCTTTAGTGCATCTTGTGTGATTGAGATTGAAAATATTTAAAATATGGGATTAGGGATGTTATAGATGGTATTATGCAAAAGTAGGGCATAATAGGGATCGAAAACTTAATTTTTCTTAACTTGTTTCTTATTTGGTTAGACATTTGCATATATTTTCCATCTAGTGAATAGAGGTCAAATAGTATTGTATATATATATAGATTTGTAGCTTGTGAAAATGATAAAATTTAATTAGGATGACCTTAAGAGGGGAACACATTTGAAAATATATCCATTTAAAAGAGTTAAGTCAAGGGACACTAGCACTAATTTTGGGACACTAGTGTCATGTGGCTCTAATGTCATTAATACACTACCAATATCTAGTTGGTAGACTATTGGGCACACTACTGGGCACACTGGGCTAGGATTTGGGAAGTTATACTGATATTATGTTTGGGTTGACAAATGATGTTTGTGGTCTACATAATGGATGGAAAATTATGGTTAAGGATATAGGATAGGTCTAGGTCTAAGATTGGAATAGGCTATCTCAAGAAACACTCTCAACATCTAAATACCACTTTTAGGTGATTAAAGATACCAAATCTTGAAACACAAATAAAGGGTATGGTTAAAACATAACTAAAAGGATTAAGGAACCATGGTACAAAATGGAGGCTTAGACTACCTAGGGTGGAAAATGGAAATTTTGGATAACCCTATAGCCTCACTAAGTTTAAGTCTAGATGAAATCCAAAGAATGAGTTATACCCTAAAAGCTATGTATTATGTAGTATTTATCTACTAAATTAAAGAGTTAAGGTTAAAAATACTTACCTTCAATATAACGTGAAAATCCTCAATATCTCCCTTGGCTAATAGGTTTTTGTGGTTGTAAGGATAAAAATGGTTAAAATAATCTCAAGGCTATAATACTTCTTATATTCACATCCAAGACATCACAAGACAAGCTACTTTCCCTCCATGATAAGATCTAAATAATGGCTTCTACAAAATTTAGACAAGAAATAATAATTATAAGTGAATATAGTGAGAAATTGAATGTTCCTCTCTACTATATTGAAATGATCCTTATATTTATATAGGTGAGTAGACCCTAAACCCTTTCTAAATTCTAGCTAATAATATCCACCCACCTTGACATATTTAGAATGTGATTATTTACCATCAAACTAGGTTGACTCGAGTTGATCTAGTTGAAAACCATGTGTCATGAATTTCATAACTATGCCTACCCAGGCTTACTTTAAATTTTTGCTATAAATGAGAATACAATATTGACCTAGGATGATATAGTCATAAAATATAGGTCTTAGCATATTTAGGGGATATTTTTGAAGAATATTCCTTAGAAGGTCAATTAAGTGGGGTTTTTTAGTGGATAAAAGATTGATAGATTTAGGAAAACATATAAAAATCAATGCTCTACCTAGTCCTTTATTAGTGCAGCCTTTAAGGCATGCATTTTTACAGATTGAAACTCAATAGGTTTCTATAAGAGATAATGTGTTAGTAAATGACAAAGTTTAAAAATATTATGTGTATACATAATAGACATGATCTCATCATGGTAAAAATATCATTTCATTTTTTTATGAATTTGAAAATATAATTTTTTATTTTATTGAGTAAATAAGTAGGTTTTATAGGGCTCCTAAAGAGATAAATTCTAACAAAAAATAAAATAAACCAATCATGAAATAAACATCCCACTAGGATAACTAGTAAAGAGGGACATCAACCAAACTACCATTAAACTTATATAAAATAAAAATATCAGATAGAAGATAAAATTAGGAAACCATGAAGAGGAGTAAAAACATAATTAGAAGACTCCTCAGATTCAACATTTTCCTTGTGAATAACATGTTCCATCTTGTCTATATTATACTTATACATTTATTTCATAATTCTTCCCATAGTAGATCTACTTGGACCTTTAACCAATATATGCATGATTTTTTTCTTCAAGTTCATGGTATTATTCATGACTTTTTAGGTCTTCAGTGTAACTTTAGTCCTTTTAGAATTAGTGTTAAACATTGGTGGGGATTGGGTATAAATGTCACTTGCTACTTCATCCTTCAAGAGGGTCTTGAATTCAGCTTATTCAACCAATTTCCCCCCTTTCCTATTTTTATGGTTACCCAAATCTATCTAGAACTTATCACTCTTAGATTTCATAGTGTTTCATTCATCCATCAGTTTAGCCATAAAACAACTTATTTCTCATAATTTATCATCAAATTATCTCAATTTCCTCCTATGGTCCCAAGAGGAATCCTGAAATTCACACTTTTCCTCCTCCTTTCCATTCTTCTCAAAATATTTTATAATGATGGATTTAACTTTCTCCCCCCCCCGCTAGTAAGAGGGCTTCTTACATTGCATTTTATAGTATTATCACTAAGTTGGGTCTGAGTAATATAGAAGCTAGCTGAGGGGGAGTAGATCTTTGGGTTTTTAGATAGGCATATAATCTTATCATCTTCCAAGTTACTAGACTCTAGAAACTAATTAAAATCCTTGTCACTTGGGATGATCCACACCTAATTCCCTCAATATTTCCCTTTTTTGACCAGGAGGAAAATTTGGTGATAGTGGATAATGTCATTTTATTGGTTTATTTGAAGTTCTAAAGTTTTGCTTTCCAAGGTCTTCAAAATAAAATATGAGAGGCTAATGTTTTTCCTTGTAAATTGATTTAATAATAAAAAGTGATGAGATAAGATAAATGTGAACTTAACTACAATGGTGACAAACTTCATAATCTAGAGACGTACTTCATGCCACCATTTAGGCACATTTTACCTTTGGAATATTTTATCTCGTGTTATTTTATTTTATTGTATCAATTATTTCAAGTCATTTTATTTAAGAGGAATTTTTAGAATAATAAGTGTAAGGTGATCAATATAAATGCCATGATTAATTTCATAGAATCAAAATGGTAACACTCTAGTAAAAAAAAATTAAAATCTATCAGTTTTATTTTCTTGGAATCAAGTATGGTTCATGAATTTCTAATTAATCTATCATGTGTTATAAATATGATTATAAATAAATTACAATAAATTTAAATCATATTGGGAACCTTCACTAACAAGGCTAATTGTTTATTTAATTTATATATTATTTATTTATTTATACATAAGAAGGGATGTGTTTCTCAAAATATATATATAAAATTTTAGTTGATTATGTCCTTTATTCTATCGATACTGAGGTCACTAGTTGTCAATGGATTTAGGAAAATGATATTGAATGATATGTCATTTATCCAAAATATAAAGAAAAATGTGCTTTCATACTCATTAAATATATAGATAAAATCATATTTAATGTAATATTAGACATTTTTCATGTAGTTAGAATAGTAATAAATAAATGCATTACTGATGTTTCCTAAATGAAATAATGTCACTAGATTTGTAACATGTTGTAAAATAATTCTATATCTAAATGATCCTAGGTGTTAGTTATGAGATTGAAGGACTTCATGTACGATGTATTTATGTCTTATATATATATATGTATATATATATATATATATATATATATATATATATATATATATATATATATATATATATATATATATATCTGTGTGTGTGTGGTTTATAAATAAAATTAATTATTTATTTAGATTATAATTAAAAAAAATTAAAAAGACTTAGTTATTTTTATTTTCTATTTGTATACATTTTATCTAGAAAATTGTTAAAATGTAAATCTAGTTTTTTTATATACATATTTTGAGACTTTCATGGACATAAATTGAATGAGGAAGTTTATTAAAGACTAGAATTTATTTTTAATTTCATATTTAAACTTATTTCATGCTAATATAATTTTTTGAGATTAATTATTCTTATATGTGTATGTTAAATTTGAGCTATATGTGTTTGTCAATAATAAATCTTGATGAATATAGTTCTATTGGGAAATAATAAATTTCATTTAGGTTGTAACATTGTTAAATGATAAAATTATTTCATTTTTCTGTAAGTTTACAAAGCTACTTGATCCTATGCTATTTAACCAGGGAATTTTTCATGACTAAATTTTACACTGTCTTTTATCTAGTTGAGATTATACTATTTTATAAAGGATTGGTTTAATTTTTATAAAAATAATTTTATTATTATAAAATTATTAACATTTTTCAATTAATAACACTTGTTTTAAATATTATACTAGGATAGAGGGAATCTTCTAGTCACATTTGAAAATATTCACATAGTTAAAGAAGAAAGACATTTTATTATTTTGTTATTTTTATTTAATGCAAGATTGTAAGAAACATAAAAATTAATAATATTATTAATTGTATTTATTACTTTAAATAAACATTTATTTATAATTATAAGGTTTTCCATATGTTGGTTGTCTCTTTGAAAAAGGCCTAAAATAGGACATTTTCATATAAAAACTCCTCGAATGTGTCATGTGGGAAAATATTATGAGAATAGTTAAGTTGGAAGTAGAAGGACAAAAAATGGATACTACTTAAATAATTATGAGGTAGAGGTTGATTATTAAACCATTAACAACTCCCTTATAAATTAATATAAAAAATTGTGGAGAGAAATGATTTTATAAAAGATAAACATTCGTAGGAGGTTGTAGAAAATTATTAATTAAAAATATCCAAGTGTGATCATACTTAATAATATTTATGGTATCTTGGTTGATAGGAATTGCTTTGAATATCCATAGATTAAGTCAGGACTTACATAAAAATTTATATAAATACCTATCTAATTTTTAAATGATATGATTAAAACTAAAAAATAATATGTTTTTTGATTTAAATTATTTTCGATAATCTTAGATTTAGTTCATTAGACTTGTCCATTTATATTTTTAATGGAAAAGTCGAAACTATTTTTTTCTTATATCAATTCCTAAGATAAAAGGGTCCTAGTCCCAATTTAGCTTTTGATCAGAGCCAAAACTAGTTGTAGAACACAATATGAGGTCCAATCTCCATAAAGATTTGAAGCCCAAGAAATATAGTGTATCTATTAACATTTTAAAATCCCAACAAAATAGTAAGGATCCAAAGAAAAAATTAGGCACTTAAAATAATTAACTAATCTAAGAGACAACAAAAATTTAATTATCAACATAAAATAGGAGAACCATCCCTTTACCAATCTACATATCAACTATTTGTTGCATGAAAGCATCTACTTATTTTGTACAATAGTGTTTCTATGGTCCATTGGGTGCCACCTTTAATAGAATTTTTAGCATCTAGCTACAACCTTTCTAATTCCATCTTCCTTCATCTTTTTCATTTCAAGCCAAAGTTGGGATACTTTAATGCAAGTTTGTCTAAGCAATAGATAAAGCAACCTTATTTTATAACTCTTATTCTTCCTTCCAACCTTCTTCCTCCTCTTTTTATTTTTTATTCACTATGGGACTATCCATAATTAGAGGAAATTTATCCAAATCCTTATGCCCATGATTGAAAACACTTGTTGCCTTTTATAGCTTGTTGAAAGAGGGTAACCCTGACTCTAAAGCATCCCAATCCTTTGCAGTCTTTAGAATTTCCTTCTTTTGAGGAGAAAGATGAATATCTTTAAACACTTTCAAAGATGGATCCTTAATTGATTTTGTTTTAACTATCATATACAAGTTATAAACTAGATCACAATTCAGGAATTCACTCTTTGTAGCCCATTTATAAACAATCAAAGCTTGGGAACCTTTAAATTCCTTATCAATCATGTAAACATCTTATGATCCAATTTATTACATTCGAATCATCAAAATGGAAGACCATGTAGTTAAAAATACTAGGATCTCTCAAGGCTAGGGGTAGATTATAAAATCTGATCCATACCTGAGGCTTACAATATAATCAAAGAATCAATATCAAATAAAGGATCCCATGGGTAACAAAACACAACTTCATTACCTAATGTCACTAGAAACTATCTAAAGTCCTAAAACTATAACCAAGAGCCCATCATCCATTGGTAAAGCACTTCCCATAACAATCATTTCTAAACACATCTACCAATTAATGACTTACTTATTATTTCCAAAGAAACATTTTACAACTCTAAATTTGATAAATCAAGGATAGGATAAGAATTAAAAAAAATGAGGGGACATCTCCCAAATGAGTCATTTTTTAGGCAAAAAGCTAGGAATAATCTACTTGTGGTACCTCCTAAAAACCTTCTTTAACATAAATTTCCTTCATATGGGATATTATTAAATGAGCCTACCTTATTATTACCAAAATAGGGTCAAAACCCAATTTAGCCTTGAGGATAAATTCTTTGCAAAAATTTACATAAGTATGGAAAGTGCTATAGCTATTAAAGAATAATAAAAAAATTGAATCCTTTAAAACCCTAGCCATTCCTTTTGTAGAACCCTCTTTTTTCTCTTATAAGGTGGTAGATCCATTTACCAAGCCAAGATTAACATTCATATTATTATTTCCTAAAAAACATTCAAGATGAACAACCTCTACTTTTTTATGCTAGGAGGAATAAACTAATTGATCAAAATCTTGAGTGTTATGAATATCCTTACCTCTACCACATCTGATAGTTGATCCATACTCTTCTAGGTTAGACATACATCATATTTCATCTTAAATTTATCCGTCATTACTATCTCTTTCCTTTTCATAGTTATACTTGTAGCCATCTCCTACCTTCTCACTATGATCTTCATGGCCTTCTCCTTATAGTAGCCTACCTTCTTCCAATCTAGATGTGGTTACCTATGCAAAGAATAAAACTTTACCCTTAAACCTTGATCTCCCCTACTTGTCATGCTAATCCATTATCATTAATTTTATTATAGGTATAATCACTGAGATGGGGGTGAATCAGTGATGCAAGATATCTCAAACTTAAATTCTAATCCTTTCAAAATCTTAATCAATGATCACAATAATCCATAAATCATACAAGATGTTTATAATAATAAATAATAAATATTATGCAAGATCACATAATAACATAAGATCTATGTGGGAAATCCTCATAGGGAATAAAACCTACTCTCAAGTCAAAAAACACATGGACTACTTGTTTTATAAGATGATCACAAACATGAGACCTTTTAGTGAAGGGCCCACTTCATAAGGAACACCCACTTGTTATAGATGTTGAGCATCCACACAACACATTATGAAATCAACAACTATAGAACTTTGATTGCATTTCAATCTAGTTGGAGAAATAGTTTATAATCCTTCTCTTTTAACTCATCATACACACTCAAACTTTAATCATGCAAGTAATAAATCCATACACCCCTTTTAGATCACTCTAAGATTATTCTCTCATCATTAATCTAATTTATACTTTAGTTCATCCACTAAGCACACTTCTTTTATCTCTTTCCTTTGTCTCTATATTTTTCTCTCTCAACATATTTACATCAATTTTAGAAACCATTGCCTTGGTCTCCACTCTTTATAGAGTCTTCATGAATATTAAATTATAGGTCAACCATAATACTTGATTTAACCCTTAGGACATATATCATGCTAACACATATCTTAATAACTTCTTCATAGGTTAACAATAGCATCCATGGGTCACACTTAAACATTTATGCCTTTTAATTAGGCCTTAGTGTCCATTATAGGTATCATGGAGACCTATTCACCCATTTAGCACTTCATCAAGAAAAAAAGAATAGAAGATAAATTTAAAATACATGGGTCCATTCCATATTACCTATAAGACATCTTCAAGTGATTAATCCTACTAAAACAATCTTATACTAAAGCACAATTTACTCAAATAACATTCTTGTACATAATAGCACCATAAATTAATAAACAATCAACTTAAAATATCCCTATCTATAATTTTTAAAACATTCATAGTTTATAATAAAATATTATAGATGCACCTTGAAGTCCTTTTCATCTTTACTTTTTACATCATCAATCAATTCATCAAGATGACAAGATATAGTTAAAAATCTATAGACTGGTTTTCCTTCGTTAATTTGAAAATTCAAATTCCAATGGTCAATATGAAAATGCTAAACATAAAACACTTTGATCTCATCTGATTTTCCATAAAAACTTTGAAAAAATACACACTGTCAATATCCTTAAGAGTATCCTAGACTTTACCTTGAAACACTCACCATTGATCTTTGATTTGACCTCCCATGATTGTGCCACTTGGCAGCTCTACATGCCTTCTACACATTTGAATATTTGACTTGACCCACACCATAAATCTCCATCTACATGAACACTCATATACCATTGATATTTTGTCAAATCAATGAGATTGATACACATGTCACTAGTGGATTTAATCTTAAGAACCTTTGATAATTTGACTTCACATGCATCATTAGATCACAATTTGGATGATGAATGCTCACCATTAGATCTACTAACTAGTTTACCTAAGACTTCAATGTAGTTATACATGATGGTGTTTAGCCCATCATAATATTCATTAGCAACTTTGAAGTTTTATAAATTGTGCTAGAACAAACTTCAAGTGTCCAAATCCTTAGGGTACCTTCTTGACACTATAGACAACATCTCCATGAAACCTTTAACCTCAGTTGATTTTTTGAGTACCTATATTAAATACACAATATTTTTGGTTAATTCATATTTCCATGACATGTAATCATGGTCTGGATTCTCTTAAACTAGAAGATGCATATTTCTCCTTCCAAATTATCAAGGGACATACTAGAACTTTACCAATACATCTATAGATGCCTCAAAACATCTTATTTGTTCTTACAAACCTAAAAATGTGCCATATCTCTCCAAGCTATCAAAAACACCTTCTTTGTCATTCATACACTAGAACCATAAGCTCTCTTTGACATTAATGATAACAAAATAAATTAATGACCATGCTCACTAGATTCCTTCACCTTCATCATTGCATGTTTCAAAAATATATTTTTTGATATTGATTCATGAAAAAAACTAGGTTTTTAATAGAATAGCTTAGTCAAATATTTATTGGGTAAAATTTTTAAACATATTTAAATATAAATTAAGTGAAGTCAAAATTTAAATCATTAAATTACTTCATTGTGATAAAAAAATAAAAAATAAGAAGTCATTAAAAATTTTAATAAGAGATTCCAACACATGCATAAAAAAATACCTAAAACCATAGGCCTATTATCAACATGTATAATCATTTGTATATATTCTTGTTGATGAATTTTGATCCCTAGGTTAAAAATACCAACCCCCTATAGTTTAAAATTTACTTTTAGTGAGTTCCCTAGCCTTTTTCATGGTCATCTTGGCCTTGGGTGTTCTTTAAAGTGCTCATTTAACCCCTAATAGCATTGTTTATTTTTATTGACAATATTAAAATAAAAGTTTTTTATTCACCTTATGTTGTCTATTCACCTTATGGCATAGCCAAGTTGGTTCGAGAGTGTTCATAAGTCTAGGGGGATAATTTGAGTCACATAGCATGTGTCAAAGTCATGATTACTCTTCCTCAAATCTTTATAAGAGCCAAAAATGGTGGTAACCATCTTTTCAAATGTTTTATATCCTTTTGAACATGTTTTATTAATTAATTATAATGTTAAAAAGGATAATGTTGTAATAAGTGATAGGTTTAAAGTGAAATGAAAAGGTTAAAACCTCACATTACCTATATGTAGGCATATACAAGCTTTAGTGGCACCTAACATGTCATCTCCATCAATTTTCAAGTAGAATAGATAGTTTTCATAGCAAAAAGAGAAGGATTTTAGGTAGTCTATACAAGTTTTATAAATAAAGATCATGTTGGAGAACATGCATGGATTATTTTGTCTCCTATACCTAGATCCATACTTTGGAGGTGGTTTAAAATCAAAATATGTCAAAAATTAATCCCTTCTCTCCATCATTCTCCTTGGTAACTCAAAAAATCTAGTTAGGTTTTTATTTTGTATAGATAAAGGAGATATAATGAGGACATAATATTTTTGGAAGAGGATGGGACATGAATTTTATTCCATTTTATGTCATTATTTCCTAGATCGGTTTCCCATTATTTGTGAAAAAATCACTAAGAAGGTAAAGGACTCATTGCGTTTTCTCTGTGTAGGCAATGTTCAAGTTTATTTTTGTTTCTCCATTTCTAAGTGTGATGAAAGAATAATGAAAATTAAAGTAAATTATCATCCTCAATACCCACTTAACATGTGGGACATAAATGAGACAAGAATCCTTTTTTTGGAGCAATCTATAGGTTGATAATAATAAGGTTATTAATACTTTAAGGTCTCTAATAGTTATAAAGTGTTGGAAAAATCTCAAAAATATTTTAAAACTCATTTAATGTCTAAAAAATGGATTATTAGTTAATTCATGGACCTAATAACCCATATAATTGTGATCACCAATAGTTTCCACATGCAGTCAAGAAGTTTGAAGAAATCATGGCAAAGTAACCTTGCTCAAGTCTCATTAATGTGTTATCATTATTCAATTTATTTAAAGGAAGTGTAACACATTAAAATAAGCTATGAATATTATCTCAAATATGTTTTAAAAACCAAATAGTAAATGGGTCATATTTCCTCTTTTATAGGTCAATACAAGAAGATTGGTGAACCTACAAGTTTGTAGACCTCTAGGTCACCATTGGTACCAAAGCATGGGTTGTAAAAATGATATCATATTTTGGAATTAAAATTCAATTCAATATTAATGTTATAAAATTCATATAAACATATTGAGCACTTGTGAATCTTAGGTGTAATGTATTTTGTATTCTAAAGGATTAGATAGACTGAGTCAAATTGTTTAAGTCTAGATAGAAAATAGACGTGTTGTGAGGTTGGATAGATGTATAAGGAACACGAAAGGATAATTATAGGAATATTATAATTTTAATCTCTATTTTATTCATAAAAAAAATAATCATAAAGGATTTTCATCTTGACAAAACTCAGTTAAATAAAACTTTGAGCTCATATAGGTTTGTCATTAGCAAAATGAGAAAAAGATGCATTTTGCATTGAAATAAGACATCTGATGATAAAATATTATGTGATAATATGTAATATTGGTTGTCATGATGATAAGATCATTTATTTTATGAATTTAGACAATAAAATAAGCCATTAGAGCTACATAGGTCTAATTTCTTTCAAACCCTCAAAGTGTGAAAACTAGGTTGCAAGACCATTGGGAGAGTGAGGATAGTTGGATGATCATTTGCATACATTGGTTATGATCAAATAATTAGGAAATAATTCATAGTTAATATGAAGGATCAAGACAAAATATTCAACCTAACATTCTCTATCATCACACACATAGTCCTCCATGACTAAAATGTAGTCTTAAGAAGCACAAAACTCTTGGAGGATTTGCATGGGATTAGTTGGGTATTGGAGGTGTTGGGGGTTATCATACCATAAAATATTGTATTTGATTATTAGTTTCATCACCACACCTATATTATCAATTTTTAATATTGAAGACCACCTCAAAAGCACTATTTTGCCTAAGAAGAGATCATAAGAGCATGGTTTTTTACTTAGAAATCACATGAAGAGATGCATACAATCTTGTAATCATTATTGAATAAGTAGGAGGTTGTATATTTATGAAAATTGTCATTGGTTTTGATATTTTAAACATTTACTCTATTAATCATTCTTAATAATCTATATCCATCTAAACCCTATCAAAACTTAGCTAGTGAACCAATGAAAGATTTATTTCCCTCAATTGCATTTAAATGAGATAGTTGAGTATTTAAATGGTTATTATGGTCTTATTAGGTCTCATGGGCACCTAAGTGATCCATTGTTTTTATTTTCTATAGTTTATGGTGTATTTATTAGGTATTGGAATGACTATTATAATCCTAGAAAGGGTAGATTCTAATGGTTTCTTGAGAGTTTGAGTTGGGTAAGGTCTAGTATGGTCTATTAGAGCTACTTATAAATAAAGAGAGTAAAATAATATTTTTAAAATAATTAATAATAATATTTTAAGGCACTAAATTATCTCTATGGGATTTCCAAAACCATCACCTTGGCTAGATGTTGATTGTTTTATGATGGTTGTTCATGGAAACCTAGCTATAGACCTTGGGGGGTTACATAGAGCTTGAGAACCTCTTTAAAATCATTAAATTTACTTATTGATGCTATATATAATATTATGATGACATGAAAAAGTCTAACCAAGTTATAAAATAGGCTCAAGTAAGAGAGGTTAGTGTCTCATTGAAAGAGCAGTGATGGAGATGGTGAATGAATCATGATGTCCATTGTGACACCAGTATGGGATCCTCCAACAGATGACATGTGTCAAATATAAAGGTAAGGAGTAGCTCAAGGTGAAGGTGATCATAAATAAGTCCACTTATCATCTTTAGATAATCAAGAGGGTAGTTTCAAAGGGAATTAATGAGCCACTAAGATAATTAAGTGCTAGGTAGTCTCTTCTACACCACTCTCTTGGAGACCATGATGGAATGAAGTAATGCACACATTATAAGAATTATTGAGACTTATTCCACTCTCCTTTTTATTTTTTTTAACTACTTTATGTAATTGACATGTGTCCATTAACTTGTATCGAATGTACCTCTTCTCTTATTCTCTCACTTATCTATAAAATCAACCTCTTTTATCTTGTAATGTAATCCTTGGTGGAGTATGTTGAATACATTCCATAATAAACACTTGTATCTACATCTAAAAAATTAATATATGATATTTATATCCTTATCATATGCTTGTAAATAATGAATAGTTATGGTGGTTGATGAGCATTAGTGGTATCAAGTATAATCCATTCATTTGACCCATTTTCTTATTGGGTGTAGGTTGGTTTATCATCTTGAAAGGTCATATGAAGTGTGTTCATGGACTTCCATTGGTTGAGTGTGGATTTTAATTCATCATGTGTCTCTTATAAAACTTATTGATCACTTTCTATTGGTATTTTTTTGGGTCTCAATTCCATATTTAAACACTCATGCCTAGAGGCCATTTTGAGCTAGTTCATCTTGTGTTCATGTTTAGACTACAAGATAGGTAGGTGGAGGATGTTTATATTTTTGTACGACATCCATTATATTATGTTTATTTTATATTTTTTTATCTACTTTCCCCAATAATTTAGTAGGATTATTTGTTTGAGAATATATGATGCATCATGGGAGCTATCCCCATAATATAGAGTGTTAATCTACCAACAAGTCACCAATAGCCTTGGACTAATCCGATGTTACCCCAAATTTGGAAAGGACTAAAAAATATTATCCTAGGGAATATTTTATTATTTAAAAATTCCTTAGACTCAATAAATTCTATTTTCATAAGAATATATGTAGCTATAATGGTAGAGATGTAGTCTTTTTTATATAATGAGAAAAAACCTTGTTAGAATTATAGAAATGGTTAAAAATGCAAAATTATAATAAAAAAAAATATATATCATAGATCAACTAACACCATAGAGTATTTTTAAAACAACCAAATTAAAATACCATAATAATAAAATCCAAATCAAATTAATTATAAACCATCACCAAAATAATGCCAAAACTAGTTGATGAGTTTTTTTTGGCTTCAGAGGAAAGTGAACACATACCAAAAGGACTCACCTATTAGGAAATAATAATTATAAAATAAAAATAATTAAAAATAGAAAAATAAAAAGCCAAATGATAATAAGAATCAATCAAGGAAGAATAATTGTAAGAAAACAAATTCCAAAAAATACTCCTTTCTCTATGAATTTTATAGATGTGGCCATATCTAACTGGTACATGGTCCTTAATAATTACCCATGGATAATATTATTATTAATTTATATTTTATTATGTTTTTTAATTAATAAATTGAAAACTATGAATTATCTATATTTAAATAAGAGAAACCTAAATATGGTTAGTTATCAAGCGCCTTCAACACATTTAGCATTAAATCATATGAATTTATGATTGAATAAAATAATGAAACAGAGGAAATTTATAATGATATTAGTTATTTTTAATAATAAAAATGAAATAGGTTATATTTAACAAGAAACAATAAACTACTAAGTGCCACATCTACTTGTCTAATTAACAAAGATACACCTTTAGATATGAATGTTGATAATAATCCACATCCTCCCAAAGAATGTAAAAACCATTTTTAGTGTCCCAAAAATGAAAACATAGGATCAATACTATCTTAATATAAATATAACATATTGAAGACATGAATATTTCCAAATCTAATATCTCTTTACATTATTCATCTTTAGCTGATTTTTTTTTATAATTTTAATGAAGTCATTTACATGTAAATGAATATATATATATATATATATATATGTAAATGAATATATATATATATATATATATATATATATATATATTCATACTAATATGGTCACTTAGAAAGGGAATATTGTGACACCTAAATTATTGCTCACTTTTATAATATTTGGAAAGAAATTAAATATATGTTTGGTTGATTTAGGAGGCTCTAAAAATGTAATATAATTATCAATATGTTAGAAGCTGGGCACAAAACCTATCAAATCCATTAAGATAATAATTCAATTACATAATTACAAATTCAACATGATGGATAACTAAACAATATTCATATATGATTATATTTTAATATTAATCTTAAAAAATATATTAACATACATGTGTAAATTATATAGGATTTTATTTTATTACTGTGTAAAGATTAGAATCTAAACACTTAGATGGATATGTAACTACTAACTTTTATCATGTGATGTTACTCTTTAATGGGTTATAAAATAAATTTTTATATTTAAATGGAAATAAAAATAAAATATGTAACTACAAATTATTGTCATAAAACTAAAAATGTATAGATAATGCAAGATGATTTTTATGTATTTCCTTTGAAGGCCAAGGAAATGATATATGGAAACCAAACCATAAATATTGGGGATTAATTAGGGACCCTACACATTGATGGACAATTCATAAAAAGAATTTGGAAAAGTTACAAGACTATTTTTTTGTATAATTAAAATTTTTAT
>JARHVA010006752.1:520000-580000 GCA_037957365.1 Torreya grandis | reverse complement strand
TGATTTATAGATCAGTTGTATTTCCCTTTGCATACATTCTTGTGAATGTGATGTGAACCTAACCCTTGTAGGTTTTATTTCACACCATAATTTTTGTCATCATATTATATTTTTATATATTTGTATTAATATATGAAACCATTATGTATATTTATAAATTTATATGCATAGGTTTAGCCCATGGTCACTTCAAAATGACTTTATTCTATTTATGTAGGTCTTCACCAATTATAGGTTACTAGATCAAACAATTTGGTTTAGTATTATTCTTTAGTTTTATATTAAAATACATAGTCAAACCATTAAAATATATCTACTATTTTATTATATCAAAATTTATGTCTATAAACATACTCGAACAGGTCAACTCTATTCATTATCTCTTTTTTAGTATATAGGGTTTTGTAAATTTGGTCAAACCAGTCAACCTAGTTGGTATAATTTTAAACCAGAATTTGAGCATCATAACATAAAAATTTGTAATCTAAAACATATTCAAGCCCATAAAGGTTCTTTCTTTTCCATATTTATCATTTATATTTCTTCCTTTAGTACTATTTTTCACAAATTTGCAGTATGTAAATCTATAACCCTACAACTAACTGGTCAACTTGGTCAACTCAATTCTATAGTTTATCTTCTATCTAAAATAAATAGTCAACATGTTCAATTTTTTAATTTAATACCTTGATTATATATAACAAAAACAACCCAATCGAATCTATTATATACTATTTTCATACATTGTTGTCTGCACTAAGTTTGTAGTATTCTTAATCAAGAAATTAACATCTATTTGCTAGTAATTAATTTACCTTTCCCTTTCAATTATTTGCATGCTTAGAGTAAATCACATAGCTTAAATATATATTTTTTAAATTACCATTTTAGATACATTATTTTACTCTTTTTTACATAGTACCAAATCACTTTACACAAAAAAAATATTAAATATTTGTCCTCCTAAGGTCTACCTACTTGGATTTCATCACCAAGGGGCAAGTCGACTTGGTTTTATGGCTAGGTATAAACACATGGTTGATGGTGTATATTGGCAAGGCACTTGAAACCATTAGTGTTATGGGATTATGAAGTGAGGAGATATACCCCAATAGCAGGGCAATAACATTACTAATGTATATCCCTTTTAGTGTAAATATCTTGAAACCAACCTTAGATTGGTTTCTAGTTCCCTACTTCATCCATATTTCCTATCACATTAAAATTACACTTAAATATAAATTAACAATAATTAAGATGACCAACTAATTAATATTTACTTTTTAGTTATTTCTTGGTATTTGATCATTGTTTTTTATATTATAAAACGTGCATTGGTTAGTGTTGGTACAAGGTTTGTGTTATGTGTTCCAATTGGATCAGTCACATTATTTGAATTGTTTGTGTGCATTTTTTTTTTACAAATTTATCTAACAAAATCTTTCAAAATTTTAGAACATTATCATTCTATTTTATATAGTCTAGTACAAACTATTTTTCCACTTTCTTTCTCACAATACAAAATTGACCTACATGAGTGTGTATCCTTATCTCCCTATTCAGTTCTTTGTTTAAAAATACATAGTTGACCTACATGAATGTGTATTTTTATCTCTCTATTTTTTCTCTTCTTCAAAATTACATTATAGACTCATATGATTGTGTATTTTCTTTAGCCTATGTCTAAGCATTACTTTGTTCACGTAGTTAATTTTGTACTTCTTGATAGACTATATGCTTTGTCTAGCTAACTTTATCATTGATTTTACTTCTTTCCTAATCTCATATTCCTTTATCAAGCATTATGAAATCCCCTATTCGAATATTCTTAAATAACCTCAATCTAGTTAAACACTATAAGGGGTCAGGTTAATTTTTAGTGGTGAATATTTGTTAATTTATGAATATTCAATTTTTGGGAAATTAAATTTGGAAATTGTTAGGAGTAGTACATAGGGCCCATTCACCTAAAATTTTAGGATGTAAATTTGTAAGCATCAGCTAGCCAATACTTTATAGTAATTATGGGGATATCCATGTAATTCACCTTACATATATAGTACATATGTTCATTAGGGTTACCATCAAAGTATCTTTCTTTACCTCATTATCATGTGTTTGAGCCTTAAGGCTACCTGATAGAATTATAATAACCACCCAAATACATCCCTATAAGAACCTCTATATTACCTCATTTCTACCATTGCACAACACACTATCACTTGACTATTATCACCTAGTAACATACTCTATCACCCAACTTCTATTTCCTAATAGCACTATGGAACTCGACTACATTTTTCTACCCAAAAACAATGTGCTACTTGATTTTAGTGTGTTTCTTGGTATCATTGTATATCCCAATACACTTTACCACCTAACACCATTTTATCACCTATTAGTACTGTCTCACTAGTTGTTATCACCTAGTTGCATTTTATAGCTATCTAATTACTGTCACCTGGTAGCACCTTTACAACAACTATTGCCCATCTATATCTTGAGTCCTGTAGCATCCTCCTTTAATTTCACTGGTGTCAAGTGGTAATGGTAAGGGTAAAACACCACAAAAAAATTAAAAATAAATAAAACATATTATCTTATTTTAGAAATATGAGAAATAATATTGCACAAATAGCATGCAATCAAAATATATGTAATTATAAAACTTTATTTAAATAAAAATATAACTTTTATTTTTAATTAAAGAATAATTTAGGACGATTTCGATGAAAAAATCACCACTGATAACAATACCTTTTCTTATAAAGAATTAATCTTGATAACATTTCACCTCCTATAGATTTTAATAATGACATTCCACCCCTAGAAGACACTCCTTTGGGAAATTCAATAGAGAATTAAATTTCTCTTTAGACACCAGATTCAATTGATAATTCCACTAAAAAAAATTGACAAAGGAAGAGAAGTACATGGACAATTGGAAGGTATTTTTACGTTGACTAGGCTGCAAAATATGCATTTATAGAACTTGTAGAACTAGAAAATGGTAATGATCCTAAAATAAATGAAAATGTATAATATGTAGTTGGAAACTTGGAAAAGAACACAAAATATAACTTAAATTGGACACAATTGAAAAACATTGTGGGAAAATAAATATATCCATGAAGCACCTAGATGGACAAATAACAAGAACACAAAGATAAAAAAATGGAGAATAATGCATGCATGTAAGATATGCATGTGAATATGAAAATGACCAGAAATGATAAAAACATCTTGTTGAGAAATGGGAAACAATCAAAGGTCAATTTGGAAAAGTTATGTAGTCTGATATTAAGGGAAAATATGTATAGTTTTTTATTTTTTTCCACATTTAAAAAAAAGGGTAGACCCATTTTTTATTTTTTAGATTATAAGATTTTATTTCAACATAAAGAGTTTCTTGATATTCCACAATCAAATTGGTTGGATAGCAATGCTTTGGAAATGGAAAAATGTCTATCAATGGTTGATAAATAATATTTGAAATAAAGAATTAAGAGATCACTATTTATCTCACTATCTATTGATGTGTTCACTATAATTGACAACATATCATGAGTTTGTATGCATGTGTATACTTTTGAAAACTATTCAAGACAATCTCATCTATTAGCTATCCATAAAATGGTATAAAATTGTAATGTAGAAAACCTTCATAAATTGGTTATATCTAATTTAAGAGATAAAGCTAGGATGGATGATTACACCATAGCTACAAAGCTGATGCACATTATCAATGATGGTACATCAGTGATGTAAGGGCATAGAAGTAGTCTTTGTGTTCATCTTCAAATAATAGTTTCTCCATTTATGATTCTAATTCATTGCATGGCTCATAGGATTAATATTGTGTCTAAAAGTTTTAGCACTATTGGTAATGTTTCAAAAGTGGAAGATCTCATTCTTTACTTACATGATTAAATGTCAAGTAGCCCAAAAAGATTTTTGGAGTTCCAAAAATTTGCAATTGGGGTGCTTGATGGTAAAAAAATGTTGAAAGATGTTGAAATAATATTGATTTCCATGTATGAACTTGCATGCAAAGTTTTTGAGGAATACACATACTTAGAAAAATTTATGTATAAATATCATAGGGAATTTGACAAAGCAAAATATCTACTATATTGTTTAAATATTTCAAAACATTACTAACATTATGCGACATTATGCCAATGTTGAAGTAAATCAACTATTTAATGAAACATGCCCATGATATATATATATATATATATATATATATATATATATATATATATATATATATATATTGTTGACTTCATACATTTGTTAAAATGTGTATGCCAATATTTAGATATATTATACACATCAAATCGAAGCTTTCATGGACCTATTTTTCAAACTTGGAAAATTTTGACATGTTTTAAGAATCCTAAAATTTATTTAAAATGTGATACTAGTGATCATCCTTGTGTTATGGTAAATGTAAATGAGATCCCAATGCACACTTGTTATAGAAGACTTGAAGTTGTGGGAGTTGAGCATGAAGATATACCTGTAACACATTTACTATATGATACTATTTTATCTAAAATGTGAATTAAATTAATCCAAATATCACAAAATTTATCTACTAAGATTAGAAAAAAATTTCTAAGGGATGAGTGGTTGGAGGGTGTGGGAGTTGTGAATCCCTTTTTTAGGAACAATGTTAACATTCAAGAATAAATTAGTAGTTTATTTCACAAATCATGGTTTCAATTATTAATATTTTTTATAAATATATAGAGGAGAATGGAGTTGAGATTAATGGTATTTTAAACAAACAATTACTGATGTCTCAGTGAACATAGTTTGGAATTATAATTATGGATCAATTTTAGTGTTTAAGTGACACAATTGAAAATGGTGCAATTACACGACTATGGAAAGACTTTATCCTAGTAACATCTCACAATAAATTATTAGTGAATATTTTAGATTATATGAACTTGTTAAAACAATTATTTTGGGTTCTATGGAAGATGAGTGAGTGTTTAGTGATTTATATTTCATGAATTCTAAACTTAAAAACAAATTGGATAAAAATCTAGAGACTTTCTTGAGACTCCATTATTTAAATTATTCTATGGACAAGTTTCCTTATGATAGAGTACTAACAACATGGAGTTTTATAGTCAAAATAAGAGGTGTTAGAAATATATAAACCAATATATGGGATGTGAATATTAAGACTGACTATGGCACTAACATGGTAGATGCAAATCCCACTTACGATGAGAAAGTTTCAAGAGGATTGTTTCAACTGCTTAATTTTTAGTTTGATAAGTATAACAATTACTATTTTATAAAATATTTCATATTTTTTCATATTGAAATAGTTTAAATTGTGTTTTTTATTTCATGGATGTAAACTACTTGCAAGCTTCTGAACCTCTATAGATTAATTGAGAGTCAATTAGAACTGATGTCTTCATTTTCACATTAAAAATTATGAAAATTTCACAGCAAAAAATGTAACAATACTTATTAAATAGATTGGAATTAAGCACTATATTTATTCTATTATAATTTTGTGTATTTCAAATAGTAAAACTTCTATAGCCATTAAATATTTAAGGCCAGCCGCTATGTTTGATGATGACCACAACACATTTATAATCATAAAATTATAAACAAAGAATATTTAAACCATAGTTTAATAAATATTATATATTAGCCCCTATAACTTAATAATTTTTTAAATAATAAATTAAAAATTCAAATTATTAATTAATTAATTACTACAAAACCTTACAATCTAGAGCATAATACATTTAAACATAAGTGTTTAATAGTTATCAATAATTTTTAACATTATATCCATGATAGTTAAGACTAAGGAATATTTACATAATACATTTAACAAGTACTTTTTAAAATAGTACAACTAATATAATATTATAACCATTGAATATTTAAGGCTAACTATGCTCAACCAGAACACGTTTAAAATCTTAAAATTACAAACCAATATTGTTCCAAAGCATTAATTAAATACTACAAAAAATTTACAATTGAGACCATAATAAAGTTAAACATAAGTTCATTTAGTTCATAAAATCAATAATTACTAAAGTATTAATTAATTTCTACACTACTATATCTCCATAGAATAATCAAGCTTGACCACAATACATTTAAAATATTAAAATTATAAACTAAGATTATTTCAAACATAATAAAGTGTTTAATAGATATCATTGACATGTAAAATGTATCAAAAAAAACATGTTTTTTTTTAAATATAATAAAGTGTCTTTGAAACTAACATAATATAAATCATTGTCATTTTAATCATTATAAACTTTTTGAAACAAACTAAGACATTTATGTAATAGAGTTTCCACCCTCTTGTTGCTTGACATTGTCATTCAATAAAACCCTGCTCTCTTGACTTTCCTGTGTGCCCTCCATGATAACTCCTTCCTTAAGAAGATCTTATTCAATAGAATTAATATTTTAAAGATTTTCTCTCTCCTCATTTACTACATCCCTAGCTGAAAGAATACTTAGATCTGCATCTATTTTTTACTTCAATGAAATTTCTAGATCCATCCCATGCTCCTTAATAATTTTCTTCAAAGTGTTGTTCTATTTATTTAAAAAAATAAGCTTTTCCTTGAATGCAATCACTGAGGTTACACTTTTATAAGAATTTTTCAAATGCACATTAAGAAGTTGTGTTTCTCTCTTTAAATTTTAATAGTTTTCCTCCAATTAACAAATAATATGTAAGACTGAAGTACATAAAAAGTATAATAACAAGAATACATGTTAGAAATAATGAAAACATACCAAAGATTTTTCATTTTCAGCTTACACAATGGTAAGAAGGTTTATATCTCTAGACCATTTATTGAAATAGGTTTCGGCTTTTCCATTTAAATTTTCCAACCTATTTGTCATAATTCTTAAAATATTATAATTTTAAACATTATTAACAAAAATTAACCTAGATTGAGCTTGATGGAATAAAGTGTCAATCTTTGATGGTTAATATTGAATAAGATAAAACAAATTAATTGTTTTGGAGTGATTGTGATAAAGGGAATTGATTTCTTTGATCAATGTGTTTTCTCTTAGCTCTCATTATTTTAAATCATTAGACTCATAAATAACATTCTCCTTCATATTATCAAGTAGAATTTATAAAACTAAATTATCCAATGTAAAATTAGTTTTGGAATCATTAGAAATGTTCAAATTATCAGTGGTGTGTGGAATAGATGGGGAAGAGGTAGAAGGCACTTCTACTATAAGCACATTATAAAATTGAATAAAATCATGTCAATTAAATCCACCACCAGTCAATGCCCCAATTTCAATATCGAGATACTCTTCATCAAGATTTATATCCTATAAACATGTAAGACCCTATGCCTTAGAACCACCAAAAATAGAGAAATTTGGGAATTTACACCCTAAAATTTGCAGGGTTCCTCTACTATGTGTAAGGAGGGATATATTATTCCCTATTCTATAAGTTTATATTGGTGGTGGGGGTTGTGGCATTATTTTCATCATAGATTTAGGGTGACCTTGAAAATAAAAAATTATTCAAAATTGGTAAATTCAAAACATAAATTAATTCAAATTCAAAAAGAAATAGTTATTACGTGTAGTTAGGGAGATTGCATCTTCCATTGTGATTGTCATCATTTTAGAGATAGTGGTGATTCCAAATATAAAAATACTAAGTTATCTATTTTATAAAATATCTAATTATAAGAAACTTCACTTCAAAAAAATTATTCAAGGTGGTAAAAACTGAATGCATTTTTGGGAAGAATCCTCAATAGTGACTGTTCAAGAGTCTATTGCCAAAACCAAATAAATTAATAAACTAATATGAAAATAATTTTTATATTAAATAATACAAGAAATAAATAAACATGGAAATTTAGAAGGAGAAATTACAAGTAGAGATGATACAGAATTAGGTCTTGGGCATTTATAAATTTTTAATGAATTAAATAAAGATTCTATGGACTCGGTATTACAAGAGCCCTTATGAGCATAATGACCTTTCGATGTTTCCTATTTTATTATAGCATACATGTGTTTTTACCTATAACAAGTAACAATATAATAAATTTTACAATTTAAATATGTATAAAGAAACAAAGCTACTTATTTTAAAATCTAAAGTTACCTTATGTTCATCAATGGATAAAGAATTAGTTGTCATTTTTGTATGGAGGGCAGTGGGAATTGATGTATTTTTTATATCATTTAAGGTTTCATAATATAATGACATAATATAATTTGAGGAAAAAATGGTGGAATTATCCTTTGAAAAAGCATGATTCAACTCAGCCCTAATCCTACTGGATATAATAGTGCACCAGTTATATTTAACCCCCGATAGAGAATGAAGAATGTAGAAAATATCCCAAAAAGGAATGTCTATTGGTCCTCCTTGAAAAAAATTTATGGATTGGAATAAATGAACAATATATTTTAGAAATGGATTGTATATTTTTTCAACTTGGATTCCCCTTTTTATCTGACTATCTACAATGAAAGCAAAAAACATGCAATTAGGACATCAAATTAATAATAACAATTCAAGATTAATAAAAAGAAATGTTAATATCAATAAAAAAATTATCACTTACTAGTTAGATCTATGCCCAAATTGTAGATAGACTCAAAATACTTTTTGTCTTCATCAAATAACAAAACTTTGTTGTTAAGAGGGTTTGCATTGTTATGTGGAAGGCTTGTTAAATTATAGATATCTAATGGAGAGGTACTAAAGGATATTGATCTAGTGTTAAACCACACATGGAATCAGATCTGAGTATGATTGTAACAAGAAACTAGAGATCGAAGGAGGTTATTATTGATGGTGGTGTTATATTGAGGCATGTCCACCAGGCCTCAGAGTTCATATGCATTAATCCAATCCACATATGCGTTCAACTATTCCACCAACTTGAGGAAGTCTAAACACAATAATTTTTTAAAAATGATATTTTGGATCACACCTTTTTATGTGGATTTTCAATCCATTTTTATTTTGATTAAGATTTGTTGGTTATCAAAGTCTAAAGAAAAGAGAATGGGATAATTAAAACCTGAGAAAAAAGTGTGAAAATAAGGACCATGGGTGTATTTATAAGTTAAAATGGAAATAGAATAAATTGGTTTGTATGACTAATAAGATCAAGTTATGTTTTGACATGATACCAAAAGAAATTAGACACATGGCATAAAGTGACAACATGTTACCACCTAATATAGTACATCCAAATGATACTAACATGCTACCTAAAGTTACAACCCCACACCATACAACCAAATGATAACATAGAGTGTCTAGATGCATGATAATACTTAACTATATGCTACTAATTGATAGCATATCATTGTCACTTGGTAATATAGTGTTGAGTATCAAAATATCATTATCACTTGGTAGCATGTTGTCACTCTTTAGCATATTAATATCACCTAGTACCATGATAATACTTGGTATTATAGTGATGATCAACATCATATTATTATCACATGATAGTAGGTTTTTGCCTAGTGGCATAATGCCTACCAGTAATATATCTCTATCACCCAGGTGGTATGGTACTAGGTAGTAGTATAGTGCTAGGTCATATCATTTACCATGTGGTTGTGTAGTACTAATTAGTTCCATGGTACCACATGATAACATCATACTAGGTGATTGTATGTTGTCTCCTAGCATAATGATGCTAGGTGGTTTTATAAAAAAATAACAAGGATTTTTTTCCTAGATATAGTCAAATTTACCAAGGCTATGAATTTGATTCAACTAAATAAACCTAAGGAGTTTTATGGCATGGGTTCTTAAAATGAACCCTATATGGGGTGATCATTTCTTCCTTCCTTTACCTCCCAGGAGAATCCTCACTCTTGGTGTACTTCTTCTCCTACCTTAACTTTGGATTAGAACATGGTTCAAATCACACCACAAGATGAGATTATTAGATCAGATATTTTACATACTTATCAATATAATTTCCATCTTCAATCATTTCACAATACTTTGGAGGTAATTGACACAAGTCTATCTAATAACCCCATAGGTAATCCACCACCTAACAATCCTCCCCTTAATACCAACTCAAGGAGTCATCCTACAAACACCAATCCACCAATTGATACCACTCAAAATCTTAGACAAATAGTATAACAAATGAACATAATGAAAACATCTAAAAACTCCTAAATGATGTAACTACAACATCATTTGATTAACATGGATAATAAACCTCCCATTTTTCTCCCTCAAAACAACCAAAATTTTATTCCTCCACCTCTTATAGATGTCATCATAAATGTCATCCCCTAACCTATCATGCATAATAATATGCTCAAAAAAATTTAAAATGAGCTATTAGCCCCTTTAATTATTTCTATTTATATTGGAAACATATCTCCAAATATTAAATATGATGGGACTACATACCTTCCATCTTTTCTATATGAATTTAACAATATTTATAAAGAGTGGATCCAATCTAATACCTTTGTCAAAACTAAAATTTTAGTTAAAACTTTCCCCAGTGATGTATTGGAATGGTACAATCAACTTCTCCAAAATCCCATATGGAAACTATATGATTTAATCAACCATTTAGTTAGAGATTTTCAAAACAATGATCTTCCCAAAAACTACCTTAGTCATTTTATTAATGTTAAAAAATTTCCCACTAAATTATCTCATTATTTTATTAAATGATGGAAATATTTGGTTCACCAATCCTATCATCACATGACTAACTATAATTTTTTAAAACTTTTTATAACCTCCTTAACTACTTCACTTAACTATAAGGTTCTAACTTTTGCTCCTCAAATACTCAATGAAGATCTTGACCAAGCCAAATGTCAAGATTTATTAATGAAATAGTTTGAACCTAATAACCAGCTCATTAAAGGATATTTTCAACATTAAATTAATGCAATAACTTTAAATCCTCCTAAAACCAAATCAGGAGTTGCCAAAGCTGACAAACCCCCTTCTTCTTACACACCATTAACTTTACAGTAAATGAAATAATTCTTAGTGCCCTATAGACCATTTACTTATCCCAATAATATTCTTAAATGGTATGACCCTAACATATTTTATTGGTTCCATGCCAACATCAATCACTCTCATGAAATATGTAGAGGGTTCAAAAAAAATTATATCTTTTATATGCTTGGTGATTCATTCAATCACGAAGTCGTGATTCAACTCCATCATTAAGAGTATATTAATGCTTATAAAATATGATACTCTCCCATATATTCTTATTCTGACAACCATTTTTTTCCACATATAATTCTCAATAAGATAATAAATATGTTTATACAATTGACACTGACTATGATCTATATTAAAATAATTCTTAATATGTCAATGCATCAAAGGTCAACTATCAATGTAAACCAGCTCATGAAGATCCTATCAACAAACCTAAGAAACTATCTTTAAAAGAGAAACTCCTTAAAGATACTACAAATATTCACTTAGGTTTAGAAACCAATAGGAACCATCTACTCCTTCTGAACCCACAACAATTTATTTTCCTCCAAAATCTAATTTACTTTCTAATCCTCATGTTGGTTCTTCTTCAAAAACTCATTGGAACTTATTAGAAGACCTCAATTATATGCCTTACAATATTCCTATTATGGAGTTAGTTCTCACCTCTTCTTATCATCACAATTTTCTCATGCAACAACTTTAATAAATTAAAGAGCCATATTTCTTAGAAGAGGAACCATATTCTCATCAGCCTCAACTAATTGAAGTGCATATCATTGAATCCATTTTCCCTTCTTCAAAACACTCCATATACTTCATCAAAGAATACATGATCAATGATGAGATCCCATTTCAAGCCACCCACATTCATCAAGTATTAGTAGATGAAGGGTTTGGTATTAATGTGACATCTCTATGGCTCATGTAACAACTTGTATATAATAAATATCATCTCAAAAAAAATCACTTGACATGCCATGGATTTGAAAAAACTAATCAAAATCCACTTGGTTGTATTTGGATCCCTCTTATGAATTGACCTAAAACCATCTGAACTAAGATCATGGTCCTTGATTTAACCTTATCTTACATAAAATTCCTAGGAAACCCATGGAATCATAAAATGAGGGCTATTGTGTCTTGTGGTAGCCAATGTATCAAGTTCCTTGATAATGGCATAAGGTATAGACATGAGGTTAATCCAAATACTTGAATTATTCATCTTCTATATCCCAAATCTCAATATCAAATTCCACCATTCTAATGATCAATAGTTATCCCTTATCAGAATTCATCAACATGAATATAGATTTACATATCACTCTTGCAAATTTTAATTCTAATAAGCCTAATGATTTTAAAAATACTATAGAAACTACCAAGATACTTCCCTAAATATCAAAGTGGTTTCCTCCTTTATTTCCTTATGATCATACCATCACCCCCATTGATGAGATCAATTATGTCACCCTCCATGAAATGGTCACGAAGACTCTTACACAAAATTTGACTTCACATGCAATTATTATGGAGTGGATAAATTATTACAATATCCTTTAATCATGTCTCCATGTAAATTAATTGATTTAGGCATCTCCCCTTCTCAAGTTCCTCCCAAAACATAAGCATGCAAAATTTTTCCAACCTGTGATGATAACTACATCATGTCCTAAGCTCAATTAGAGACTTGTATGTTCAACATTATCAGAAACATCTAGCTCAAGTACATGATTTAAATCATAATATTCATACCATCTCAATATATTTTGGATTATAACTTGAATGTCATGTCCCTCCTATTAATTATCCACTTATTGATGCTCCTTAGGTGGTACAACAAATCTTACCTTTTAAACATCCAAAAATTCTTTCATCTTTTATTACTCCTACCTAACCAATCATCCTTTCCAATTATCCTCAACTTGACAATACTATCAATAAACCAATCACATCATATTAACCTTCATCCCCTACTCTACCTACTCTTGATATTACATTAGATTTGAATGCCATAAATGTATGTCAAATACAATCTGAATATGACCATCATTGTAATAAAATTATTGATACAAAAGTATATGTTAAGTATTATGATCCTCTTCCCACTTTTCCTAGTGATTAATCCATATTTTAATTACTTCATGCCCAAGAACCTCAAATTCTTAGAAAACATCATAATCTTGTTAATTTCAACCAAAACTCCCCTTATTTCAATAGCTCAATTTCTATAATTCATAATAAAACAAATCCCATTCCCTCTCTACCTAACGTGTGATATCATTTCCAAGATGATAACATTATGATTATGAAGGAAAATATAAGAATTAAATACGATACCCCATAATACTCTTGAACAATCACAAAATATTGATAACTTAAACCAATCAAGTAGGATAACTTTAGCTTATTATTTGATATATATCATGAGACTTTAACTTGGTCCTATGAAAACATGCCAGACATTTATCCTAGCACCATGGTGCATAATATAATCATCTATGTTGACTCGAAATCCTTGTGACAAAGAAACAAAAATTTATACTAGAAGTAATAATTTTATGCCATAAAGAAATCATTAAAAAAATTTATGACAAATTTATCAATCTTTTGGTCTATTCACAATGGATCTCAAACATTGTCCCTATTCAAATGAAATTCACCATGGTCATTTGCATTTCAATCAATTTTTACAATCTCAATCTTATTTTTCCCAAGAATAACTTTGATTTACCTTCCATATATGCCATCATCAATTCAACTAATGGATATTAAATGTTATATCTTATGGATAGTTTCTAGCGTTATAATAAAATTCACATTGCCCTTGAAGATTAGTATAAGATAACTTTCAACATGGAATGGGGCACTTTTTATTACATTAAAATTCCCTTTGGCCTCAAAAATTCTAAATATACTTATCAATGGGTTATGACCCACATTTTCCATGACCTTATATAAAATATTTTGGAGACCTTTGTGGATGACATCATATCCAAGTTTGAGAGCTTCAAAACTCATCTTTTTGAACTTGCTATCATCTTTGATTACATCCAAATATAAAGTTAAACTTAACCCCTACAAATGTGTATTTGGAATCACATATAGAAAATTTATATGGTTCTTAGTCTCTCTACATGGTATTGATGTTGGTCTCACTAAGATCAATGATATTATCAACATGCTAATCCTTTGTTTCATTTTAGATATTTGCATTTACCTTGGCAAGCTAGGGGAAATAAGATGATTTATCTTCAAAATAGATTACCATATATATTATATTGATTATATTCTAGATAAAGTTAATACCCTCAAATGGATGTATCCTTATAATAAATAATTTGATAATATGAAAGAATATTTGATTCATCCACCCACCCTTCATTCACTTATAATGATCATACTTGGGTGCTTCATTTTTGTAATGCCAAATACTTTCATGGACATGGGTTAGGTTGTATAATCACTATTCCTCTTGATAAAATTATACATTCGACATTTATCCTTACATTTGACATCACTAATAACATAGTGGAATATGAATCATTAATCTTATGCATGATAGTGGCCCTTGATTTAGACATTACATATATTTATGATTTGGGTGATTCACAACTCAATTGCTAATATATTAATGGTGATTCTCAATGAAAAATTCAAATATCATTACTTATTATCAAATAGCCACTACCCTTGAAAAATAATTTGCTTATTTTACCATTGATCCCATCCCTCAAGATTAAAATTCTATTATTGATTCCCTCTCCTCTTATGCATCTCTTTTCCATCCACACCAACTTCTTAAATATTTTTACTTGCTTAGCCAAATAAGAAATTCCCCGTCTTCCATTCAAACAAAATATTCCCTCATCTGCCACATTAAATATTTTAGCATTATATAAATCCCAAATTAAAAATACATCATTCAATTCCTTCAACACCAAATGTATCCTTCAAACACCGATTCTAATAAAAAGACTCAAATTCACAAGTTTTCAAATATGTATTTCCATTTAACATCATTTATTATATAAATGTTGAAGGTAACTTTCTCTCATATTTTATGAAAGCAGAGGCTCCTCTTATTCTTTAACAAATAGATGGGGGCATTTATGGTGGTCACTATAGTAGACATCCTATAACATGCAAATGCTTATGCATGGGATACTTCTGGCCTACTCTTAACAATAATGTCATCAAGTTTTCTAAGAAGTGTAGTCCCTATCAAATTTATGAGCATTTAGTACATTCACCTCTAGTTAAACTCAAAACTATGGAGTCTCCCTAGCCATTCTCAATGGTGGGATTAGATCTCCTAGGAAAACTACCTATATCATATGATGGGCATGCATTTATCATCATGGATACCAAGTATTTTACCAAATGGGCCAAAGTTATGCCTCTTGTCAATGTAACTAAAAACACCATTTATAAATTAATCCTTAATCAAATCATCTCTCACTTTAGAATTCCTCATACTATTATTTTTTATAATGATGGTAATTTTAAAAATAAATACATCAAATAGCTTTGTGTTAAATTAAAAATCAATCAGAAATTTGCAACACCTACCATCCATAATGAAATGGTAATGATGATGAAATTAACAAATTAATTAATAAAATTGTCCAAAAGATATTTCATGATACTCACATATATTTGAATATTCATATATATCCCACTCTTTGGGCCTATTGCACTAGCATATGCACTACTACTAGGGAAATACCATTTTCACTAGTATATGGTTCTAAATCCATTTTCCATTAGAAGTTGAGCTTCCATCTCTCTATATCTCTCTTAATTGTATCATACCCAATGAATAATTATGTTAATCTCACCTTCATACCCTTGATCAACTTGATGAACAACATTTATCCTCTCTACAACATAACTGCCAACCTACATTGCCAAACAAAATAACAAAAAACTTAAAGTCTGTAATTTTAATATTGGTGATCTTGTCCTTAAATTATAATACACATATGAAAAATAAGGTAAATATGCTAAAAAATTGTGGGGCCATTATCTTTTCAAAGACATCATTGGTTGTAGCACCTATCATCTTCAAACTAATGAAGGCCATAATTTCAAAGAGCCCACCAATGCACAATTCTTAAAGAAGTATTTTGCCTAGATCCTTCCCTTATTATCATTATTTATATATGTTATACTTATATAAATTTTTGAAATATATCTACATGTGTCTTACCCTCTATAATATTATCTCTTCCCATAAACATTAGTTCTTTCTTTTTGGTCCTTTGATTTTTCTTTTCTCATGAGTTGCATTATAAAACCATGGATAGGACCCAGTCTTCCTCATGATTTACTTTTATTTTCACTTATTTATTTTCAATACTTTTATCACCCTTTTATGTTTATATTTTATGAGTTGCAGTGTAAGACCATGGATAGGAATAGGTCTTACTCATAAAATCACCATCTTTAAAATTTAATGTTCCTTTTCTAGAATATGTTTGTAATGGTTATAATTTTATGATCCATTGTTCTAAAATTTAGTTTTTTAATTATTTTTTTAGATAAACATTTCACAACAATAAGGTGTTATCATGTTTTCCTACACTTCATTCTTATGATAAGGAAATACACTTTACTATCATTATATCCTTGTTTCACCACTATCACATTTTTTTATTTGATGTAATTCAAATTATTTTCATGTTTTCATTCCTCTTGATTTCCATTAATTTCACTCCACATTAGATAAACCAAGGTTGAATTCAAGATAACACTTTTATTTCACTTGAATTAACAAGACTCTTATATACCATTGTTATGCCCCTAACCTATCACATGTATGAGGATAGTATTAGCCAAATTGTGGCTTACTTATCCTTATTTGTTGTTATATTACATTTATCTATGTTTTATTTTGATTAGTAGGTCAGCCTATGGAGTAACCATGGCCTAAATAGACTATATATAGGAGGTAGTGGGTAATCATTTATCATCATATTTGTAAATTCTGCTCTTATTGAAGCTTGTGGAAGTTGCCCCCTCAAAGTGGCTTATTTATTATCATATATTTGGATATATTTCAGTCATATTTGGATATAATTCTGATATTATACTTAATTATTTAATTAATTTCATTACAAGTGGTATCAACGCTGCGATTTGGGCAATCTTGTGGGTGAAACACTAAATTTTTAAATTTTGAGATATATAAAAAACGGTTTTGAATTTATATGAAATTTTTTTATTGGAGATGAGAAATAATAAAATTAATCTTCCATTAAAATTTTAGATCATTTGGATATATTTTACAAATGTTATCGCTATTTTATAGTTTTTCATAAAATTGCTCTATAGTGCACAATTCAAAGAATTTTTCTGAGTTATTTACATTTTTTGAAATCTAATAAAAATCTGGCTATGGTATGTTCTTTGTATATTTTAATTTGAGGCTGACATAATTCCAAAATTGCTTGGTTGAATTTGGGTCAAAAGTGTGAATAAGGGTCGACATCGTAAAACCCTTTTATGGTAGGTCCACAAACTTAGGGCTAAGGAAAGGGTGATAAAAATCTAGGTAAAAATCCTAAAAAGGATGAGATGGAGTTAGAAGGGGGATGTACTAGAGCCTTTGTACCAGGGTTTTCTAACATAGATCACAAAGTGAGCCAGCTTGACTATAGTGTACAAGGCATTCAGAGTGAGGTGTAAGACATACAATCTAATATGAAATCCATACAAGATAGTTTGGGAGATATCATGATGAATTTGAACATTAATCAGTCAAATCATCGAGCTAACTCTATTTCACAAACCCACGAGGGTGGTTCTCCTAACTAGCGTAGTTCAAATCTAACTCCATGGCCATAGAAGAACCTATTACCAAAGGTGGATATGCGCAAATTTGATGGAAAATATCCACTCAATTGGATCAACCAAATGGAGATTTTTTTTTGACCTACATCAAATTCCATGTGGATAGAAGGTTACCATGGCATCCTTGTATCTTGAACTTGATCAATTCATTTGGTATCAATGGTTGTGTGCTCAAAAGAAAAAGATGACTGTCAATGTCACCTAGTCAGTTCTTATAGAAGAGCTAAAATTACACTATGGAAATAGTGTGATAGAGGATTATTTCAGCCAACTAGAAAATTTTTGATAGACTAGCTTTGTCAAGGATTATATTCATCATTTTCAAAACTTGTCTTTACGTGTGGAGACAATTTTTGAAGCAAACTTGAATGACCTATTTTTGGGTAGACTCAAGGACCACATTCAACATGAGGTACGCATGTTTAATCCACTTAAGATTTATGATTCTATTATCATGGCACGTAGAGATGAGGAAAAATTCATAGCCAAAAATAAGCAACCATTCACTCACTTCCAATATCATAGCATATTGTCACCAACATTTCCTCTACCTACTAGATTGACCCCTCAGCAAATTGAAGAGAAGTGTGCAAAAGGATTATGTTTCAGTTGTGATAACAAGTGGAGTAAAGGACATAGATGTGTTGAGAAGAAGTTATTCTACATTGAACGACCAACTGAAGATGAAGAAGTAGATGATGTCTCCAATGATGATGAGGAATATATAGAGGATGTACCTAAATATTCCCAACCTGCAATCTCTCATCATGCACTTGTAGGTATTAGCACTCCACAAACTCTTAAGGTGGTGGGTTTCCTCAAGAAATAGAAGGTAACAGTGTTGATTGATTTAGGGAGCGCACATAACTTTATAAACCATAAGTTGGCCACTTGATTGAACTATTTCATCTACCCAGCACCATAATTTTATGTCATGATTGTAGATGGTGGCAAAATTAGTTGTTTAGGCAAATGCCATAGTATTAAGCTTACTATAGATGGGTACAATCTTGACTCTCCTATGTTTGTTATTCTTATGCATAACACAGATATTATTTTGGGAGTTCAATGGCTCACAACCTTAGGTACCATTGAGATGAGCTTCCAAGAACTATTAATGTGATTTCATTCTGAAGGTAAGAAAATTTAACTACGTGGATTACATGAAAAATCTCCCCAATTGATTAGTTCACATTAGATGACCAAGATGCTAAAAAAATTGGTAGAAGGAATTATTACATGATTATGCTCCATAAAATTTTAACCCACACAAGTATCTACACATCCTGATCTACAGATAATTTTTGAGGACCACTCATCTATTTTTGGGGCCATGCCAAAAGGACTACCACCAAAAAGAGAACATGATCATGCCATTTAACTAATTCTAGGTAGTCAACCACCAAATATCAGACCATATAGATATCCATATGCATAAAAGAGTGAAATTGAAAAGATGGTCCATAAGATGCTGGAGGCAAGGATCATTAAGCATAGCCAAAGTGCATATTCATCACTAGTGGTCATGGTGCCGAAGAAGGATGACACATGGAGGATGTGCCCAGATTATAGGGAACTCAACAAGTACACCATCAAAGATAATTTTCCTATTCCAATAATTGATGATTTACTTGATGAGTTGTATGGTGATAATTATTTCACAACATTAGATCTTCGCTTGGGGTACCATCAAATTAGAATCAAGGATGAAGATATTCATAAAACTACTTTTAGAACACATGAGGGCTTTTATGAGTTTTTGGTAATGCCCTTTGGTCTTACAAATGCACCATCTACTTTTTAGAGCTTCATGAACACTATTTTTAGGCCTTTTTAAGGAAGTTTGTGATAGTTTTCTTTGATGACATATTGATTTATATTCAGACATGGCAAGCACATCTACAACATGTGAAATAGGTGTTGATAGTTTTGGAGAAGCACCAACTTTATGTGAAGCCATCTAAATGTACTTTTGGAGTATAGGAGGTAGAGTACCTCAGTCACATTGTTTCCCATGAAGGTGTCAAAGTTGATCCCTAGAAGATCAAAGTGATAATGGAATGGTCCGTGCCAAAAACTCTCAAAAACCTTTGAGGGTTCCTTGGACTAACAGGTTACTATAGAAGATTTATGAAAGGTTATGGCAGCATAGTAGCTCCACTCACTACATTGCTAAAGAAGAATGCTTTCCATTAGAATGGTGATGCCACCAAATCATTTGAGAAACTAAAAGTAACTATGTGCACCACTCCAATTTTGGCTACTCTGAACTTCTCACAAACATTCTCTATCGAATGTGATGCTTCTGGGTCTAGATTAGGGGTAGTACTAACATAGCGAGGAAGACACATTGCATTTGAAAGTTGTCAATTCAAAGGTAATAATCTACAAAAACCTATCTATGAGAAATAAATGATGGCTAGTATTCATGCAGTTAAACAATGGAGGCCTTATCTAATGGGTAGACACTTCAAGGTGAAAACAGATCATGATAGTCTCGAATAATTTTTGGAGCAAAGATTATCATTTGAGGAGCAACAAAATTGGGTAACCCAAATGTTAGGTTATGATTTTGAAATCATCTACAAGAAGGGTAAAGATAATGTAGTAGAAGATGCACTATCCAGACGGGATGCATCCATAGAAGCATTACTTTGTGTAATGTCCATGTTGCAAGCAAATTGGGTGGATGAAGCTAGGTTAGGCTGGGAGCAAGACAAGGATACATAGGTTTCGATTTAGAATATCTAGCAAGGCAATTTATCCTTTGACAAATTTGAATGGAAAGGTAATGTCCTATGGTATAAGGGTAGGTTATACTTGTACAAAAATTTAGAGCTTAAGCATAAGATTCTTACAGATTTGCATGCATCTCCAATTGAGGGACACTCAAGGTTCTTGAAAACTTATCATAGAATTAAGAAAGAATTATTTTGGGAAGGAGTCAAGGGAGATATACAAAAGTTTGTGGAAGAATGCCTGATATGCCAACAAAATAAAGGTGAAATAGTTAAGACCCCAAGTCCGTTACAACCGTTAGCAATTCAGGGTTTCCTTGATCTGAAGGTAAGAATGTTATTTTGGTCATTGTGGATAGGCTTACAAAATATGCCCATTTTTGTGCTCTCTAACACCCATTTTCAGCAAGTATAGTAGCAACTATTTTTATGGAAGCATTTCCCAAATTACATGGAACCCCAAAAATAATTATAAGTGATCATGATATTATTTTCACTAGTAATTTCTGGACTGAAATATTTTCTTGTTTGGTTACTCAGCTATCTCATAGCTCATTTTACCACCCCAAATCTAACGGACAAACTGAAGTGGTTAATAAATGTTTAGAGGGGCATCTCCACTATTTTGTATCAGATAAACAAGAACATTGGGTTAATTGGCTACCACTTGAATAATGGTGGTATAACACATCTTTCCATACCTATTCTAAAATGTCTCCATTTCTAGAACTATATGGTTACCATCCACCTTCCATCACTTCTTCATTAAAGGTGCACACCAAGGTTCGAGATGTGGAAGAGCACATTCAACATCAACAAGAGGTTTTGGCTAGTTTGAGAGAAAATTTGGCCTTGCCACAAAATAGGATGAAGCAACAAGCAGATCAACACCATAGTGAGTGAAATTTTGAGGTGGGTGAGTAGGTATTTGTTCATTTGTAGCCTTACAATCAGATGTCCTTGAAGTAATAGAAAATGGACAACAAACTTGCTCCTAAGTATTATGGCCCTTATTAGGTTCTACAAAAAATTGGAAGTGTGGTTTACAAGCTCGAGTTAACTCATTCATCTCACATACACCTAGTATTTCATGTTTCCTATTTGAAGAAGGTCATTGGATAGAAAGTTTCCACCCAAACAGAGCTTTTAAAACTAGATGAAGAAGGATGAGTCATTTTGGAACCATAGAAGATCCTCCAAACACGTACTAAGAGGTTGAGAACCAGAGAGATTAGGGAATATTTGATCAAGTGGAAAAACCAAAGCAGTGAAGATGTAACTTGGGAAGGTGAAGATTTTCTACAACAACATCTAGAGTTGTTCAACATTGAGGATAATGTTGGTTTGAAGGGGAAGGGCATGTTACTCCCCTAACCTATCACATGTATGAAGATAGTATTAGCTGACTTGTGGCTTACTTATCCTTCTTTGATGTTATATTACATTTATCTATGCTTTCTTTTGATTAGTAGGTCAGCCTATGGAGTAACCATGGCCTAGATAGACTAGATATAGGAGGTAGTGGGTAATCATTTATCATCATATTCGTGAAATCTACTCTTATTTAAGCTTCTAAAGCTTGCCCCCTCGAAGTGGCTTATATATTATCATATATTTGGATATATTTTAGTCATATTTGGATATAATTCTACTATTATACTTAATTATTGAAGTAATTTCATTACAACCATGCTCTCTAAGTTCTCTTTCTTGAAAACCAAGTCTAAAGTATTCAAATGATAGTGTAGACATTAAAATTGAGACACACACATGTGTAACTCCCTATGTCAAAACCCCCCTTGAGTCGTATTTCAATAATAATGATTAGCCTCTCTAACCCATGCTTTTACCCTCACATATTTAATTAATTTTAAATATATAATTAAGTTAATTAAAAACCCCTTTTTCCACCTTACCAAGCTACCTCATCCTAAAAATAATTCTCACCTGATGAGTCACCTCAAGACATAGTCCCCTTATCCTAACTACGTAAGATTTGTTCTCACCTCAAAAATAAGTTCCTAACCAACTACATCCTTCTTAGCCACCCATTTCTACTATTTATTAATAGATACCACACTTGGCATGAATAATAATAGAAAACAACCCAAAAATAGTAAGCTTTACCTATTTTAAGGTTACTGATGTTGGTCAACCCATTGCTGACATCGATGGGATCATAGACATCAATGCTATAAGACAAACTGCAACCTACAGTTTAGGTTAGAAAAAATCAATAAAATTCATTCTTACTTTCATTCAAGCTCTTATCATTCAACTTTCAACATCCTCACTTATTTTTATCTTACATAAGTCAATCATGATCAGGACCCAAGCTCTTGAGGTCTAATAGTACCCACTTGTTCTCTCTATTTAGGCCATTAGTTTGAACTACCTGATTGGATCCATTAATCTAGCACTTATCATTAGTCACCACCACAGCTAAGTACATTACTTATTTTTTAGGTATTTTAAGTATTTACTTTTCTATCACTTCATATATGCTATTTATTACTTTACACACTCCTGACCAAACCCACGTGAGGTAGTTATAAAGCTTCCCTACTTGTCTCTCCTTTACTTAACATACCAAACCTATGACCAAATCCACCTAAATCATACTATGTATCTCACTACTCTCTTAAACCTCCCAAACCTGACCAAAACCATTTCCCAAACCTAAAAAAGCCTTATGTAGACTCCTAGGTAATTGTTTCCCCTACCAACCCTGACAGCCTAACTAACATTGATCACCTTCACCTACTAACCTTGGAAGCATAACCGATATCTGTCACTTCCTTACCAACATCTAAGATTATGGATTTTATAACCTATCCAAACACCTTCTAGAATATAGACAAAATACATTACTTACACCTTGTCACTCTCTACTACACTTAAGTTGCAAATAATGGTAACATTTTTTCTCTTTCACTCTCTCTTTACCTCTCTTTTAGTTATTTATTACACTTTTATCTCTCAAAAGGGGATTGTCATCTCTAAGAAAGTTTCACACTTCCTAGAATAATCACATAGTTTGGCAGCCAACTCATTTATCTATTAACACACATTTGGTGGTAGTGATTTCTTAATTGCAGGTAGTCTTCCCCAACTAAAGCAAAGTGCTCACAACATATGGATATGATGCATAAACCAATCTAGGTTCATTCTAATCACTTATCCCTAACATTCTTTTCTATTTTTCTTTAGACTTGAAATAGACAAAATTTAGTGAAACAGATAGTCATCTTTCATAACCATGTTTGGATTTTTGAATCTATATGGAGAGTAATATAAAAAACAATAAAAGGACAAAGATAAAATATAAATCATTTGAAATAAAAGGTAATGATACAAAAATAAAATTTCAAAATCAAAAGTTAAAATCATACCAAAATACATGATTAATAGCATATCTCCTATCTCCAATCGAAGTTAAAAATCTATAGTTGGCCTCATGATAGAGCCATGGTTAATTTGTGTATGGTAGGCAAGTAGATTGGAATGTAGAATTCAAAAAACTCTATGGTGATACCTAATTTCACATGTAAGAACACAATCTTCCCAATAGATAGATGACTTTGTAAGGGGTTTTGAGGAATGGGGAACATATTATGGGAAGGTATGTCCATTTTACTTTCCTTTCTTATATCCTTCATGGGATGGTTTACCTACATCATTTTTTAAGATAATATTTCTATGGATAAGATAAGTTCTTTAGAGTCCTCAATGTCAAAAGTACTCTTATTTTGGAAAACCTAACTTGAGTGTCTTGACTTTCATAAAGAGTTTTTCTACCTTGATTTTTATTTCATTTTCCACTCCACCCATTTCATTTCATCCTTGATAGGCAAGTGTGATTCTAAATATGTTTTCCCACTTATGTATTCCCAGTTCTTCATAGCTTAGATACATGTTAGAAATACTTTGTTTCACTTTTATCTCTTTAGAACAAAACATTATGCTTGAGTGACTGTGGATTATTTTCTTGATACCATGACTCTACATTTCTAGATGTGCCTTGCTTTCTTTTCCCATTCCCATTTTTGTAATAATTTCTTTTAGATAAATGAGTGTATTTATACTTTCATGTTATTTTTAAATTATTGAGTGAGGTTGGATTTTTTACTTCTCACTCAACAATGCTTTTTTCCCTTTTATGCACTTTTTTCATTGATGATTGAGTCAAGATTGTCATTGTTCACTCATGAATGTTATTTTATGATTTGTTTGCCCATCTATATTTAAGTAAGGATTATTAATACTTTTATATTTATGTTTTATTACCATTATTAACATGTATTCTTAGTTTTATTTGGTGGGTTTTCCTTTCTTAATTAAGGTTTACTTATCTAAGTTTTTCAGTATTTAGTAGCCCTAGATTTTTGGTTACCTGATTTAGTCCAAATTTTGACTTGGTCATTTGGTCCTGTCATAGCCTTTATCACCCTAGCTTACCAAATTAACATGTACATCTCATATACACCACGCCAATTACTTGGCTTTCCTACATTTTTTTGTTTTCTCTCTTCAGCTTTTCTTCCTTGGGTTTGTCAAATGTAGTCTCTACACCCTCCAAGATCAAAATGATAAACACTTTAGACAACCATAAAATAATAAAGGTAAGTTAAGGTATGCATACATTACTCTTATTTTAATTTCTTTCTACTTTCATCATTCACTTTTAGTTAATTCATGATTTAAGGTACTGTTAACTTTTAGCTTCAATGTTGTGTGTTGCTATGTTCTTTTCTCAAATCATCATCCCCTATTACACCTGAGTAAAATGTGATGAGATTCAAGTGGGGCATATGTATACACATAATATTTTAAAACTTTATCAATTAATGGTGTTTTTTATCTTTTAGGAACCCATCAAGTCTCAATCTCACTGAGTGCATGTCATAAAGGGTGGACTAGGAAAGGGGTAGGCAGATCATTGGTGATTTGGACAAGTATTGTCCATATAATTCAACTTTCTATCCATCCAACCATATATTTAAAAAAATTATCCTAGGGTTTCCTTATCTTTTTCACCCTTCTATATTCATTTTATACCTTCATTAGCCCTTCCATAGCCTAAAAACCCCTTTCTTTAATTTAAAATACACTATCGACCCCATTGACCTTGTACTCTAATTGATAAAACTCATTTAGGGTCTAGGTCAGCCCTAGCTGACCCAGACTGAGACCTAACTTTACTTTGTCAATATTATATAGATTCAATTGAGTTGATCACGTCATATAAAATTTCAAAAAAATTTAGGGTTAGATCTAGTATATATACACATTCATTTCACCATTTCTTAGGTACAAGTAAGAGTTAAAAATTAATTTTTTCTTCTTCATAATTTGTTCTTACACCATTCTAATTGAGGAGTTATACCTTAGGGTTTCTACTTAGAGAATAATCTTGTATTTTGTAATAATATTGGATAGTTTGTCATTTCTTGTTGATCATTACAAAATGCAAAAACCTCTTGTAAAGTACCTTTATCCAAGGGAGATCTTGAGCCTCCATGGGTTAATTTTCAAGGTAAGTATCTCTAACTTTTCTCCTCTATTTTTTAAGATAGAAGTAGCATAAGTAATGGCTTTTAAATATATTACTCTCTCCATGCATTAGGGTTTATCTATACATAGCTCAATTATGATTTTCCTATGCATGTTTACTTTTATGTTTTCTAACCCCTATTTTATGCCACAAGCTTTGGTGAGCACTAGATTAGGCTTTTACTTTACTTGTGATTTATACTTAGTGAATATGAAAACATAGGACCTTAGGGTTATTATATAGTTTTACTTGACTGGAGGATTTGAAACCCTCCCTAGTAATATTATTATTGCAAGAGATCCCTTGGATGGTCTATCAAATCCATCTTGGTCATAACCCTAAATATCTAATGTATCAATAATTAGAAGTTTAACTAGGATTTATCTTATCTGAACTAGGATTGATTTATATATTAGGTTCATCTCCATTTGTATAAAGAATGAAACTTAAAAATTCATAAATTGAAACTCAAAATTTATTAGCAAGGAAAGAATGCACATGTAATTGTGTGAAACTGGTTGCCTTGTATCTTTTTGAAGATTATGTTTCCTTGATGAATCATTAGAAATTGGTTTCTCTTAATTATTTTTTAGAATTAATGGTGATCAATCCTGAATTATCTATAACAAATTTTAGGCCTTAAATTTAGAAAGGAAATTTGTCAAATCTCATTTAAAAATCAAATGGAATAATACCAAGGTTATTAAGTTTTGTTTAAACCTCAACCACTTTAAGTAATGTACCTATCTTTTTTTAATATTATAACACTAATGTGGAAATTAAGAGTCGCATATTGGGTTCATGGAGTAATGCCTAGGCCATTAAGGATGAAAAATCTAAATTATATTTCTCATTTAAACATGAATCAACCATTACCAAATAAACCTATAGATATAATTATTTGAAATTATAGGTATGATGGGGTATGATTAGAAAATATAAATTTTAAAGTTGAGAATTTGTATGAATAATATTTATGCCCAAAATTAAGTGCTAACATTAAACTCTGATAATATGTATACATGAGCCCACTTCACGCCCCATAATCTAAATTAATAGTGTCAAAATGATATAAAATGCCATAAATTTGTATTCCATTTATATTTCATATTTAAAAAATCTTAAAAATTATATCTCATGTCTTGTAAAATGAGTGCATATGCCATGAATATTTTTTCAAATTTATATAAATATGTGCATATCTAAAAAAAATGAAACTCATGGCTTGTAAAGTGGTTGCATAGGTCACTAAAATCATTATAAAAAATGTAAATATTATTACCACTAAAATATTTGAACTAGTTTGAAATATATATATATATATATATATATATATATATATATATATATATATATATATATATATATATATATATATATATATATATATATATATATATAATTTGTGCCAAAATATGTATTCTCTACATATGAAAACTTAATTCTCTATTTCAAGCCCACTATGCCCACATTTTGAGGTGAGGGATATAGCCTATGAGTCACTCATCTTAAAATAAATATTTAAATTTTGGGAGATCCAAACTCCTTTTTTTCAATATTATGTATTATTATTAAAATATCTAATACATATTATTTTTAGGTAATCTATTTTGCTAGATTTGGTTATCCCATATGTATAGGAGATAGTAGTTATTTATAATAAAATAACTAAAATGGAGGGCTTATGTAAGATTAAAGATTATCTCTCAAATATTTTTTTATTGAGTGAGAAGTTTTGCCCTTGAAGAGGCCTTGGGTACTTTTTAATGAGGTTATATAGTTTTAAAACAATATTATTATTATCCTTCCATTATGTGCATATTGGTTATATTTCTATTGTTATATTAATTTGTCTCTAAGGAGGTTCCTAACATATATTATAAAATCACTTTATAGGGAATTGTGTAACAATATTTTATTGTGTTTTAATGCTCCCTACGAATTTTTAATGTGTACACTCATTCACCAAATCCATATCTTGGTGATTATAAAATTATAGCAAAAGTGGAGGGACTAAGCTTATTGGACCCAAATATTCCTAGTTTATTTCCTCCCCCAAAATATTTAAAATTTGTTTAGACTATAAATTTTGTTCTAATATTTTTATAACTCACATAAATTTGTCGCTATATACAAGGAATTTTTTAGTTTTAACTGACTCTATGAGGTGCTGGGTTATCCACAAATACTCAATTTATTAGACAACATTGTATATAGACTTATGCTTCCACATATTTTGAGGCATTTAAAAATAATTTTTAGTTGATATTAAAACTTATCCATAAGAAGCCTTATGTCATTTGTATTTATGATGCATTAGTAAGAAGTTATCCCTGGGAAGTTACTTGAATCATATAATGTATATAACATAATGGGCTATGAGATGGTTATCGTATATATTACGAGCTCTAAAATATTGTGTTGACACTATTTAAAGAACAATAATTATCTAATTTAAATATATTGACCAAACATACCTTTGAGTAACCTTGTTTGTCACCTTAACATTCCTATAGTCACAAATCTAAATTTATTTTCCTTGGAACACAGTACCAACAAACATTATAAATAGGGTATCATATTCTAGAATTTTCTAATAGCCAATAAAATAAAAATATAAAAACTATTTAGAATAATTAAAATATTCAAACATGGTTACCTAAAATTCCATTTCCTATCCAGCCAATAGAATAGAAGAAGAGAGTGGAATTTTTTCACTTCTTATCCCAAATTTATTTTCTCTTTGAGTTGATAATTTTAGTATATAACTCGAGGAAAATAATTTTTATATATGGAAAATCTCTCCATAAATTTTGGTATTAACATGATCATGAGACATGTAGACACAACTTGTTAACCTTGTCACTAGAATATGTGCCATATGGGATGACCCTTAATATTGACTATCTAACATTAATTTCGAAGAAAACACCATGATGGAAAATATTATAGATATGAGTGGCCACCATTTATAGATTAGACTAATCCATAGTTATAATAAAAAAAATTTTTTTTAGAAGATTGTCCTATAGTCCTAAACTACATTTTCATAATTTTGATGGTAAAGATCATATTATTTCAATTTACATGTTAGATCATTATTTCCATTTGCATGACACCCATTCTTGTGAGAAGGTCCCTATTGCATCTTTTAACCTTGATAAATATATTATTCACTACCTTCACTAGTATAATAAAGATAACGGTATAAGCACATGGTCCACATTTTTGGGGTCTTATTGCTTCACTTTGGCCCAAGTACATATGAGGATTTCATAATAGACTTAACCAAAGTACAAAATATTGATGCTATTAGAGAATATTATATATTATTTGAAAATCATTCCAAAATAACAAAATTATTTATAGATTAATTCTTAAAAATAAATCCGCATTTGATAAAAGAATAAATTTTAGTAGAGATTATAATTTTGAAAACCATAAGACATGATGTTAGCCATTGAGTTTACCAAATGTTTTGAATAAAAATTCAATTTTCTAAACAAGTCTTCAAAATTCCATCCTTTCAATAATTATTAACCCCACATGATAAATAAAAATTGAAAATCCAAAAACTACATCCATCAAGTGCCTCAAATAGGTTGAGATGAGGGTTTGGTGAGAAAATGGATTATGCTAAAACTGTGATGATAAATACACATAAATCCATCAATGTGTGAAATAAAAACTATACCTCCTTGTATTAATACCATCCAAAATATTATGAATGGAAATATTCACTAGAAACACATAAATAATCAAAGGTAAAATATTTTAATATCAAGGAGGAACCTATGCCTAAAATTTTATGATATTCTTTACCTAGTTCCACCACTCCTAAAATAATGAACATCATGCTTGACCTATAGTTAGTTTTAGTTTTCAGCAACTTGTATATATAAAAAAATGAAAATATTTCATTCTTAAATGCTTAAAATATGGTTTGGGATGCCTTATCATCATGTATCCTTCTTTTTTGAATTCATGGATTTGATTAAGCATGGGAAAATATTTTAATAATCCAATTATATCTCCATGAGCTCTTATTTTAAATACATGGACTTATTTAAATTTAAATATTGGGGAGCTCATCATTTAAATGTAAATTATGTAAATGGAGCCCATGTGGAACTAAATAATCATGAGATGGATTAGTTCCACCAAAGATAAATGGATTGATAAATTTATATCCCAATGAGGGAATTTTAAACATTCTTGGAGACTAAAAGGTAAAACTTGATTGCATAACATCAATTCTAAATTTTTTTTTTTTACATTAGTAATCATACTCAATAATTATCCACTATATCTAGTATGGTTTCCTAAAATATCTTGTTTTTAATTTAGAACCAAAAAGTGAGGGTTTGGGGACAACAAACCCCAATTGGCTTAAGGTATAGTGCCACAAAAGACAAGTAAGTTTTACCCTATATGTGACCTCTATCTTATGTTTATAATAATATTTTTATGGAATTTTTTTTACCTATCTCATCTTCTTAAATTTAAACCAATTTTGAGTATTTTTATGCTTACACTTGAAACTACAAGTTGGGCTCATGATTTTCTTAAAATTTCCTAGTTATGGCCATCCAAATTTCATTAATTTACGCTCATTAAAAATACATGTGTGAATTTATTATGATATAATTTGGTTGATCAAATATATATATAGATCATTTTGATGGTGTTTGATATAATAACTTTTTGAGATAATAAGATGTGATATACAAAATAATTTCCAAATGAAATAAAATTATTAGATCCTGGAAAGATAAATGGTTAGAAGTCTAAGAATGATCCTTTACTTTATGATATTTACCTTTGAATATAATCATTTTAGGGAATTATTTAGATCTAAATACTACATATATTTTAATTTTACATGTCCCTTAATTTAATATATATTTTTAAATCTAAAACATAAAAAAAATGCATATCTATTTGTTATAGATGCATGCAATAGATACAATGGTTAGATAGGATCATTACTAATGAATTCATATCTCTTTATCAAATCGATCCTACTTTCCATGTGCATTCTACTTTAGATCATTATATCTCAATAATATCAATGGATAAAGGGATTTGGAATATATTTACATTATTTTTTTTCCATTTTAAATATTATAAATTAAATTCCATAGGTGACCCACCATTTCCATGTTAACTAATGGTGTTTCTCCATTTTACATAGATATCTAAAAACAAGTGAATCACCCATTTTCATCAACTAAATTCATATATGCCATATGTCATTGACTTTTATACTAAGGCTCATGAATATATTCTAAGGATTTATCATTTTATTTGGATTTTAGAGATCAATGATTAGGATATTCCTTATTTTAAATTTAATTATTTGATTTATTCTAATATTTTAAATTAAAATTAATTTCATTTTGATGACTTTTTTGTACACAAAAATGATCATTTTTTGACAATAAATTATTGCTCGTTTCCTACTCAACCCTATAATTTAAATATAATGATCCTCTATTTTTTATTTACTATTCATAGATATTTATTTTTACCCTAAATTTCATTTTTAAAATATTTTTTTATTTTGAATAATCTATGATGACTTTTCTTGATATAGTTATGCATTCAAATACACAATTTTTGAGCTCAAACTCTTTGTTGATTCCATAAATTTGTAACTTTACCATATTATATCCTTGGAATAGAAAAAAATGGATAAACTTTAAATTTATATTTCTCATCTTCCCTCTACAATTTACTCATATTTGAAACTCTTTCTTGATCCTAATAAAAAAATATACCCATAAAATATAAATACATATAGGACTCAATGTGAATTATAAAAGGTGATGAAAATAAGGATACTATTTTGTAGAATTAAGTAATCATATCTTAATAAAATTTTAGTTAATCACTTAAATAAATATATGAATAATAATATCAATATCTCTTTTTTTAATCACTAATGTGATCCATAAACTAAATTTAACAACAATATAGACCCAATCCAAGAAGGAAACAAGATATAAGATAAGAGATTTGAACATTTGGGCCTCTTTTTTATGCATGATCATCTTCTACCTAAAAATGCATCCATTCTCCATAGGAATTTTTATAATTAGGCTCAAATTTCTAAAATGGATTCACAATATATACATAAATGCATATTTTAATTTTTTAACTCCTCCTCATGATCTATAATAAGCATGACTTGTGGTTTCATTTTCCTTTATTCTAAAAGGGTTTTGAGTATTATTGGGAAAACCACATTCTAAATACTAGTGCATTTTTTCTTGGCATTAGATCCATTTATACTATTTATGCATCTAGGTTCATCTTGGATCATTTAATTTTCTCCAACATATTTTTAAATGAAGCCTATATCCAATAATTTTTTCCAGTTGGTTCCCCAAAATGGAATTCCTCTTCACCTTCATAATAAATTATAATTATAGTAAAGATGATATTAGATATATCCTTTATTTTCACATTCTTCATAAGAATGTTTAATTAGCTTAATTTTCTATCTTTAGTAGTGATTCATGCCTAATAATTTTATCTTCAAACATATCTTCTACATGTTCATTTTTATTCCTTATTAGAAAAAAACCCATTATTTATCCATTCATACCTAATGAATAATCTAGGTTCTCAACTATTTCCCTCTTTGAGTTTACTAATATTTGGAGAAATATAAATTGATATAAAATTAAGCATTTTTTTAATTACTAATGGCATATGAGAGAAGTGTATTTTAATGATTTCAATTGAATCTTCCACTGATTATCATGGCATGACCTTTGAATTTTGTTGGTGGATAATTGATTTTTCAAATTTAGAACCTCATGGGAGACCTTTAAAACCTTTTAATTGTAGTCAATGGTAAAGGTGAATAGACAAATATTTATAGAATTGGGATGGTCCAATGAGTGTTATTTGGGAGTATTGGGTATTGGGAAGAATAGTAATATAGATATTAAAATTTGACCAATAAATGCTTGTTATTAACACATTTATGTTGTTTGGATAATTCGCCATTTTAATAACCTAAAACATTTAATAAAGCCTTCAAAGTATTATGATTACTAAGAACATATTCTATACTTACCTATATTATCCCTATATATACACATTCAAAATATACTTTACTATCATTCTTGATCAATAAGTCTTTATTCCTTATAGATGAGTGGACACTAGGTAGAAAAGGGCACATTGTACAATTATCCAATAATGAAAACATATCACCCATAATCTAATGGTCATCTTGTTAAAATGACATTATTTGTCATGGATTCCCTACACATTTTCAATATGCCAGTTATTGAAAATAATTTAAATATATTTATATAAAATCACTTCAATGTTCAAAATTGAAATGACCAAACTCTCACTTAAAAAAAAATTATCTTTCAAATTGAATATCTCTATTAAAATTCTACAGTAATTTTATAGTCCTAGGAAAAGTCTAACATTATTTATTTTATATTGAGGTAATCCTTTGTCAAAAAGTCTAATAAAACTTTCTAGTTACATTCATATGAGCTTCACTAAAGAGAGAACTATTTCGCCTGAGGCTATTTAGGATATGTAGGAAACACTAAGTAAAAAATAGGTTTTTTGAGGATAACTAAGCCATTCTCACTTCCCCCATTTTCCCATCATTTTCTAATTTGATATTTTATTTTTTATTTTTTTTAAGAAAATATTTTTTAATTTACATGTATTTTTCATTTTATTTTGATCTCCACACAAAAATGGATCACATTTAGTCACAAGAGAAAAAACCTTGATTTCAACTTTAATTCATAATATGATAGGAAAAAGTCATAGTAGTTGACAGAAATACACTATACTTATGTCCTCCTACTATTGAATTATCCATGTGCATATTAGAGCTACATTTATGAATGCAATATAGTTACAGATACCTATAATATAGTTTATCATCACATAGTATAGTACATATTCAAATATAAGTGAAATTTAAAGCTAAAACACAATTTTACATGGTTTTGATATTAGGCCAACCTTTCACCCAATTATTTTATTCATTTAGGGTCATCTTGTCATTCTATACGATCACTCTTATAGGTTTTATTTATCCACAATCTCTTTTCATTATTTAACTATAAAAAAATAAATGTCTTGCTCTTCATTCATACTTACATTTGTCATGATGAAATAAGTTGTTTTATTGCATGGACATAGATACTTATAATCAAAATATTATATTTTAATTTTAAACATTATTATTTCATATTCTTTCTTCATAACATGACATCCTTCAACTTTATTTCTTATTATATGTGTCCCTTCACCTTGTGTATGCTCAACATACAACCTCTTCGTTGTATGGAATAATCATTACATGTGCATGTGGCCCTTGGCATTCTATGTTTATGTTACATTTACATGTCAATTTTATTTATCCTTTGGGCCTTATGTGTTACATTTATTAAATATTTCAAAGTCTATGAGACATTTAAGATGTCCCTTGTATGTTTCCTTTGGGCCTTCTTACATGAGATTATGGGACTTTGCTTGCATGTTCATTATTGGATACTATGTCTCCATAATTCCTATCATGAACTAATATTTATCTATTACATATATTTATGGTTCCATGATATATATCATTCACATACTAATAATGTCCCTCAATACTTCATTTATTCAATATTATGCTTATAACACATATTCAAGACTTGTAGTTATTTGTGCGTTTCATACACTGTTTAAATGATATATTATAATTATAAGATGAAATATAATATAAAATATTTCTATATGATTAAATGTTACATCTTTAATATTACATTATAATTGAAATATGATAGATACTCTAACATGATTATCTCTTTTACAAATGCTCTCACTTTTTAATTTTGATACAAGTGATTTGTAGACAATTTCCATTATCTCAAAAGTGGGGCATCATAATGGTATTATCTATAAGATATAATAATAAATAAAATTCATATTTGATAGATTAAAATATGCCAAAATTGGAATTTTTAGACTATAGGGGAAATCAATTTGCTTATGCACTCCACTCTTATAGTTACTCAAGCATAGATACACCTATGCAATGATAGTTATAATATTTGAAATATTTTTCAAATGATCAAATAGGAACTCTATAAAATAAAATGGGAATGACATTAAATCATTTCTAAGACACTACTTTACAAATTGTAGATATATCTTTTTCAAGTGTCAAGGTTTCAAGAATTTACAGTTCAAATCTAGATCCATATGTAGTGGTGTGATTTGTATTTCACAAGTGGACTACATTATAGCTTAGTGATGATACACATCTAAGTTTCACTTTATAAATGCATGTACTAGTTTCCACATGTTATTTTTATTTTATTAACTGAGCCATATTTGAGTTTAGTTATGATCCATGTCATATTTTAACTTTATAAAACTACTTTTTTGGTTCTCGTCTCTTGAAAAATAACAAAGTACTCTATGAGGGTAGGAGCATATAATATTTACAACTCAAACATTTTCACTAATCATTAAAATTTAAATTTTATCAATCTTAATTATCCACATGTTCAACACTTCTCTACATTCCTCAGTAATGTGGTATGCACATTTCTATGACAAATACAAAGTATGTATACACACTTAGGTTTACTTTTCCTTTACTCTAGTAATTATACACATCACTAGAATAATTGGGGTGGGGGGTTACATGGAGGGGGGGGGGGGGTTGATTTAGAAACCAATTTTTTTTTATATGTTTGAAAAATAACTGTTACTAACACCCTTATCCTTCTTGGCCAGTTCACTATTCTTGATGAGACCATACTATTTCTCATTTATATGCAAATTTTTATTCCTTGGAATGAGTTTTAAAGTGGATTTATATGTAGTTTCAATAATTTATGTTTGTTTATAGTAAAATATAAGATATATATTTAGTCTATTCTCTAGAATTTATTATAATTTAATTTTTTTAATGTTTTATAATGATTATTTTAAAATATATGTCAAATATTATATATGCATATCATAATGTCTCATTCATATAGATAGTAGAGTATAAAGCATCAAGGAGAAGATTGTAAATAAGTTATGGAATCCTTTAGAAGCTCTGAAAAGCCATATAATATTATTTTTAAAGATGTAAAATTACCCTTATATAATCAATAACTTCATAGGTACTCTCAAAATATCATCAGTAGCTACTGAGATCCATTCCAAAGATGTACAATAGTCCTATAGTCTATATCTTGAGATGGAAGTTATTTAGAGACAAATTAGGACTCAAGAAATTTATGACCTTGGTGCATAATAAATTTTAATAATATACATGATTCCAATAAATTTTTTAGAGTTTCTCAACTATCCATGGAATTTGAGAAGTCATTGAATGTGTTAAAGGGATGAAACGAATAGGTTGTGGGTAAAATGTTAAAAATATCATCAAAAATAACCATCCTTAAAAATAAGATTTCATATTTATATTCCTCTAAAAAATTATTGAAATTTAAATAAAATAATCATCTCAATATGATTCCATATAAAAAATCTATGGTCATTTGAAAAACATTGGTATAGATCTATAGGTCACTAGTATTGCTCTAGTGATCACCAGTCTAGGTATGGATGTCATAAAAATAGCTTTGAAGGTGATAAAAATATTTTTAGAGATGCACATAATTAGCTTCAAAGTCTAGCAGTACAAAATATTAATCCAGTATTGTTTTGGGACAAGTTTTATAATGATTATGCATATAGTATTTGCATATATATAGTATTTCTATATATAACATTTATATTAGGAGAAATTTACATAAATTGACATCAGCATAATTAGCTCTATAAATATACAACTTCAAAAACAATAAATCAAAGAGCTTCAAAGATGATTACTATATATTCTTGGAAGCATCTATTTGAAATCTATTTATGATATCTATAATAATATATATTTATATAAATATTAATATCTTTTATGCATTCCAAAAATGTTAGGAATATATTAGTCTTTGTTTTTTGAGATATTAGTGGAAAAGAGGGAAAAAAAAAATGTCAATATTTAAAAAATATATAAGTTGTTCAAAGGAAACCAATATTGATTACTCTTGATTCTATCCAACAAAATATAAGAAGTTGAAACTAAATTTGTTAGGCCTAGAATAACAAATTAGTTGGAAAATATTTTTTAAGTTGTTAGCCTAGAATAATAAATTAGTTGTAAATTGAATTGTTAGGTTTTTAAGATTAATAAATTAGTTCTAAGATTTTTTTTTAATTTTTTATTATTATTTAAAAAACTTTTGGATATGTTTTATTATAAATATGACATTCTTGTTCATAGTTAGGGGATGGAATGGGAGGATGAAACCATATTTATTATTTAATATTATAAAAGTTTGATTGAATAATGCATTGGATAATTTATGATGTTCTTGATTAATTTGTTTTTTTCCTATTAAAAATATGGAGAAGGGGACAACTCAAGAAAATAAAGAAGTAAAAATGTTATTATATTTATACATTAAGTTTGTTTTTATTTATTTTTATTTTTAGAATTTTCTTTATATTTATTTATTTCTTATATAACTTGTAGGATCTCTCTCCCTCCCTCCCTCCCTCACCTATTTTTCTCTTCCCCCGCTCTCTTTCTTTCTTTGTGTGTGTGTGGTTTTTAAATTTTTAAAAGTTATTGTTCATGCATGAATATATATCACATATGCCTAGAGTGTTCAAGAACACCTCTCATTTTAGCATTCTAAAAATTTATTGAATGAATTAAAGGTTATGATAATCTCATTATTTGTTGATAAAATAAACGAAAATCAAGCTAAATATTTTGCAATATTTATAATGTTTGGTGGTTCGAAGCCACTATTGCCTAATAGTTTGTCTTTGTAAAATATGAAGTATGATATGCTAAGAACTATTAATTATGATTAATAAATAATCTAAATACTAATATAATATGGATATTTATAATGAAAAGTTATAATTATCTAGTTAAAAAAGAGAAAAAGGAAAGGTAAGGCCGAGAAGAGATGTTATTGATCTTCATTCCAAATATCATGACAAAGTTCAAATATCATTGAAGTGTACACTTAACCAATGTATGACATGAATTAGTTTAAGATCAAGTCTTATAAAACATCATGCAACAAAATAATAATGGTGTGAAATAATTAAAATAAGAACCAAGTTCACTTTAAATATTTACCCCTATAAGAAAACATCATTAGCTCAAATGCAATAAGAGTAAGAAAATGAAATGAACCTAAGGACTTTTAGCTAACCTAGAATTAGCACAAGTTAACAGTTGTGCATTCAAATTTGTACTCTAAGAATTAATAAGAACCATTCAAATCCATAATTTATAACAAACAAGGGAGAGAGAAGCCATGATAGCAAAATATATAGGAAAATGTGGACAAACTTTGCATAATTCCTTGCCTATATTAATTACTTAAAAGTTACAATTAGATTTTGGTTCTAAGAACTCCCTAACCCATTTTTATAATGGGAAATACCTATTTATATATACCCTTCATAAGTTATTCTAGTTAGTCATATCAAAATTTAAGGACAATTATCCTTTTACAATCATTTGAGAAAATTCTAGACATTCTAAATGACTAAGCTATAGGCAGTGTGCTTTACAAGTTGTACATGCCTTTACAAAAGTATATTCTCATTTTAAAAATATAAAAGATCAATTATAAAAGAATATTCCTATCTTAACTAACTTGGATTCGATTTTTCTATTCACTCTTTTGCTTCCACTACAATATCCTCATTCTATAATGATATTCATTAATAAGCTAGAGATTAATGATAGGTCTCATGAATAATTCTTTTTCTTGAAATTCTAGGCCTTTGAGATCCCTCTCATCCCTTTCTAAAGCTTTTTTGATTCCCCTAAAATTTCCTATCTTCTCCTCTGATGATAACAGTAGGCCCATGACCTTCTTATTATTAGCCCATATTTTCCCTTATCCTTGATTCCTTACTTCTCGCATGAATTGAGTAGTATTTTGCTTGAACTCCTCATCAATTATTAGACCCAAAAGACTAAGTGTGGTAGGCTCTTTTATCAAGCTATCCAATATGTGGAACATTTTATCTTCCTACTATTTAAGGTCCTTATATATATTCTAACTTCTTAGACCAACTATTTAGGGCCTTGATCTTATGAATTAATATAGGCTTAGTCATAATCAGGTGGAATAGGCTAAATAACCTAAATCTAGGGTTTGTATTTTTAGTCGAGACTTAGATAAAATCCTTCACTTGGTAGAACAAATCCTTCCATTAGACAACTTGTCCTATAATATTGATACTTTATTTCTTTATTGCATCCTACCTACTCTTGACTAATTTTAAATATTTTAATAGATCAGCCATGGTGTCCTTAAATTGCTTGAAGTTGTCCTCTTACACAAACAACATGCCTTACTCTTTTAGATTATTTTTTTACTACAAGATTCCCTTGATCATTATCTATATTTGATCTATCTAAGCTTGAGATATTTTAAGGACATTTTTTTTAAATATTGGGTTTTTGCCAAGGTTTTATCCTCCAACTAGTGTCAATCAAAGAAAAGGTTCCACTTTTTGAAAATTGAATTTCTCACCACCAACCATGGATTTATTCTTAGTTACCCTCTATAAAATATTAATGGTTGGCTCAAATTTGACACCAAATGAATATTTTGTCACATTTATATCTGGGATCTCCATTTGTGCTCCTCTTAATTCTCTTAGAATAGCCATTCTTTTATCTTCCTCCTTCTACAATGCAACTATCCATGGCTTGACTTCCACATACACTAGAATATTTATTTCTTACATAAATGACTTAGGATGGTATGTGGTAGGTAATTTTTGAAATTTACCATAGATGAGTCATTCAAGAATGGTTGGACCCTGAATCAAACTTTCCTCACTGAAGAGATGAACTTCACTCAAAGGATGATTGAAGGTCACCTTGGGCTTCTTAGTCTTCATTGCAAAAATTGATAATTTATCTTTTTCTTAGGGATGTCTATAGGAAATAGGTCTAACACATCCTTCCCCATTTATTCTTTGCCTACCTCTATTTATTCATCCTTGGACTCATAGGCTAATGATATCAATTTAAGAGCATCTTTAATTATTTCACTAGGGTCCAGTGTTATCATATGAACCTATTCCACTGGTGATCCTTGCTTATGTAATTGAGTTCAATAAGATATAATTTAATTTGGCCTTATTTCCTATGGACTTATCTCAAGTTGTGCCTTAGGTCTAGATTCTATCTATAACTAGGTTGGTGGAGGTCTAGAAGGTGCACCACTTAGTAAATGGTACTACCTTGGGCCCAATTACCATTTATAATCATCCCTTTTTTTCACCCTCTACATTTTGGACTCTCATTTCATGTTGTGATTTTTCAATCTAAAGGTGATGTCAGGGAATGAAGAGGCCTTTGTATATATGGGATTAAAATTACTAGGTTGATTATCATAGGGTACATTTATTACCTTGGCTTTAAAGTGTTATTTAACCCTTCCACGTGGATCCTACTACCTTAGTTCATCAATTTTGAGATTGAAGGAGCTCCTATGTTTAGAAAAATCCTAAATGTTGTCCCATTATGAGAAAATAGTCTTTTTAATGGTTAAGGGGAGGTTATGAAGCAATCCATTCCTCTTGGGTTTGCATAAATAATGTATTCCATTTCATATTTGGTAATCAAACTCTTGATCTACTAAATTGATTGGCACATGGATTAGTAATTTGAGTGGGGTGAATTATGTTCCTTCAAACCTAATGATTATGCAATTTGATTATAACCATATGTCTCCTATGACTCAATTGAATTATTGGTCAAGGGGATAATTCTTGACATTGGATTCTTAGTTATGGACTTAGTTAGGGATAGATAAACACAATCACAAATGAATTTGATGTAGTCCATATATTTGAATATGTGAAACTTTGGACAGTATTGGGAGACTATATGTGTCGCATTAGGTGACCATTCCTTTAGGTTGGGGATCTTTTTGGTATCAAGAAAAGCATCTAAGAGGTATGACATCATGTAGAATTGGTTCCTAGTTTTCTTCTTGACTGCAAATATCTGCCTACTTAAATAAGTGATCCTCACTTCACTAAGGAGAGGGGTAAGTTATTTATGAATAATAAAATAGACTAAGGGCACCAAAATCTTATCCACATATGTGGTGGTTGAATTTACATATAACTTATTCATCATAACGATGACCATTCTTTTCCTAGGTCTGAATTAACTAAAGAGAAAGTTACCATTAAAATATAAAAACACCTAATTTATAAAATATAACCATAGGGCAAGAATGGTCTTCAAGTCATTTTCCTTTGAATAATTATTAATTGTGGTTTATTCTACTTGGGGTTTAGGTAGTTTGTAATAGTATTAAAATGTTATGGTAGAGATATAATCTATATTTATGTGAGAATGCTCATTTACTAAAATTCCCTTATTAGTTTTAACTTCTTTAAAATAGGACAGAGAATGTCTATATAATGCATTACCTTAGGTTATGTTGTGGCATAATGGAGACCCATCATTTGAATGAGAAGTATGTCATAGTAGAGCCTTCTTGATGACACATTTTTATCCTCTTCTCTTTTGATGGGTTGTTGGTTCTTAATGGTCTAAAACAAGATCAATAAATTTTTGTCCCTAGAATTTAAAGTGGTGGCATAAAATTATGTGTCCTTAACAACTCTTCCTTATACATTCAAGGTCAAATAGAGTTCTACATCTTCTCTAGAGACACTTTTTTAGGCTATCATGGCTATAAGTTTATCTAAATTTCTTACCAATGGTCTATAATTCAAATATGGATAAAATTATCCTTTCTAATATGACAATCCAATCTCCTTGGCTTGATTATGATGATCATAGGGCTGAACTAGGGCTTATGGATGTGCTAGAGTTTTTATGAAGGTTATTTATAGTGCTTTAATGGTGGCAGTTATTTGAAATTATGCAAGATTCATGACTTAGATTATTCTTAGATATTTGCATTTATACTTTTACATTTACTAGGACCATAAAATATCTAACTTGGCCTATAAATCTTATGTGGTTCCCATGTGGCATCACCATGCCATCCTTTTCATTAATAATTAAAACTAGACCATTATCTTTTTCAAATTCCTACTTGATCTCACATCATTGGATCTTCCCTACATAGATCATCATGGACTATAGATTTTGATCCAAGGACTTGAGTGCCATTATATTCACATTATAGTCCCTATGGTTGTGATACTTGTCACTTCTACATTCATCTCGAATTTTCAACATGCATCTCATGTCATCTGATTATCCTCATCTAATCAAATGAGCTCCATTAGATCATCCTACTTAATTATACATCCTTCTCCATGAACCATTTATTTGAATGTGTACACACATTTGTAGACCATTAATATTTGAAAGATTCTTAAGCTTTAATTTTTGGCCCATAGTTATGCCACTTATTATGTTTTCATTTGTCTTTGACTTTTAAATGTGTTACGCACTACTCGATCATCTTTGTCTAATCAAATGTATAGCATTGAAACTTGATCCATAGGGTTGAACACAATTGGTTTCTCAATGTTCTTTGGATATGAGTGTGACACTTATCACCTTCTCACTTGTCTTGGGGATCTATTGAAGTCTTAAATTGATAAATGTTATTAGATAAATCTTTCCTGAGAAAACACATGTCACTGATCATAGAAATATGTTTGAGATTTAATTTATGAACCATGAGCTTGAATTTTCAACATCAATCTTACACCATTAGATCTTCCCCATCTAATCAAATGCATGTCATATATTGATATCTAGGTAATCGAATATGATTAGTTCCTATAAATAGTAAAAAATATTAATGTTAGAGCTTGGGAATAATATAACACTTAAGTGAAAGTCTTCAACTAATGTTTTCACTCATATTAATAAATAAGAATAAATATTTTAGGCTAAAGTCTTAAGCTAAATTTAAAACATATTAAATGTTACCACACAAAATAAAATACATAGCATATATTATTATCCCAAGGTTTTTATTATATTAAAAAATACTATAAACCTTAGGTTAAGGCTTTAAGCTAAGCTTTATAGTAAAGGTACCATGCATTAGTTAGATGATGCCAATAAAAAAATAGACCAAGGGGTCATGGGACATAGAGGGACCAAGAATAATATTTTTAAACTAAGGTTTGGTCATGCTCAAAAACGTGACTAAGACTTAGGATACAAATTAAACTAAATCCATGGTATAATCAAAGTGTTCTCGCATAATTTGGTCCCATACAATTTTGAATTTAATTCAAAAGGGACTAGGTTTAAAATTTTAGACTATGGTTTTAACATGATTAAAAATATATCAAATTAATCTTTGATATATCAAAGGCTAAGAAAATATCAATTCAAAATTGAATCATAAAACCTTAAGCATGTTCAGTCTTAAATGAGATTCCATTAAACCTACAATAAAAAAAACACAAGAAATAATTAGAAACAATGGAAGGGGTGAAACCATGATCATTTGACAACATGTCCATTAATCCAAATGAAAGTTATGAACAACTTGAAAACATGATAGATATATTTATATCAAGTGAATTTCCAATTTTAAGGTAGAATTTTACACAATTTGACACAAGTGTTCCCATTTTTCAAAAATGGGTGTATGTTGGCCTGAAAAAGTGGCAACCTCTAGGGAAAACATAGAAATATGTTAGAATTCAAAGAGTCTAGTGTAGATTAATAATTAAGTTAGTTATTCCATTTGACTAGGGATAATTACTTAGATCTATCCATGGTTGAAACAAGCCTTACACATATAGAATTGGGATCAAACATTAAGATGTAGTCATTTTATGTGTGTATTTTGATACCACTTACTATTTGTCATGTGATTTAGGGAAAAAAATTCCATATTCCATGGCTTTGATCATTAAAATTGAATTTTAACATCTTTGGATATTCATAAAGAACCATGCTTTATCTCAATAAAGGCTTAGGCATCGCTCTGTTGTCACCTAGGCATCCATAGCCTTGATAAAGCTGCCTTTGGCTCTGCTCAAGGTCTTGATCCACTACCATCTATGCATCCATAGTTCTGATGGAGATTAATTACATCACCTCTGCTTAGAAAGATTTTTAATTTTGTAATAAACTATTATTTTTTGTATTTTTCAGATATTTTAACTTTCTAACAAAAGGTTGGGAACTAGATTAGCCTAGTTTTAGGGCTTGATCACATTGTTGATCATTAGACAATCATCTTTGTCTATAAAATTTATCCTAGGCAATAATGTTTGCTAAGTGAAAACATGATTGTGTCCCAATATTTTAATTTTTCACCCTAAATGTGTAATCCTTCTTAAAACTAGGCTTAGATAAAAAATAGTTCAAAATATTAGAGAATAATTATTTATAAATTAGTCTTTACTAGTTTCTCCAAGATATAACATTAAGCTCATATTTCAATAATCCATGACCAAGTAGTGATGAGAAAACAAACCTGTATTTCTAAACTATGGAGTTCTTTCTGAGCATATAAATGCATTTTGAGCTGAGTGTTGCTCAAAAGGACTTATTAGAAGCAAGGAACAAAGAAGAGAAAGCAAACACACCAAATAGAAAGAAAAAAAATAAAAAGTAAATAAAAAATAAAACAAATATACATAAATAAGGGATGAGAAAAAAATTAATAGGAAATAAACTAAACTAAGCCCTATACTAACTTCACAAAGAACTTACTTCGAAGATCAAATGGAATGTTATTTATCCTACCATAGAACATTAGAGAATGATTTCTTCTATTTGGTTGCCTCTTATCATGGATAAGAGAACTTGTATGTTCATGTCTTCTATTTGATGTATCTTTATCCCTCATTTCCATTCTTTACTATCTAGGTTGAAGTATGGCTCTAAAACCCAATCATTTTCTTCAAAAATCCTTCTATATTGCATTGGGAGTTCTAAGTCACATTCATTCATAGAATGATAATGACCTATATTATCTTCATTTAATAATGGTAACTTAGCTAGCATTCTTAGAGTGATGTCTTAATTATGTTCAACTTGAGGTGGAGATGGAGTACCAATCTTTAGATAAAAACTTTATAAAACATCCCAAAAGTCTACTTCATCATGAACAACTGAAAGGGCATAAAATTCATTTGTAACATTACCATTTGAATCAGGTTGATCACATAATTTCAACATTTTTATGGGTTTATATAATACAATTTCTAATCTGCTACACTTGTTTCATCTTCATCCTCTTTGAAGAATGGCATCTCTTCTATCCAATCAAGTCCCACCCCACCTTACTTTGGGATATCCAAAATGAAATTATTATCTTGTAATACCTCAATTTATTTCAAAAAGTACTACTATAAATTTTAGCATTGGTTAGTTTCTTCAAAGGTATTATCTACTTCCACAATGACTCCATATGAATTATCCCCATAGCTATATTCTAAAGAGAGGTCAACTCATATCTAATCTTGTTCATGGAGATACTCATATTGAATGGTTATTCATTATTATAGATCATCTTTAGGTCCATTTTATTCTTCAAATGGAAAATCAAAAACCTATACCATGAAGGATTTAGACATCCTTGGAAATCTATATGTCCCTAAAACACTATCTTGATTAAACACAAATTCAGATGTATCATTTTCTTTTTAATATGCTTTAAATACATTACAATGGTTATCTAGAATTATATCACAAAGGTTCATTTCATATATATTATTAAATGACCTATTATTTTTATTACCATGAAACTTAATTATAGGCCTATTGAGCCTTTGAGAAGTATAGTTTTTGTTATATCTTTCCCTTGTATTACCCACTTTCTTTTGAAATTGAAGGAAATTAGTGCTCATATGTTGAACCATCTTTAATATAGAATCATTCTTAGTCTTGGGTGCCATAGAATTATGAAATTAATTATTTTTACTAGTAGGAGGCATCAATGTTCTCTAGTCTTGTAATGGGATCCATTGGTAGATTTGTTTAGGAATCCCATGTTTTGAGTAGGATGTGCATGCCTTAAAGGTAGTTAGTTTTAGATTGGAAGTTGGTTCAAGGTAGCCACATTTTGGCTGGCATTAAAATGACATTTAGATTAGGTAAATGTGGATTAGCATTAGGAATGGATTATGTCAATTGTCATTGGGGTTGCATCTGATCATTAATTATCATAGGCTTGGCATAAGTTAAATCTAGTTTATTCATAGTTATAACATCTCTCTTTATAAACATAAAAGTCATGGGATCCAAGGTATCTTCATAGATTTCTAAAGCTAAAGCATCATTAGGTCTATAAGAAGATATGGTCCTACTGAACATCCTCTAGAATCTAACATTGAAGGCTCTCATGGGCTCATTTTCATCTCTTTTTACTATGGTGAGCTATTTATAAAAGACACATAGACTGATGATTTTACTAAATTGGTCAATAAATATCCTATTAAAATCATTCCAACTATTGATATAATTTTCTAGAAGATTGAGTAACCATTCATATGCAACATCTTTGAAAATAAATGGAAGTATTTCCTATGTTACATATTTATGAACTATATTTAGCAATATACAAGTAAATTTGAAATATTTAACATGTTATTCAGTGGTGACAACATTATTGGGACTGAACAAAGGTAAATACCTTTCAATATCTCTTGGTAAGTCATGTACCTACCCAAACACATTGATATAATATCCACGTAACCATGCCATACCTTAATGAGGATATTAATTATGGTAGTTCCAACTCCAAATCCTATTCAAAATATGATGCATAAGCCTTATTTTTTCAAACAAAAATGATTATACCCATATATTAAGCATATTTTATACAAATATGTATAAAGGATAACAAAGGACATCAATATTTAACTAAATTAGCTCAAACATGTATCCAAATACATCAATATGAATGATATTTAAACATCCCAACTCAAATAAACTCAAATTTTTAAAGGATATATCAATATCTAAAAATAAAACCACTATTACTAATCTCAAACACCTTGGATTCATAGATCTTAAGTTATCTTTACCACAATTACACATGGATCTTCAAAGAACATTGAAATTTGTCTAAAATTAGCTCAAATATTAGTTTGAGATCATAAAGATCAATGATATTTACATAATTGAGTAAATAATGGCATGATTGTTAAAATATTACACCAATATTTGAACACAATTCACAAAAATGAGTAAATATATTTTAAATATACAAAGATCTAATAGGCCCTCCTTCTAGAACTAGTAAAGTCCCTCCTTTTGATGCCTAAATATGTATAACCATTGTCTAGTGTTTGAGAACACTTCTCATTTTATATTTATAATAATTCATGACATGAGTTACATTATGTGATAATCTTTTTATCTATTGATGAAATAGAGGCAAAGGAAGTGGAATATTTCATAATATTTATAATGTTTGGTGGTTTAGAGCCACCATGGCCTAAAAATTAGTCTATGCAAAATTTGAAGTATGGTATGCTAAAAACTATTAATTATGATTAAAAATTAATCTAATGAATAATCTAAGATGGATATTTATAAATAAAATAAAGCTAAAATGATCTGGTTAAAAAAGGACCAAAACTAAAGTTAAGGCAAAGAAGAGATATTATTGACCTTTATTCCAAATATCATGACAAAGTTAAAATATCATCTAGGCATGCACTTAACCAATGTATGACATGAAGTAGTATAAGATAAATTCATATCAAACATCAATAAAACATCTAAATATGGTTTGAAATAATGCAAATAAGAACTAAGTTCACTTTAAACATTTACCCCTACAACTAAACAACATTAGCCCAAATGAAAGAAGAGTAAGAAAACAAAATGAACATAAGGAATATCAATTAGCCTATCATTGGCACAAGTTAATAGATATAAAATCAAATTTTCACACCAATAATTCATAATAACCATTCAAATCTATAAGTTAGAACAAACAAGTGAGTGAGAAGCCAGGAAAATAAAAGACAAAAGCAAATTTGGACAAACTTAAAAAAATTCTTTGCTTATATTAATTACTCAAAATTTTTAATTGGATTTTGGATATAATAACTCCCTCCCTCTTTTTTAAAATATAAAATACCTCTTTATATAGACCCTTCATAAGGTATGTAGGGTAGTGATATCAAAATTTAAGGATAATTGTCATTTTACAATCTTATGAGAAACTTCTAGATATTCTAAATGACTAACCTATAGGTGGTGTGATTTGCATGTTACACATGCATTTAAAAAATAATATCCTATTTTTAAAAGTATACAAACTCAATTAAAAAATAATATTCCTATCTTAACTAATTTGGAGACCCTTGTGTTATCATAGTCTTTTGCTTCCCGGATAGGATCTTCATTTTATAATGGTATTCATTGATAAGCTAGAGATCAATGATATGTCTCCTAAAAAATTTATTTTTATTGATATCTTAGGCATTTTAAGACCTTCCTTAGCCATTTATAAATCTTGTTTGATGCCCCTGACATTTTTTATATTCCCCTTTGATGATAAAAGTAGGCCCATGACCTTTTTATTATCAGCCCCTATTTTCCCTTGTCATTGATTCCTTACTTCTTGCACGAATTAAGTAGTTATGGGCTTGAAATCCTCATTAGTCATTAGAACCAAGGGAATAAATTTTTTAGGATATTTTATTAATCTATCCAATATATGTAACATTTTATCTTCCTATTTTTTAAGGTCCTTAGAAATATCCTCTAATTGCTTGGACCAGCTGCTTAGGGCCTTGATCTTATTAGTTAATATAAGCATATCCATATTTATGTGGGCTAAGCTAACTATCCTAAATTTAGAGATTTGATTTTTAGTCATGAATTTGATCAAATCCTTCAATTGATAACTCTAATCCTATTATTTTCCAACTTAGCTTGTAACCTTAGTGCTTTGTTTGTTTATTACCTTTTATTTGGTCTTGACTGATTTTAAATATTTGAATAAATTAACCATGGTGTCCTTAAATTGGTTGAATCTGTCTTCTTGGATTGAAAATATGTCTTGCTCTTCCATATTCTTATTCTGTTATAAGATGCCCTTGATCATTATTTTTAATTGATCTATCTGAGCCTGAGTTAGTTCAAGGACATTTTTCTTCAAATTTTAGGCTTTCACCAAGCTTTTATCCTCCAACTAGAGTCAATCCAACAAAAGGTTTCACTTTTTTGAAAGTGAATTCCTCTCCACCAAACATGGATTTATTCTTAGTTACCCTCTATAAACTATTAGTGGTTAGGTCTATTGGATCAGAACTATCTACTGAGAGGGGGGTGAATCCGTAGATTGACTAATTTAGTCCTTTAAAAAAATTTAATGTACACTAAAAACATATGCAGAGATCACATATGCAAAAATATGCCTAACACTAGATATATGATAGAAAACCCAATATGGTGAAAATCACCATAAGAATAACTAATAGAATCTACTATTCTAATCCATCCTCACCATCAAGAACCTCATTGGTTATAATGTTTACAGGAACCAACCCTAAGGAAACACTAATCTCTTGATTTAAGAGCGCCTATTTTAAGGAAGCACTAACTCCATAGCTAAGCAACAACTCATCTTATATGATGGAACCTACCAATTAGACCTATGTTATGGAGATAAAACTCTAGATTAAAAATTTTATTCATAAATGAATCTAATTCAATTCTCTATTAAAAGTATGGTCTGTAACTACTCATGTTCTACACATCTCTCTTCTCTTCTCTTTATCTCTACCCCTATATATCTATGTCTCTATATTTATATATTCAAGATAATTAAATAACACAAAAAAAAAATTGTATGCTAGATGACATATATATAAGCATTTGATATAGGTTTCACTTATTTTTTAATGTTCAAACTTGGTTTATACCACATCATTCTCATGCAAGTTTCCCATGTCTTGAATTCATTTTCCACTACCATGATTCTATCTCATTACTATTTTATCATATACTAGGATTTAGTTTTGATGTACATGCCATATTACACAAATTTGATCAATTAAAATAATCAATTTCATTATTTGTATTGTATTTTACTACTTACCTAAATGTTCCTCCACTTGACCATTTTGATGAATATATCTTTAAGTATTGGAATTTGATCTTAAGTTTCACACCATGATATGATGATCATCATTAAAATTTCTCATCTTTAAAATACATCTATTATATCAAGTTATGATAGGATCACACTCTCTATTGGATCCTTGTACTCTTCTAGGCTTTAATATTTTATCTTTAAAACATATCCATTAGATATTTTTATCTAAGCTCCCATGTGTCATTGTTTCATTGCTTCCTAATTCTTTGGAATGAATACACTCTATTAATCTCATCAAACTAGCTTGGTCTATAACTCACCTCTATGTCAATAAACATCAAGAATTTTATGCAATTGAATCCACTCATTCCATTAGATATTCATTACATGATCAACCACTCACCATTAGATCTTCTGACAAGCTCAAACTTTATCCATGATAAGCTTCCATGAATGTGACACTTAGCATCCTCATGTTAGTCCTTGACTATTTAACTTTAAACCACTCTATAGATTTACTATGCAAGATCCATGATTATGACACTTGTCACTAACACATTTACTTGGAGGTGATTTTGAAAATTTGGATTTACTATGCTTCATTTTATCTTCAATGTATGATTAAATACTAACCATTGATCCATCTAAGACAAATATTAAGTCTAAGACATAGGAAATATTAAGGTATTAGAACATTACTCAAGCTGGAGATTACTATCTTAAAGGGGCCAATTATACAATGATGAGAAAGACTTATGTTATAACTTAACTAAATGGTTCCTATTTATAGCCAGTTAACATAAAACTAGAACATGATTGTGAATGCCATGGATAAAACACTTAGGGTTTAACTAATAAACCCTATAATGTTCGAGATCTAAAATAAATCATTATTGAGCTCATTTATCTTCATCTAAAACTATGAACCATATATATATAATTTACTCAAAAACCCATAATAAATCTTCAATAAATGGCTCTAAAAATGGTCTCTATAAAAGCATGACAACTTTGCACTATGCAATTGTAAAACATGTTATTCTCTCCATCAATCCTGTCTAAACCTTTAACATCAATGACATCCATAATGCCCCTTTTGACATCAATGACTATAATATGGCCAACAATCTTCCCCTTTATCATTGATGGAAAAGTAAATTCTTGGATCCTTCTTCTGATCCTATTTAATGATGGAATTGATTATACTAAAGTTATTACATTAGCTTCAAATGAACTAAAACTGAAGTTGCTTATACTAAACATTCTCCCCATTAGGATTGAAACATTTACCTAAACTCAACTTGGACACATTCTCTACTCTTTTATACTTTTATTGAGAGCATTTAATCTTTTTGTTCATGGAATTTTTTCCAAAACTCAACTTGGATGCCTATTTTGATCCTTTTTTTAAAGAGAGAATTTGTACTTTTTCTCCCCCTTTGATGTCAATGGCAAATGGATTCCAAATTTCTCACATATTGTCCAGATTTTTATCCCCCTTTGTCATATAAAGAAGTTTGTCCAAGAATATGCAACCATCAAATCATTATAAATTTTAAAAAATATACATACCTGAGTTACCTTTTCTCTCTTCTTCTAGGGATTAACAAAGCTTATATGATTCACCCCCTAGACTCATGCCCTATCACTAGGATCTATTAATGTGATGTAGGAGCCACCACTACCATCTTATATATAAGATACTCAAATTGTTCCTGGGGAATAGGTTTGGTGAATATGCCTCCAACTTAATCCTGAGTTGGCACATACTCTATTGTGACCTCTTGATATTCAACTTTTTCTCTTAAGAAGTGATACTTGATTGATATGTTCTTAGTTATAGAATGCATCACTATATTCCTTGATATGTTAATAGTACTTTAATTGTCACAAAAAATAGAGATAGGTCATGTGTACTCTAATTTGATGTATTTGAGTGTTTGCTTTATCCACAAGACTTGACTACAATATGCCATTGCTACCACACACTCTGCTTCTACTATAGAAAGAGTATCTGACACTTGATTTTTGCTCAATCATGAAATAATTTTTTTTCCAAATAAAAATGCATCACTACTAGTGCTTCATATATCATCCACACTTCCTACCTAATTAACATCTTTATATGATGTCAAAGTGAAATATTCACCTTTAGGATACCTTAGACCATATTCAATTGTAATCTTCATATATCTAAAGATTGTTTTCACTACATTAACATATGACTCTTTAGGAGAAACTTGAAATCTTGAAACCATGGATACTACTTATATTATATCTGGTCTTCATACAATTAGGTATAATATTATACCTATCATTGATTTATACATAGAATTATTTACATCAATGGATTCATACTCTTTACTCAAATTATATCTAGTTATCATGGGAGTACTAATTTGTTTGAAATATTCCATTATAAACTTCATGATCATTTCCTTAGCATACTTGATTTGAGATATAAATATACCTTCATCAATTTGTGTTACATGTAGTCCAAGTAAGAAAGAAAGTTCTCTAGGCATAGACATCTAAATATAATTTTAAATTTGAGTAGTGAAATATTTGAACATTCTATTGTTGTTACCACTAAAAATGATGTCATCTACACATACAAAAATAATTAACATATGCTAACCTTGTGATTTAAAGTATAGATGGATGTATGCACATCCTTTATTAAATCTTTGTTATTGTAGATACTGGTCTAATCTTGAATACCATGTTCTAGGTGCTTATTTTAGACCATAAAAATATTTCTTTAGTCTGCATACACAATATTCTTCCTCTGATAACTAAAAACCTTCATGCTCCTCTATGAAGACTTCCTCTTCTACATTCCCATTCAAGAAACTATACTTGAAAACCATTTGATAGAATATAAACTTCTTATAAATAGATAATGCTATAAACATTATTATGGATTCTAATATAGAAACTAAAGCAAATGTTTCCTCAAAATATATGCCCTCAACTTGTGTATATCCTTTTCACACCAATCCTGTCTTATTTCTTATGATACTTTCATCCTCATTGATCTTATATCTAAATACCCACTTTGTACCTATCACATTCTTGTTTGAAGGTATTGGAACTAATTACCAAGCTTTATTATTTTCAATTTGGCTTATTTCTTCTTCCATATATTTTATCTAATTCTCATCCTTACTAGATTCAACATAGCTCTTAGGCTTAATTTCAGACATTAGATAAAAACTTACTTCTTATTCATTGAAGTTCTTCTCCTTGTCTGATCTCCTTCATTTTTATTGCCAATGATCTAATATATAGGATGATTCTTTTGAACAAATATTCTATGTTCATTTTCATTTACTTCCTCATGCTCTTCATTATCTACTTCCTATTTAAAATCTAATTCTTCACTACAAATTTCTTTGTTAGGTTTAACATGTTTCAAGTCTTCTTCAACATTGACATTGATGGTCTCTAAAATCTTGTGTAGGCTTTTTTTGTAACATTTGTAGGATTTTTTTTGGGTGGATAACCAAGAAATATTTCTTCATCACATCTTGATTCAAATATTCCAAGTTTGTCCTCTTTTCTCTATTTGAAATACTTCATAGAGGTATGTTTTCCATACCATAGTTCATAGGGAGTTTTATCATTGTTTACCCTTAGTTGAACTCTATCCAAGATATATATTAATGTTTGGACTTCTTCTCTCTAGTATCCATTAGGTAAAGTGGCCTCTTTTACCATTTTTCTTTCCATTTCCTTGATTGTCCTATTATTTCTCTCAATAACTCCAATCTATTTGGAGTCCTTGCTATAAAGTAATGCCCTTTGATTCCATGCTTCTCATAGTACTATATGAACTCATTCTCTACCATGGACCTAAATGTGTTGAATATTTCAAATGCTTGAGACTTATCCTTCAAAAATGTTACCGATGCCATTCTTGAGTAATCATCTATGAATAACATGAAGTATCTTTATCCTTTAGATCCTCTTATCTTACTAGGACCACAAAGATAATTATGGAATAATTCTATAGGCTTTGTAGTTTCATACTCCTTTATTTGAAATTTGACCATTTTTTTCTTACCTTATTAACATTCCTTTCAATTAGTGTCCACAATATTGGTTACATTAGGCATGTGTCTAACACACTTACTTGAGCATACCTTTACCAGGTTGTCAAAATTGACATGGCCCATTATTATATGCCATAACCAACTCTAATTAATCTTTATTATTATGAATTTATTACCATTCACTTCAATAATATTTTAAATATTACTTTTATTTATTTTCCCTTATACAACTAGTCTTTTGGATCTCTTTAACTTGCATCTTTTTGCATTAAATGTGACCTCATATCCATCGTCACACATTTGGCTAACACTTAGCAGATTATGTTTCAATACTTAAACATAAAATACATCATGTGTAAGTAGTTTTCCATATATATTTAAGGTTATTTTAACTTAGATATTTACTTCAATGTTGCCTCCCAAGATTATATGTCCTTTCTTACATTTGTTGAAATTGATGAAATCGGTCTTGTCGCTAGTTGTATGTTTTGAACAACCACTACATATTATGAAAAAAATATACTCCTTGTCATGGAGTATAGTTTCATAAATCATATATTAATATTTCACTTTATACACATCCTTGATTTTCTTATTTGACTTATTTTTCTCTTCTTTAGGGACTTGTGAACCTTTGTTCACACTGGGAGGCATGTATTTACTCTTAATTTATGTTTTTGGTCTTATAAAGTTTTTTATACATTGCTTAGCTATATGACAAAAATTATTTCAATTATAACATATTAAATTTATATCTAACAAGGTTTGAAATAAATTTATACTTACAAAATTTATTCTCCTTTGAGGTACAACTTTAAAATCAATAACCCTATGACTAAAAGGATTATAGGTATAACAATAACCATAGAAAGATTGGAATACCTGGTCATATCATTTATTTGAGCAACATGAGGAGCTCTTATAAATTTTAACTTACTCAAATCTCTCTCTCTTGTGTAACCATATGCATCAACTACCTTTCTATTATGCATCTTCCTTGAGTTTATAGAGATTTTTCCATTACTCTTCTTCCTTTCTTTAGGATTCTTTTGTCCTTCATCTTTCTTCACATCAGGTTTATTTGAGTTTATCTTCAGATATGATTTAACTCGTTTGGTAATAATGGAGTTTTATTCCTATTTTAGTTAAAAATATAGATTAATAAATTAGTATATAATATAACAATAAATATAGTCCTAGTTTGTGCAGTTGTTTATCTTTTTCATCTTTCTAAAAATAACAATACATAACAAGAAATATGACTTATCTAGAAAATAGACTAAGATAATTGATACAAAGGTTTAAAATGGTTGTACAATATTGGGAAGGTGTTATGAACCTAAATCTATATTTCATTACGAAAAAGGACAAAGGAGATGGAAAGTGGATGCTTTAGTGTTCAATGTTGTTGTCTGTTCCTTCCACTATTGTCCAAACTAGTCATAAAGACCTATTTTTTTTTGATAGTTATGTTGTGCCTATGTGAGCATGCCTATGAAAATTTGAGCATTGGTTAATGATGGAACTTATTGTGGAGCAATTTTATATTCAAACCCTAACCCTCATCACGCTTGATAAAATGACATTTGAGTCACTCGAGAAAGAGGGGGGTTAGGGTCATAGATGTAATAAATGTGAAATCCACACCCCTTATGTGGAAATTCTACCTACATACCTATAATCCAAAGAGGGATCAAGCCACATTTATTTCTCCCACATAATATGCTTTGTGTAATAGTGAGATATAAATGTAAATGTGAAATTGATAGTGTTTGAGGTGGCTAGGGACTAGTATAAGGATTTGAATAGATTTGTAGCTATGTTTCATTATTGCTTGAAAATAATAGGGAGTTTTGATTTAATTATGTATTTTCATTATTTCTTGCTTTGTAAGTTTTTTCACCTCCTTTGTAAATGAACTTTAAGTGGGATTTCATAGGGAACAATTAATCATGGGTTAGATATATTCATGCTAGGTAAACCTAATTATGGATAAGGACTAGATTAAAATGACTATTATGGACAAAAGTGTAAATGGATAGGACTACCTAAAATTATACACTTCTCTATGGGGCACTATAGTTTAAATGGGACACTCTTATCATACATTCTTGAGACCTGGGTGAATAGGATTGACATGAGGAATATTGTCTAGATGAGGTGGAATGACCATTCAAAAGGTTTTCAATGATTGGAAATGAGTAAAAATGTGTCTATAAGGGTAATAAGAGTATGTAAAAATGATATATGGATGGGGTGTTTCAAGCCACACTCAAACTACTAATTTGGACATTTTATATGACTACATTTTCCATTCATTTAATCTAGTGATGTAGCAAAGTGAAATACTAGGAGAAACGAAAAAGTAGAAATCATACCTAAACTTAGTTACAAGGGTGAAGCCCATGAAGATGTGTGATGCTAAGTGTGTATGGAGAAATTACAACATAAATCATAAATCTATTGTAATTTTGTGTGATGTTGAGTGATGCTAGGTATGTGTTGTACTAAGAATAATATCATGAATGGATTTGAGTGCTCAATTCCCCAAGGGTGGCTCAAAAATACAAATTTTGGCCCTTTCGATCTAGAATCACTCACTATGTAGTGAATTTATGTCATCATATAAGTGTTAATTAATGTTTGGACTATGTGTCTAATCCATCTAAGTAGGTGGCTCAAGAATACAAAGGCTAGCTAGTCCTTTGGCTCCATCATTTCCCATTAAGTATGAATTATAAACTATTTCCAATATAAATGTGTGTCATATGAGATGGATCATGAGTCCCATGAATTCTCTATAATCTAAAAATGTGGCATGTATAGCCAAATGTGTACTAAGAACTAGGCTAATCGTGGCCACTTTAAAAGGTTGAGATTTGGATTGTATGAAAGGCACTCCAAAAATGATAACTAGGCTTATATGAAAACCAAATTGAAATGATGCCAACCACCTATAGATAGAATAAGTCATGAAAATAATAATAATATATAGGTAATACAATGAATTAGAAATAAAAGAAGGCAAATGGGATGCACACATTACTCCTAATCACTGGTGTTTGTAACATGGATTATGATTTGGTACCCAATATAGAAAATAAGTGAGAGCCATCATACCATGCATGATGCACCTATATCTAGATAACCTAAGTAAAATTATATTGAAACTACCTTATCTAAACTAGACTATACCTAACAAAACTACAAATGACCTTACCTTTCTATTTATTTTTGAAAATTATAGGTTTTTGGATGTTTAGATAGGAGTGTCGAAAAGTGGACACTTTAATATAGACAACTACAATCCAAATGGGGTACTATTGTCCTTTACTATTTTTGATCACTATTCTATGTTCATCCCTATTTTTCTAGTCTATTATACATGTTTTGAATTTTGATTACTATTGTGATTGTTCTAAAAACTAATTTTAACTAGTAGAGGGCTGAGATCTTTGTGACAAAACCCTTGTTTATTGACCGCTCTTTTAAGGGTACGAATGAAGACCCTACAATGACTACAGTCAAAATAAATAGCCCTACAAGTTTGTTATGCTATGAAATACTTGATATAACAATGCTAATCTATAATATGTCTAAATATTTATCATAGTTTGTATTAGAGATTGTTCAATTAATAGGGATATGCCTAGATAGATGTAGCAATGTAATAGAATGTGCATTATACTAAAATAAAACTAAAATTATGGTTAGTTTTCAAGGAGGGATGGAACATGACATCCATCATGTCATCCAAGAAGGAAAGATAATGCATGATGTGCATTATTGCATTGCCAACAACTGAGAAGAAAATAAGCAAACATACATGCAAATTAAGAAGAATGAAGCATACAAAAGAGGCCAAGGGGAAAATCAAACAAGTGACATGGGCACACGTCACTCAAATTGGGAAAAAAACATACAAGGAATTTTCAAATTCTCATAAATACTTACAAGAGTATAAGTAAAGGACATTGGTAAATGTCTTAAGGCACACACAAGTAACAAAATAAGAAATAATAAATGCAATCACATCTAACTACTTAAAGCAAGAAAGGAAGGAATGTAAATTTTAGAAATATTATCACATATAACTGATCAAATCAAAAAGTCAAAGTATGTAAAACATGTATTAAAAGACTAGGTAGATGCTAAGAAATACACAAGTGATATATACTAGTGAGTGTTGATAGCATAATCTATGTAAGCTAGTAATTAATGTACATCAACATGTTAACTAGAGTGATTGGTGTAGGAATGGCATAACCTAGATGGTGTAGTCATATAGAAGATGCCCTCAGTGGGTAGATATGTTGATGTAGGTCTTAAATATAAAATTAGGGTGCCCCCTCAATGGGTAGACTGAAGCAATTAAGGATGCAGGTATCATCTCACATAGAAGATCAGGTGAAGCATGGTCATGTAGATAAATCAATAGAAAATAGCATAGAATATCAAAATGTAACTCTAGCATGGTAGTAGAAAATTAAGTCATGGATAATACATATAATTGAAAAGTTTTTGGTGTTTTGGGTTAATTGAATGGTTTTGTATTTTTGACATGTTATATTGGTTTTCATATTTTGAAATATTGTATTGTTTTTGGTATTTTGAAATAAGCCATGTATAAGTAATCATAAGGAAACTATGTACAAGTAAGATAAGAAATTATATACAAGTAAGCTAATAAATTATGTACATGTAAGTAAAAATAAACTATGTATAAGTAAGCTAAGAAATTATGTACAAGTAATATGAGAAATTATGTATCAGTAGAAAGAAACTATGTACAAGTAAGCTAAGAAATTATGTACAAGTAGAAAAAAACTATGTACAATAAAATATGTGTAATGAAATACTATACATGGAATCTATGTGGATGCATAATATTCATTGGATTTTTGAGTTCATTTCCTTCAAGTGGGGATAGATGATACACTTTAGGGGTAATATTTTTGATTATGAGGTATGGACCTAGCCAATTTGGTTTGAATTTTCCTTTGATTTCTTCTTTGGTAGTGACATTGTGAAGATTTTCTTTGAAAATGAGATCATTAACTTCAAACTCTCTAGTGTGAACTCATTTGTTGTAGGATTTTTGTATACACTGTTGGTAAATTATGAGATATCCATATGTGTGAATGCATGTATGGTCTAACTACTCGAAGTGGTGTAGATGTTTTTCATGATACTGGTCATTGGTGAGGATACCTTTAAAGTAGACATGTAGAGATGGTATTTCTAATTCCAATGGTAAAATTGCCTCTATGACATAAATGAGTGAATAATTAGTTGATCTTGTGGTCATAAAAATACTTGTGTGATAATCCCATAATGCATAACTTTGAATTTGGTCATTATTTTTCTTAAAATGTTGTTGATGGTTTTATTGGTAACCTCTACTTGACCATTTCCCTATGGGTATTATGAAGTGGAGAATGTCTATTTAATATTATATTTTGTGAAAAATTTATTCATATTTTTATTCTTGAATGATTTTCCATTATCATAAATCATAGCTACATGTATGCTAAAGTGTGAAGTAATATGAGTCATGGGGAGGCTACAAATGTATGTACCTATGGTAGATTGAAGTCAGGTGGCTTCCACTTAGTCAGTAAAGTATACTATAGCTATGATGATGAACTTATGTCCATCAGTAGACTCAAGT
>JARHVA010006752.1:472500-515000 GCA_037957365.1 Torreya grandis | reverse complement strand
AAAGAAATTCTTTGAAATAAGTGAGATCCATTTTTTATTTTATGTGAATTTTGATTTTAAAAAAATTAGAAACATATTTTTAAAAATCATCAAGGAATTTTCTTTAGGATTTATAGGGTTTTTGTGTGCAAATGAAGTAAGTCAAGTTCACCAAATGATTTAACTTATTTGGTAATAATGGAGTCTTATTCATATTTTAGTTAAAGGTTTGAATTAATAAAATATTACAAAATATATCAATAAATAAAGTCTTGATGTGTGCAACTATTTATCTTTTTCACCTTTCTAAAAATAGTAATAAATAAGAATAAAGACAACTTAGCTAGAAAATAGACTAAGACAAATGATACAAAGGTTGAAAATGGTTGTGTAGGACTAGTAAGGTTTTGTAAACCTAAATATGGATTTCATTGGGTGAAATGATAGGAGAACCAAAAAGTGAATGCTTTGCTATTTGGCATTGTTGTCCATTCATGTTACTATTGTCCAAACTAATAGTAGTGACCTAAAACTTTATAGGTAGTTGTGTTGTGCCTATGAAAAATCAAGCATTGGTTCTTGATGGAACTCACTATGGAGCTGATTTTATATTCAAACCCTTACCTTCCATCATGCTTAATAAAATGACATTTGAGTCACTTGAGAAAGAGGGGGATTACTATGATAGATGTACTAAATGTGCAATCCACACCCCTTATGTGGACACACTTCCTACATACCAATACTCTGAAGAGGTACCAATCCACATATGGTTTTCCCACCTAATGTTCTTTGTACACTAGTGTGATGTGGATGAGAATGCCAATTTCATAGTGTTTGAGGTCACTTGGGATTGGTATAAGTATTTAAGAAGGTTTGCAGCTGTGTTAAATGACTATGTGCAAAAAATAGGGATGTTTGCTTTGGTGCTTTGTTTCTATTTTTGCTTTGTTTGTAACTTTTGTCACCTTCTTTATAAATGAGCATTGAGTAGAATTTTATTGGGAAAAATTGGTCATTGGTTAGATGTATTCATGCTAAGCCAACCTAAATAAGGATAAGGACCAAATGAAAATGGCCATTAGGGCTTAGAGTGCTAATAGTTAGGACCACCAAAAATGAGACACTTCTCTATGGGGTGCTATATTAAAAATGGGGTGTTCCTATCCTATAGGATCAGGACCTAAGGGAACAACATTTACATGGGTAATATTGTCTAGCTAAGGTGGAATGGATGTTCAAAATGTTTTAGATGACTGGTAATGAGCAAAAAACTATCTAGAAGGGTTATAAGGATCATGAAAAAAGGACCTATTGATGGGGTGTCACAAGCCACACTCAAACTACCAATTTGGACATTTTAGATCACTATAGTATCCTTGCAATATTTCTCTTTCTTTGCTCTTAATTCTCTTTCTACTTTGAATTTGTCATATAGGTTAGCAAATGTACTATTCATGGAACTTTTCCCTTTTACATAACCAAGACCAGATCTCTTTTTTGATGGATTTTGAGTGTTAATCAAATTGTCAAGAATGTCTAGTCCTCATTTTAGATTTAAACCTTTATTTATTTGATCTTTAGATTTCTCAAGTTATTTTCTCAAATCTACTATATTTGCTTCTAACATCATGCACTCATCAGATTTAGATTGTAGTTCAAGTTTGACTACACATTTTATTCTTTTATCCTCTTCAACTTGTGTGTTTAGTCTAACCACCATTTGATCAAAATTTTCAGGAATTTTGGACACTTTTTCAATCTCCATTTATTTATCTTGTCAATTTATTCTAGAGTACAGATGATTTCACATTATAGATCCACTTCTCCTTATTCTGCATCTGAGTATTCAAATTCTTCTTGATCCATTGAAGCTAATCCTAATGTCATGAATAGGACTTCCTTTTCATCTACCATAACATCATAGTCATGGTCAGCATCATAACTATCACTATCATCTAATGAAGCACTATCTTCTTTTATGTATAGACCTTTCTTATTTTTTAAGAAATTCTTATTAGAATAGTGGGGTTTCATATTTTTACTATCCTAGTTTTGCTCAGAGTTATTCTTTTTATTATAAGGGAATTTAACATCAAAATGTCATAATTTACCACAGTTAAATAATTTAGAGGGAAACATACATTTTTACTTTATATAGCCTCTTCTTAATCTTTTGACAAAGTTGGCTTCTTCTTAATCAGTCTCCATACATCCAAATGTAGGTTCTTTTAATTTACTAGTTTGGATGCTCTGAATGAAACTTTTTGATTGAAAGTATACATTTCTCCCATTATCATTGCATAAGATATGAATGTTCCATGCAACTCATCAACAATAAGCTTATCTAGATCTTTTGCTTCCTCTATTATAGATATTTTTGAGACATACCTTGATGGTAGAGATCTTAGTACCTTTTTGGTAATTATTGTGTCTTTCATATCTTCTTAAATGCTTTTAATTACATTGAATATTTCATCTACTTTAAGGAAATAGTATGTAATTTTATCTTCTTCATTCATTTTAAGTCTTTTAAACTTACCTTTGAATTTTTGTAACTTGACCTACTTTACCTTGTTATCACCTTCATACATGCTCTTTAATTTGTTCAAAATATCTTGTGCATTTTGATAATGCATCACTTTGATAAACTCTAAATTAGACAATCCACATAGAATAATATTTTTTACCTTGGCATTGCTCTCATATTCCTTCTTTGAATCCTGATCAAAATATCCATTTACATCCATACATCAAAACATCCATACATCAAAACATAATGAAGATAAATATGCTTCCATTTTTATGCTCTAAAATTCATAATTTAATGCATCAAATAAAGGTGTTTTATTTGAGGAAGAGCCTTCTTGACTAGCCATTTGTGTTCAATGTCCAAGATCTACATGAGCTGATTAAGGTTATTATAAGGAATAGGGATCTGATACTAATTTTTGGAACACAACTGATTAGTAAGAGTTGTAATAGGGGATATATATCCATTTACAATAAACATCCATACATAAAAACATAATGGAGATAAATATGCTTCCATTTTTATGCTCCAAAATGTATAATATAATCCATCAAATAAAGGTGCTTTATTTGAGTAAGAGCCTTCTTGACTAGAAATTTGTGTTCACCATCCAAGATCTACATGAGCTAATTAAGGTTCTTCTAAGGAACTAGGGATCTAATACGAATTATTGGAAAACAACTATTTACTCAGAGGGATGGTGGGGTTAGTTCATAGATTGACTAATTTAGTCATTTAAAAAAAATTTAATGTAGACAAAATATTTGTAGAGATCAAATACACATAAATATGCATAACACTAGATATACCATGGAAAACCCAATATGGGAAAAACTACCATGAGAATAGCTTAAAGAATCTACTATTCTAATCTAGCCTCATAATCAAGAACCTCACTAGTTACAATGTTTAAGGGAACTGACCATAAGGAGACACCAATCCCCTAATTTAAAATCACCTACTCTAAGGAGGCATAAAATCCCTAACTAAACACCAACTCAGCTTATCTGATGTCACCTACCAATTAGACCTATGTTATGGAACTAAAAATACAGATTAAAATTTTGATTAACAAATGAATCCAATTCAGTTCTTTGTTATAGGTCTGGTTTGTAACCACTGATGCTCTACACATCTCTCTCTTCTCTTCTCTTCTCTTTCTCTCTTCTCCTATATCTCTATGTCTTTATATTTATCTATTTGACATAATTAAATAACACCAAAAACATTTGCCTATATCCTAGATGAAATATATATAAGCATTTGATCTGGGTTTTTCTTCTTTTCTATGTTCACACTTGGTCTGTAACACATCATGCTCGTGCAAGTTTCCCACATATTGAATTCAAGATCCACCACCATGATTCTTTGCCTCATTACTATTTTTAGCATATATTAGGATCTGGTTTTGATGCACATACAATATTACACAAATTTTATTAATTACAATAATCAATTTCGTTATATGTGTCATATTTTACTGGTTACCTTAATGTTCCTATGCTTGACCATTGGGATGAACATGGCTTTAAATATTGGTCTTTGATCTTAAGTTTCATGCCATGATATGATGGTCCTCATTAAAATTTCTCAACTTTAAAATGCATCCATTATATCAAGTTTTGACAAGATCACATTCTCTATCAGATCCTTATGTGCTTATAGGATTTAATGTTTCAAATTTAAAATGCATCCATTGGATCTTTTAATTAAAGATCCCACATACCATTAGATCTCCGAAGTTTCATGAAATTTACCTCTATCTAACATTAAACCTTAAGATCTTAATCTCATCTTGGTGTTTCTTGAGTCTTTAAAACAAATAAAATCCATCAATCTCATCAAACTATCTCAATCTTTAACTCACCTATGTGTTGATAAACATCGATCACTTTATCCCATTGAGTCTATTCACTCTATTAGATCTTCATTACATAATAAACTACTCATCAATCAATCTTATGACAAGCTCAAACTTTATCTCTGATGAGATCCCATGAATGTGACACTTGGGATCCTCGCATGACTTCAATACACTATTATTAGTGCCCTTTATTGAGACACATCACATCCTCACATCAATGCTTGACCATTTGAATTTATACTACTCCATATATTTATTGTGAAAGATTCATGATTGTGACACTTGTCACTAACACATTTACTCAAAGATGTATTTGACAAATTAACTTTACTATGCTTTATTAGATATTCAACATGTGATTAAGCACTAACTGTTAACTGAGCTAGGATAAATATTAAGTCTAAGACTTAAAAATATTAATGTTTTACAACATTGATCAATCTGGTAATTACTTGGCTTAAGGGTCTAGTTTCATAATGACGAGGAAGACTTAAGTTACAACTAAGTAACTAGTTCCCATGTATAGCTTGTTAACATAAAAATAGTGTACGCCTATGAACACCATGGATTAAACCATTAGGTTTTGACTAAGAAATGTTATAATATTTGAGAGCTAAAATAAACCATTACTGAGATCATTTCTCTTCTTTTTGAACTTGTAAATCATATATCTAGAATTTACTCAAAAAACCCATAATAGATCTTCAATAAATTGCTCATTAATTAGTCCAAAAATGGTCTCTATAAAATCATGACAACTTTGCATTATGAAATTGTAAAACATTCTCTTGTCTTCATCAATATTTCATGAACCTTTTACATTAATGACATCCATAATGCCCCTTTTGACATCAATGACTATCATATGGCCAATAGGGTCAAATCTGACAACTACTAGAGATTCTATCACATTCGGATCTGGGGTATCCATTTATGCTCCTCTTAATTCTCTTGAGGAAGGCATCCTTTTCTCTTCTTCATGTAATTCAACTATACATGGCTTGAATTCCTCATGCACTAGATTATTTATTACTTGCATCAATACCCAAGGATGGTTCATGGTAGGTACCTTTTAAAATTTACCATATATGAACCATTTAGGAATGGTTGGACCCTGAATCATGTTTTCATCACTAAAGATATTAAATTCACTCAAAAGATAGGTGAAGGTCACCTTGGGCTTCCTAGCCTTCACTAGAATAATGGCTAATTTTTTGTTTCTTTTGGGGATGTCTATAGGAGTTAGGTGTAACACTTACTTTCCATTTTATACTTTGACTACCTCTATTTCTTTATCCTTAGACTCATAGGCTAATGATATCAATTTTAGAGCATCTTCAATTATTCAAGCAGGGTCTAGTGCTATCATATGAATCTACTCCACTATTGATCCTTTCTCCTCTACTTGAGTTGAAGAAGATGTAATTTCATTAGGCCTTCTCTCCTTTGGCCTTTACTCAAGTTGTGCGTCAGGTTTAGATTTTGTCTATAACTGGGGTAGTGAATATTTAGAAGGTGCACCACTTAGTAAACTATGCTACCTTGGACCCAATTTCCATTTGTCATCATCCCATTTTTTCTCCCTCTACATTCTAGAATCTCATTTGATTTTGTGCTTTTTCAACCTAAAGCTAACCGCTAAGAATGAATATGCCTTTATATATATAGGGTTAAAATGACTAGGTTGATGATAATAGGATACATTTATTCCCATGGATTTCAAGTGTTATTTAACCCTTCCCTATCAATCCCACTACCTTAATTCATTGATTTGGAGATTAAAGGAGGTACTATATTGAGAAGTAGCCTCAATATTGTCTCAATGTGCAAAAATAGTCCTTCTAATGGTTAAAAAGAGGATATGAAGTAATGCCTTCCTCTTGGTTTTTCGTAAAACATATATCCCATTGCACATTTGGTAATCCATCTCTTGCTCTTCTAACATGATTGGCACATGAACTAGTAATCTGAGGGGGGTGTATTTTGTTTCTTTAACCCTGATGATTATGAAATATAGATACAACCAGATGTATTATATGACCTTAATTGACTTCTTGGTCAAGGGGCTAACTCGTTACATTACATTCCCAATTATAGCCTCAGTTAGGACAAGATAAACATAGTCACAAATGAAGTGGATGCGGTCCCTATATTTGAATATGTTTAACTTTAAATAGTATTTGGATATTGTCTATGTCCCATGAAGTTACCATTCCCTTAGGTTTAGGATACTTATCGTAGTAATCAAGGAATTTAGGAGGTATGACATCATGTACAATTGGTTTCTAATTTCCTTCCTGACTACAAAGATATATGTACTTAAACAAGTGCTGACTAATTCACTAAGCTAAAGGGTGAGTTGTTTCTCCACCATAAAATAGACTAAGGGCACCTAAATATTATCCACATATGTGGTGGTTGAATTTAAAGATAACATATTCATCATAGTCATGATCATTCTTATCCAAAATTTGAATTGACCAATGGGAATGTTTCCATTTAAATTTAAAAACACCTAATTTCTAGAATATGACCATAGGAAAGAATGGTAGTCAAGTCATTTTCCTTGGCCTAATTATTAATTTTTGTTTGGTTTACTTGGGGTTTAGGAAGTTTGTAATAGTTTTAAAATTATATGGTAGATATATAAGCTATATTTATGTGAGTATGATCATTGATTAACATACCCTTATCAATTTTACCTTCTATAAAAATAGGAGAGATAATGTCTATATAATGTAGTACCTTGCGTTTTGTTGCAGCATAATGGAGACCTATCATTTGAATGGCAATTATGTCATAGTCGAGCCTTCTTGTTGACACATTATTCTCCTCTTTTCTCATGATTTAATGTTGGTTCTTAATGGTCTAAAACAAGATTGATCGATTGTTGTCCCTTGTATTTAAAGTGGTGGCATAAAATTATGTGTCCTTGAAAACTCTTCCTTATGCATTTAACGTCAAATAGAGTTATAAATCTTCTCTAGAGACACCTTTTTGAGTCACTATGGATGTAAATTTCTATAAATTTCTTATGAATGGTTTATAGTTCAATTTTGGATCAAACTATTCTTTTTCCAATGATAATCCAATATTCCTGGCTTGATTATGATCATCACAGGGTTGAACTAGGGCTTCTAGACATGCTAGAGTTTTATTAAAGGATCATTATAGTGATTTAATGGTGTAATATATTTGAACTTATGTAATATTAATGAAATAGATTGTTCTTATATCTCTGAATCTATACCTTTGAATTTCTTAGGTCCACACAATCTCTAACTTGGCATATCAAGCTTATGTGGCTCTGATATGACATCACCTTGGCATCCTAATCATTAATATTTAAAAGGTGACCATTATATTTTGAAAATTCCCACTTGATATTTCACCATTACATCATCCATATACATATCATCATAAACCATCTATTTTTATCTAAGGACTCAAATGCTATTGGTTGATCGCTATGTTCTACATGGTTATGACACTTGTCACTTCTGTATTCATCTTTAATTTTCAACATACATCTCACACCATCCAATAATCCTCATCTAATCAAACATGTTCCATTGGATCATCCTATTTGATTTTACCTCCTACTCTTTAGATGATTGACTTGAATGTGTACACTCATCTACAAATTATTGATCTATGAAATATTCTTAAGCTTTAATATTTATCACATAGTTATGTCACATATCATCTTTACATTCATACTTAAATTTTCAATGTGTTACACACCATTTTATCATCTTCATTCAATAAAATACAAACCATTAGATCTTGATCTATAGGTTCAAATGCCATTGGTTGTTTAAAGTTATTTAGATGTGAGTGTGACCCTTGTCACCTTATCTCTTATCACAGGGATCTATTAAATTCTTCACTTGATATTAATCATTTGATCAATCCTAATAAATCGAACACATGTCATTTATCCTTAAAAGTTTCTCAAGATTTAATTTGTGAATTATGAGCTTAAATTTTCAACATCGATCTCACACCATTAGATGTTCCCCATTTAATCAAATGTGTGTCATAGATTAGATATAGGTAGTCAAATGTGATTGGTTCTTTCAAATAATATGAAATATTAAAGCTAGAGCTTGTGAATAATATAAAAATTAATCTAAATTCTTGGACCAAGGTTTTTATTTGTATTAATATATACAAAATTATTTTAGGATAAAGTATTAAGCTAAGTTTAAAACATATTGAAGGGGACCCTATGAAATAAAAGACCTAGCATAAATTCTTACCATAAGATTTCTATTATATTAGTAAATATGATAAACCTTAGGTTAAGGCTTTAGGGTAAGCTTTATAACAAAGGGACCATGCGTGAATTAAACCATGCCAATAATAAAATATACCAAGGGGTCATGGGACATAGAGGGACCAAGAATAAGATTTTTAGACTAAGGTTTGGTCATGTTAAAATACATGACTAATCCTTAAGATAAAAATTAAACTAAGTCCATGTCATAATTGAAGTGTTCCCATATAATTTATTCTTACATAATTTGTTCCCACACAATTTTGAATTTAATTCAAAATATACCTAGGTTTAAAATATTAGACTAAGGTTTTTACATGATTAAAAATAGACCCAATTAATATTTGGTTGATCAAAGCCTAAGAAAATATCAATTTAACATTGAAACACAAAACCCTAATAATTTTCACTCAGAAATGAGACTCCATTGATCCTACAATATGAAAACACAAGCAACAATTTTTGGCAACTTTATAAGGGGTGAAACTATGATCATTTGATAACATGCCTATTCATCAAAATGAGAGTTATGAACAATGTGTAACCATGCTATATATATTATGATCAAGGGAATTTTTAATTTTAAGGTACAAATCTTCATAACTTGACACAAGGGTCCCTATTTTTTAGAAATGGGGGTATGTTGACCTCAATAGTTAGTTTTTAATTTTCATTTCTTGAATTTAACATTTACATCCAACTTCAGTTTAGTTTCATTTGAGAAATTTCATTTCAAGAATTATTTGATTTCAATTTCAAAGAAGAGTGACTTTTGTAGATAGTCCATTTTTTAATACTTTCATTTCAAATTTTCAAAATGGAATGAATTTATACAATTGCAAATAAACTAGTCAAAAATCATCCATTTATCTAAAGTACAAGTATGAATTCACCTTAGGGCATCTCTAAGTGAGATAATTTACTATATTAAGTATATTTAGTTATTATTTTTGTCATTTTCTCTTGTCAATTACTCTACTTTGATCAATTCACTAATTCTCCTTTGATAATTAATTAATGAAATTAATTTCCCTTATCTAAATCTTTTTTGTAATCAAATTTCCATAAATGTATTAATTTAATTAATTAATTAAATTAATCATTATTTTAACTATAATTATATGAAATTTCAATTTTATATTTATTTCAATTATTATTTCTTCCTTTTCCTTCACCTTACAAAGGGTATATTCATTTGAGAGAGAATCTTGAGATCTTATGAAATATCCTTTTCTAATCCCACCAATTACTAAATTAAATAACATGAAGGATTATTCTCCATCCTTAATCTTTGAGATAAGATAAAGGGTACTTAATGAATCTTGTGAGATTTTTTAGGGATCGATCACAACCCTTCATCTTGGAAATAGGATAAAGGGCCCACATTGGCTATCCATGTGATTTCTTGAGAATGATTTTCCACCCTTCATCTTGGAAATAATAAGAAGGGCCCACATTGTTTCTCACAAAGATATTTTGAGTATAATTATCCATCTTTAATATTTCATTAAAGATGGAGGGATCATATTAATCCCCATTCAATATTTGAAAGAGCCATCCTCCACCCTTAATATTGGACAAGATGAAAGGATCATTTTATAAATTTATGTGTTGATCCATGTTCCTTGTTGAGGATGAATTTGGAACAATTCAAATTATAAGTAAGATGAATGGCCCTCATTTATTAGTAATCATTATAAATAGACCCCTTCCCCTTGTAATTTTGGGGGATGTTCAAGACTCATAGTGAATCCATCACAATTTATTATGGTAGCTTATGCATCAAATTCCATGCCTATCAACTAAATTTATTAAAGTCTTCAAGGAGAGATAGTCCATTTTTGGATATTAACATTGAAAAATATTACTTGAGACTACATCCCATCCACTAACAACAAGGTGAATTATCTTGAATGAAATGTGATCATAGTTTGCATCTTTCATTGATTTTTATTTATTTTTGATTATTTTTATGTACATAAATGTTTTATTATCATGTTTTTATGTTTAATTTTCTTTATTTGGTTGATTTATCTAACATTTTAAAAATAAAACTTTATGAAAAATCCTATGGATACAATTTATATTTTAATAAATTATATTTAAATGTGATTTCCATTTTTGTAATATCAATTATTGATGTATTTATTCTAATTTTCAAGGTCTGTTTGATTTATGAAAGTTAGATTATCCACAAGTGAATTTAATCAATGAGACTGAATTAGATTAATCATTTATCAATGGAATAGGTTTGATTACTATAATAAAATTTGATTCAATTTAGTCTTTTTCATGATTACATTATTTCCATTACCAATTATAAATAAACATTATCTATGTATATTCTTTCCCTATTACATATAGCCTTCATACACCAACTATGGATTGATATTATAATAAAATCAAGAGGATTACCCACCCTCATCAATTATTCTCTAATAAATCCTTAAAAGTAATGAAGTTATTAATAACATTTTCCAAAATTCCCTATTTTATCTTTATTCATCCCTATTTAGCATATACTTGACTTCCATTCTTGTTTTAGAAACCTATGTTCATTTTGCATATCTGCACAATAGGAATACAGGGGTGAGTTATACACTTATCCATTAGTGTATACTTGTCCTTAAGACTATAAATATCATATTTTTTAAATGACACACTTCCTAGTTATTTCTCTACGCAATTTCAATAGGCCAGTTATTGATAATATTTGAAACATCTATCTATAAAAACACATCAAATGGGGTAATACTTGAACGAATCTAGTTCTCACTTATAAAAAATTTATCTTATTTATTTCAAAATCATCTATTTTATAATTAAATATTTTTATTATAATTATTATTGAATTTTACAATCCTAAACCAAGTGTAAATTTTTTTGTTTTAGGTTAACGACATCATTGGCCAAACATTCTAATAATATTTATAGTTATATTCCTATGTTATTCCCTAAATGGATAAATACATCATCGTGAGTCCCTTTGTGTTATTTATATATAAATAAACCAATAAGGATTTTTCTATGGATAGATAGACCATTCCCACTTCCCCTAATGTTTTGTTTGCTTTGCATTTAAATTGTTTTTATGTGATTTTATAGGACTATGGTTATGATTTTTATTCCACATGTTAGGTCAAGATACAAATATAAATATATATCATTCATTATCAAGTGATAAAATTCATATTTTTTGATCTGATGCATGATCAGGTAGAACAAATTCATTGTAACAAACAACAATGCACTATGATCTTGTCTACCTCTTGTTGACTTGTCTTGATAGATAGTGAATTCGTACTTCCTAATTCATATATGTTTTTAAGTATTATAATATAGTCACATTTAATAAAAAATCAATAAATTTAAAAATAAAATAGTTGCTAGGACAATTCTCTAACCCTAAACCTAATTTTATATTTTAAATTTTTTTAAAATTATATAATATTTTTATATCTTTGTATTTACCTTATTATGCCTCAGATATAATCCTAGCTGAGATTTAAATAGTTTACATTTATAATTATAGTTAGTTTTAATTCAAAGTTAATTCTAGTGTAAACAAATACAAGATTACTGAAATAATGACGTTTTCATTACTAGGGAAATTAACCCAACTTGCATGAGACTTATTTTATCTTCATTATCAATGTCAAAATATTATCGAAGTTTAGTTCATCCTAAAACTTGTATCAATAATATTAATTTTTAAAAAAATATTAAATAATATATCTATTTAAATATGAATTTTTTTCACAGGTGTGTAGATTTTTCATATAAAAAAACTCTCAAATTTTCATGAAAAACTTATTTATATTTTAAATGTTAACATTAAATTACTATCTCTTGAATTTTATTCATTTTTTCTATTTTTTTTTTACATTTTGTTTGCATATTTACACATGAAAAATACCCACAATGAAAAAGTACTCATTTTTTTCATGAAGGTTAAAAAAAGGTGTGGTGATTCATTAAACATATATTAATTGTTCACATTTTTCTTTAATGTTATAAAGTGAATTCATCTTTCAGTTCTATGTTTTAAAAATAGATAATTCATATTTATATTTTGTGCTATAAAACATATTTTTTTATGTTCATAGTTATTCAATTATTTGTTTAAGTGTTTGATTGTGTGCTTGTGTGATTATTTCACGAATATGCTCTCCCATTTCTTAGGGTAAATTATAAACATGGAGGTGATCACTTATTTTTATACCAAAATTTTCCTATTATGCTCTTCACTTACCCTTAATTGGATTAATGTGAAACAAAATGGAAATACATTTCATTTTTATTTTGGATGCAAGATTGGGGTATCATTGCATTCATGTGAGTCCTTAGGGCATGGATATTGAGATGTCATTACCTAGCATTTGTATGAACCTATTTATCTAATGGGGTATATAAATTGAGTATACATCATCAATATATTATCTAAAATATTCCTTGAATCTTGATTTTTATACTAACACTTCACTCAAATCTTATCTTTGTATTAGTTGTGAAGGGACATGACCCTTTGGAAAATGGATAATTACATATTAATGTATAATTGATTGATTTTATGTGCCCACATACCACAAGTTATATTAGGACCATATATAAATCTAAAAAAACTTTTAGTATAATACCTTTTGGCCACAAATCATTCACTGATGCATGGTTTTAAAATTAAAACCTTTTGAGAGAATTATGGGATTAAAACACCACCAATAATTTCATTAATTAATTAAATAATATTAAATTTTATAATTGAATGTAAATGAAAGAAAATTTAAATAATTGATGAATGTGGAGTATTCCCACATCAATCACTAAAATAGTATTGTAATATTGAACATTTGCTATTTGAGTTATTGTGTCAAAAACTTGTCATAATATGCATACACCTTCACAAAAAGGTGTTACTCTACCTAATTATTGAGTCAAAATTTTATATCTCGCAAATGTGTTATGTTTTAAAAATCATGTTTTCATATAACATATGAATTTAAATTCACCTTGGGGAATCCCTAGGTGGTAAACTCACCATATTAACTATGTTAATTTATCATTGTAATCATTTTATCTAGTCAATTATTATACTTTTATCCATTCACTAATTATATTTTATTGATCAATTAATGAAATTAATTGCCTTTCTCTAAATTTTTATTCTAATCAAATTTTTCACAATGTATTAATTAAATTGATCTCTTGATTAATTGAATTAATCATTATTCTAACTATAATTGTGTGTGAATGGAATTATATATTAATTATTAATTATTCCTTTTTCTTCTCCTTTAAAATGGAATATTAATTTGAGAAAGAATGTTTATACCTTATGAAATATCCTTTTGTGATCCCACAAATTACTAAATGAAATAATATGAAATATTATTCTCCACCCTTCATCTTACAAACAAGATGAAGAACCCTTAACGAATATTGTGATATATTTTAGAGATCACTATAAACCCTTCACCTTGGAAATAATATGAAGGTAGAACATTGGTTATCAATGTCAATTATTGATAATGGCTATTTACCATTCATCTTGGATCATGGATCAGTCTTTATGCATATTGTAGCTAGGTCTTCATGATGTATATTTTTTATGAAAAATTAAAATTCAAGTAAAGAATGTCTTAAATCGACATTATCATAGTGGAGTTTTATCCTCTTCCATTATCATATCTTATCAAATCCAATCATCTTGGTAATATTTGATTGAATCACATCATCTCGTTCTCTATGATCAAATCACAATTGAACATTATGGATACATATATGTTCATCCATATGGGCATCTCCAAATAAACATATAAAATAGGGTCATATAAATTGATCAATGTTTATTACTATTCTAACCATATATTCCATTATTCATCATATTATCTCTCAATTTTTGGGATAACTAAATCCGCCTAAGGTCTTTTTAGACTATGTAGATAGTGCTCAATACCAACCAATTTTTGGTGTTAGCTTATCCACCCTTATTTTATTCATATAAACGTCCATATTATTTAAATAGGATCATATAATTATACAATAATTATCTTAATTTCCCATTATTTAAACTCTCATCACTTTGAGAATTCTTGTGTGCTTAGATTTTTATGACTTCTTTCAAAAGTCATCATATCATTAGCACACATGTTTGTATCAACTTATCAACTTTAGATCATTAATATAATATTTAATTTGTGTAATAGACTAAATCTTGGATCTATTATTTCTAATCAATCACTCTATCAATTCATCAAATCAATTATATCCTATTTGGGGTAAAATAAATCAAGTATTCCATATCTGGGGTAAATTATCATTCCATGCTTATAGTTTTCATCCTATTTGGGGTAGTTCAAAGTGTTTATCTTATATATGAAATGTATCATTCTCTAATTTTTCCTTTCTTGGGTAAAATTAGTTCATCATCATCATCATTATAAATAAAATCATGGAAGTGTTAGATTGGGTGTCATAATCTTGTCCATGGGTTAATCTTATTTTTCATTCAAGCTTCTTCCTTTCTTTTTAAGAGCCAATACACATCATTAATAACCACATTCCCTCTCAAGGGTTAATAATCCCTCAATAATTTCATTGAAATAAAATCCTTATATTTACATTCAATCTCTCACACCTATCACTTGGGAATGACAAAATTACATCATCTATTATTTGATTGTCTAATTTTTCATCCCCCTTTTCCAACTTCCTATTATTTGAGAAAACATTACTTAGTCTACATATATAAACACCTTATAAAATAGTGGAAAATATAGACACTCCATTTTTATCACTTCCATTTCAAAATTACAAAATGGAATTGCATCCCATAGTTACACAGAAACTGGTCTAAAATTATTTGTTCATCTCATGTAGACATTTGAATTTACCTTGGGGCATCTCTAGGTGGTATAATTCACCATATTAATCTTGTTCAATTATCATTCTAGTAATTTTATCTGCTCAATGATTCTACTATATCAATTCTTAATTATCCTTCATTCATCAATTAATTCAATTAATTCCCCTTCTCTAAATCATTCTTATAATCAAGTTCACCATAATGTATTAACTAATTTAATCTCTTGATTAATTAAATTAATCATTATTATAACTATAGTTATATGAAAATCAAGTTATATTGTTGTTTAAGTTATTAATTATTCCTTTTCCTCATCCTTCCAAAGTGCATCTTCATTTGAGAGATCCTATGGAATATCCTTTGGTGAGCCTATAAATTAACAAACGAAATAATATGAAGGACTATTATCCACAATTAATCTTGGAAATAAGATAAAGGACCCTTAAAGATGAAGGGCCCACATTGCTTATCCATGTGGTTTCTTGATAATGGTTATCCACCCTTCACCTTGGAAAAAAGTTTAAGGGCCCACATTGGCTCTTACAAATATATTTTGAGGATAATTCTCCACCCTCCATATTTTATTCATTAAGGGATCATATTATCCTTATTTGATATTTTTAAGATCCATTATCCACCCTTTATCTTAGATAAAATAAAAGGATCATGTTATCAATCCATTTTTTGATCCATGTTCCTTTTTTAGGATGCATTTTCAACCATCCAAATTGGAATAATTATGAACGTCCCTCAATGATTCCAAATTGTTATAAATATACCCCTTCACCTTGTAATTTTGGGGGATTGTTAAGACTCATAGTGAAGCCTTGTCAATTTATTATAGTAATAAGTGCATCAATGTCCATTCTTATTAAATTAACTTATTTAAATTGTCAAGGATAGATGGTCTATTTTTTCTTATTAAAATTACCAAAGACTGCTTGAGAATACATATGAGCCACATATGCTTACAACAAGGTGAATAATATTGAATGAAATCTAAGCATAATTTATATCGTTCCTTGATTTTGATATAATTTAGATTTATTTTATGCTCAATAGGGTCCTAGGATCAAGATTTTATGTTCCATTTTATTTTTTTGGTTAATTTATCTAGCATTGTGAAACTAACACTCATGAAAAATCATATGGATACAGTTTTAATTTTAAGAAAGTATATTAATGTGTGATTTCCATTTATACAATATTAACTATTTATATGTTTTTTCAATTTTCCAAAGTGTATTTGATTTATCCAATTTAAATTACCAAAATTGTGTTTTAATTTTGAAATTTTAGATTTAATAAAATACATTAAATTTGATTTATTTTCGATCAATGGATTGGGTTAACTTGATGTAATTAGATTTGATATGATTTAATTTTTTCATTATTTTATTTGTTACATTTCTAATTATAAATAAATATTACCTATAGATACTATTTATATGTTTCATATAGCCTTTGGACACCAACCTTAGTTTTATATTATAATAAAATGAAGAGGATTATCAACCCTCATCAATTCTTATAATTAAAAATATTTAATAAAGTCTTCAAAGTGATGAAATCACTAAGAAAATTTTATAAAATTCCCTATTTTATACCTATTTAACATATAATTTACTTCCATTCTTATTTTAAAATCATATGCTCATTTTATATTAGTGCACATTAAAAAGATAGGGGCACTGGTTGCGCCTATCTAGTAGTGCATACTTATCCACCACACTATAAATATCATATTTTTAAATGACACACTTCATAATTAGTTCCCTTCACATTTTAAATAGGTTAGTTATTAGGAATATTTGAAATGACTTTCTATAAAAACACATCAAAGGTGATTAGAATTGAAAGGATATAGATCTCTCTTATTTGTTTCAAAATCATGTATTTTTTAATTAAAATATGTATTTCAATTCTACTATAAGTTTGTAATCTTCAGCCAACTATAAAATTATTTGTTTTTCAAGTTTAGGGCATCCTTTATCAATCATTCTAATCAAATTTAATAATTGAATTGATATGTTATTCCCTAAAGGGATATATATATATATATATATATATATATATATATCATTCAAAGGCCTTTTGGGCTATGTAAATAGAACATAATAAACAAGGATTATTCTTAGGATAGATCGACCATTCCCACTTACCCAAAAAAAATTCTCCCTTTTCACTTGATTTTTTTTGTGTGATTTTGACAAAATATGGTTATTATTGTACACGTATTCCACAGATCAATTAAACCTTCAAATATAAATATATCTCATTCATATAAAGGTGAAAAAATGCATATTTTTAGATCTAATGCACAGTCTGATAAAACAAAGTCACTGAACCAAACAATAATGCATGAGGATCATGTTTGCCTCCTATTGACTTGTATCAATAGATAATGAATTATTAATTTATAATCATCTATGTTTTCTAGTTTTATAATATGATCACATATTATAAAAATTCAATACATTTATAAATAAATTAATTGCAAGGATAATTCTTTAACACTAACCCTAATTTTTTATTTTTAGAAATTTAAAAATTATGTAATATTTTTATATCTCTATATTTACTATATTATATCTCATATATAATTGTAGATGATATTAAAAATTTTGACATTTATAATTAAAGTTAATTTTAATTGCTAACTAATTCTAGTGTAAAAAACTACAAGGTTAGGAAAACAATGATTTTGGCATTACTAGGGAGATTAAACTAACTTTTATGAGACTCATTTTAGATTCAATAAAAATTTTCAAAACCTTATATAATTTTGAATCCTCCTAAAATTTGTATCTTGATAGTAATTTTTGAGGAAAAAAATTAAAATGATATAAATGAGAAATACTTGGTAAAGGCCTAAATTTAACAAGGATTATTTTCAAAGTTTTTTTGAATATGATATTAAATTAATAAATGTTTTTGAAATCATCTCTTATGATTGTTCTAAATTATTCTATGAAATAGAGCATGTCTATATTATCCTTGATTTTATTATATAATTTCTCACCTAACTAGTCATATGTTGAAATTGAATGTGAATCCAAACCTCTGAGCCATGCATGTCCCTTTACTTTAAGATAATAATCAAATAGCCTATTGGATATAGTTTTATTTTTACTATCATGGATTGTAAAAAGGTTGGATACATATTAAATGTTATTAGTGGAATTGATGGATCCATTTGCATTAAAAATGGGAAGATTATTGAAATCCACTCATGGGATATTTGTTTATTTAAAGTCACCTATATATTTATAAAACAAGATATTTTACAATGCTAATCATACAAAAAAATGGGTGGATAAGTCACATCCCATGAGAAAAGTCATGTTGAGGGTTAAAAACCCTAATGATAAGTAAGAAAAGTGGTCAAAAATTGACCACACCCATAAAATATTATATCACATTCGTAATTTCCAAAAAAGTAGAGAAATAAAGGTATGAATAGTTATAGTGAGAACAATTAAGTAAAGAAACAAACATGGATGCCAAGGAAGGTGGAGGAGACAATGCACCCTAAGGTTTATCACCCCATCCTCTCAAGGTAGGATAAACGTCATCAAAATGTAAGGGATCCAAACTAGTATTTTTCTTAGCTTATAAAGTCTCATTTTTTTTATTTTAGGGGAAATTACTATATCCAAACATGGGATTTTACCTAGGGGAGGTAAACCCTAGACTCTGATATCACCATCATGGGATATGGGAGGAGATCCCTAGCCCTTGCCATCACCTCCAAATTTGGATGAGCCACTTAGGCCACTATGACAAAGAGAAGACCAGCTAGGTGGTGATAATTATGGAGTGTGAATCCTACATCTAGTTTTGGATCATTGTCAACATGTTCCACACCCTCATCCCTAGGGACAAAAGATACCATGGGGTTCAAGAGGTTCCTGATTAACTATGCATGGAACATTTCCCTAGTGATCAAGAAAATGTTGGAGGTGGTTAAGTTCCAAATAGACCTTGCCTATTTGTCTTTGTATTTGAAGAGTAACATTAGAAAGAATAATAATTTTGGTAGAAATAGAGAAATTACATTCCAACTCTTCATGATTAAATCAAGCATAGTTTCTAACTTTCCAAATTTGAAACAAAATGTTATCTTGAAAGATATATTAAAAACAATTATATTTTATAGGAAATAGAGCTGAGTCCCCCAAAAGAGCCATCTTCCATGTGAATAATTCAAGAATAAAGTAATGGAAAAGGGAATGTTTTAGGACCATATAAATTATGCATGTAATAAAAAATAGAAAAGGTGATTAATAGTCTCTAGTTACTGACAAGCCAAGAAAATGGGTTTAGGAACACCCATATACTTTATCCATTCTCTCATAGGCATGCCCTAGTAGAGAAGGAACCATAATAAATAATATTTTTTGGGATAAATAGAAGTAGACCAGATTATGCTAAATAAATGGGCCCATATCCCATATCTAGAATGAAGATTTCATTTGATATGGAGCATAGCATTTGGATTTTTTGTGGATAAATTAAATCATATCCTAGTCGAGGAGAATATGAGATGAAGGGGTGGCCATAGTCTAGTGCTAATCCTTCCACCTAAGAATAAGTGAATTGACTCAAATTATATGTAGATACTTATCAGGTATGGAGCCTTGAATTTATACAATAGAGTCTACATCTAATTTTATTAAATTTAATTTAATCTAAAGTTGTTTCCAATTGAGTTATGCCCTATTATCTTTGCAAAAAATATCATTGATAACCTTCACATATTTTCTACAGAGTTGTTACCCTTTAACCCAGGTGACTAAGGAAAAGGAAACATTGTGAACATTTAGGAAAGGTGACCACCAAAGGGATTTGGATTTAATGGAGGGACCATTATTGATACCTTCACTTGACTAGCTGAGGTGAGGCATAAGTTTCTCCCAAGCCTTCTATAAACTTTGGATCATAAAAGATTCCTTAATTTTAATAGGCACTTGGGTAATTACCAAGGAATGAAAGCCCAAGCCTTGCCAAGCCTTTTTGCAACATGGAAGTCATTGAGAGATGAAATAAAAGAGAATAATATTCCAAGATGCATCCAAAAAGATATCTATGATAATATATTTATAATAAAGAATGAGTCCGTAAATTCTAATATCGAGGAGACACAGTCCCCAAGATTCCTTGGGATAACATTAAATGTTCCAAGTAACCATGTGGAATCCCTTATGTCACTTAAAGTTATCCCAAATAAAATATATTAAATTTTTTTCTAATTTCATGTAGGCATAATTAGAAGGGTCCCAATAATAGGAATAATTTACATGTGTATCTGACAAAACTTTAGAGGAGATTTCAAAATTTTTAGCAATAAAAAGAGACTTAGTGATCAAAAATGATATTTTGTCAACTCTCTACACCACATAGGACCATAATTTATATGGAGAATCCAAAAAGGTAAAAGGAATTAAAAGAAACTTAAAATATACTCCTGGCAGAATCCATTACTATTGAAATTCCTCAATCTAAATGTTGAGACCAACATACCCCCATTTTTCTGCTTTTGCTAAAAAGGGACCCTTGTGAATGTTTCAAAACATCTATGTTATAGATCGAATGTGAAAGGGTTATTCTCCTAAAATTTAAAGTCAATTAAATTAAAATATATGAGCCATAACGTATCTGGTTGTGATTGCATTTCATGGACTAATGTTGCTAATGATTGTCTTTGGGGTGATTAGTTGTAGGTTTTATGGAGAAATCTAGGGTTCCTAAGTAGTAAACCCTAGGGATTTGAATTCAAACATCCATGAGAAAATTTTAGAAGGTTATTATATTTAATTTTGGTTATATAAACCCTAATTATAACTTTATATTAATCTCAAATTATGTTTCTTAACATGACCAAACATTAATATAAAATCAAGATTTGGACCTCTTTTTTTCCCCTTTAAAACCTGAGATCCCTTTCAGATTAACTATTTTTTTTTAAGGTTTAAATATCTTAGTGTTTACAAGTAAAAATAATTTTTTAAAGGTCAAAAGCTTAGTCTAAAACTTTATACATATTAGACCTCAACTTAAAGCTCATGCAATTTTAAGATCTAACACTTCGCATTCGATTGCATATTTTGATCTAACAACACAAACCAAAGACCATACAAAAAGGGAGACCAATCTCTATCCATCACTTGGATTATGATCTAGTGGTCCTCACTACCTCATGGGCCTTAATTTGATGGTGCACATTGACCCTGAAGCCACAAAAATTCACAAGAGCCTGATGCATGGAACTTTGTCATTGGATCAAAGTAAACCCATTTTTTAATATTTGACAAGCTCACTTCAATAATTTTACATCCATGAGGAGGTAGTTGATGTTATAGAGCCCACCAAATTAAACCTAGATAGATTTTTAAAGCCTAAGCAAAGGGATCATTTCTTAAGACCCTTTAAAACTAATTCCTAACATATTTACATAGAAATACTTAGCATAAAATGCCTCAACCTAAGTTCATTTGTGTTTTTTAGCATAAAAAAACCTTATAAACCTTATTGTAAGTTTAATTTTATATAGTCATAGGATTCATTAAAAGGTGTGTATCTTGAAGGATCCAATGGTGATCGTTCACCCACTAAATTTGATCTAATGATGCATTGATATTTAATACTTTTCAAAGGCTTCATGAGATTGACACATGGCCTACCCATGACTAAGGTAATTGACAAAGGTCCATAGAGCCCTATGAGGAGGATGCATGGTAGCTTTCTAGTTGAAGGAAAAAAATTTCACAAGACCCACTTAATAAAGGTGCTCAATTAAATGAATTAGACCTTTTAAAAATCAATGGTGATCACTCACCTAATGGATTTGATCTAATGGTACATCAAGACTAAATACTTGTCAAAGGCCCCATGAGCTTGACACATGGCTAACACATAGCCAAGATAGAAATTGGTAAGAATAAGCAACATGGGTAAGATTTCCCAAGGTGCCAAGTGGCATAGTCATAAAATTAATGATCAAGGGACCAATAATAACATAGGAACTTGGATTTAGATTATCAGAGTAAAATAAAGAAAGATTTATAAATCCAACAACTAGTCTCTAACTAGCATTTATGAAAATTATTGTGAAAGGCATAGATCCATGCCATATTGGGTCCACGTAAGCATGTAAAATCAAAATCAAAGATATCTTAAGATAAAAAGAGTATAGGGAATGAGAATAAGGTACCATCAAATATAAAGCACATATAATATTAATAAACTACATATTTCCACCATTAAAGCTCAAAAACCCTAATCCCTCTATAAAAAAGACCTGAGTCAGCTCAATTGGTCACAAAGAAATTAGAATAACATAATTAAACCTTAAAGAAACTGACCTATTAAAAATTCTTGAGACCTTGTAAATATAATTTGGTGTCATCAATGGTGGTGTGTAGGTAATAGATGAAGATGGAATCAGAACTTTATCTTACTTTAGATAGTGAGGGAAAGATCTTCAAAGACATAGAGCTAGACTTAATAGCCCTAAACATGCATAGAATCAAGAACTAGTTTGAGTTATTCTACATTGTGGAGGAATTATAACCAATTTCCTAAGAGGAAAAGAGGATTTCATTTATGCACTAGAGATATAATAACCTAGTCTTAATTTAGTTGGTAGGTATCTACCATGCTATAGCCAAACTAGATATAATGCATTGTATCGACCTCCTTGCTCCCATTTTCATTTATTACAAAATAGATAACGAATGGATCATTCAAGAGGGAAACACTAAGAAGATTACATGAATCACTCCTATGTCCTTTGAAACATATTATAATCTCTCCTCATCTCATATTGATCTCCCATCCTTGAGAGAATGAACAAACACCCAATCCGTAGATTCAGTTCTTTCAACCTAGCTGATCTAAGGATACCATATTTTTAGGTCCCTTGATGGTGTTATTCCTATTTTCCAATTTAGGGAGAGTGTTAGGATAGATATTACCTTATTGAATAGAGCCTTTTTTCCCCTTCGACTACTTATATAAGTAAGGTCTAGGTATCTTATGTATATTACATGTTCGATTGGAACTTAACCCCTCCTATTGGAGACCTAATAATATTTTTATATGCCAAATAATTCATATCCATCAAGAGAAGACCCTATAAAATTTATAATGATGTCTTATCTCTTGGATTCATTTTGGCCTCTATAGATTTTCTTGGCATCCAAAATTGGTCCCCTGATGGTAGAACAACTTTTTCTCATCACTACTCTAAATTACATATATTCACATATAAGAACCACATGAAATTTATTTGTGATAGTTTTTTACTAGCTATCCATGAATTAATCACCAGTTTCCATATGCCAATAATCCTCCTTTAAATAAAAAGGAAAGTAGAAGCCATGGGGGATGTCTGGTTTTATTCAAATTACACTATGATAAGAATATAAGGAATCATGATTCAACCCTATAGATTTCCCATTCATGTCCCTAGTAGGATTGTAGAGTAGGATATTTCCTATCAAATCATCCATGGTGTGGACAAGATATGCAATACAAATAATAAGGCTCAAGTCTACCCCTTTCCATAAGACATTGGTAGGATTGTGATTAAGGATTAGAAGCAACTTTAAATTATGGTGATCCACAAAAATTCTTTTGATTTATAGCTATATGACCTTAATATGAAGGACACTAGTAATAGAGTGACTAACCACATCCAAGATAAAAAGGTCCCAAATATTGAATACAAACATTAACAAAACATGGGAGATGGTATCTATACAAGGGCAAAGAACTTTGAAGAGGTCATAGCCAGGATCAAAGGCTACAATATCTAGTTGGAACATAGGCTAGTTAGAGATAATAAACCATCAAAAGAGATATGGGAATTACATCCCTTGCATTATCACTTGTTATAAGGACCATATGAGATTGCTCATTAGGAACCACCTATTGGAGGAGAATCTTCTGAGCCTCAATGAGTAAAATTGACAAAGTAATCCTAGGTTGGGGAACCTAATGATATAAAAGGAAAAGGTAAACTTATGGTTGAGGAGATAAGGATAGACCATAGACATATCAAAGGTCATAAACCCTAGAGATTCTCATAGAGGTGTCCTTCCATAGTGTAAATCATTAGCATGATTACCCTAGAGGTAGGATAAATAATTGAGAGTACCCTTATTGGCATTTTAGTATCTTATGGTTCTAATAGGGAGGACGATCCCTTTCATATAATAAATAAGCATTTAACCCAACTGGATGGATGAAATAAATATTAATAGTTGGCCTTGGTGCCCTTGGCACCTAAAAATAAGCTTGGGTTAACCTTCACTTAGCCTACCATTGAAGTTAACCTCTTTAATGATGAGAACCCTATATATGGACAATTAATTTTTTACTAGTTTGTTTATGGGAAATTACATAAAATCCCATCTCACTCTCCATCATGGGTCTTAACCTGATTTTTCATATATGTGCAAGATAATGTCAAGCTATGGATCTAGGAAATTGTAAATAGACAAGTAGAGAGGAGGATTCAAATCCTTCATAATAAAGAGATCTAGGGGATTGACACTATAGGGGCCTCTGGGAGTTGAAATGTAAAAGTTCTTGAGAAAAAAAAATTTAAGGAGTCTAACACAACAATGCATTTTAATCTAGATACATTAAGGTTTTGGATAGTAGTAACAAGGAAATCCACCATTGGCACTAAGGAAATCACATTTTCAAAAAATGGAACCTTTTGTGGGCTTAACTCCTATTCAACGGTAGGCAATAGGAGAACATCCCATCCATAAAAAGGATGTGGCTAGTTTATTCTTGGCACAATTAATAATGACCCTGGTTAGAATCCAAGGAATGAAGTAAAGGATCCTCAACTTGGAGAAGGAAAAGCAAGATTTGGAGGCTCAATTCCTACTCTCAATTCCTAAGGACATATTACAAGAGCTAAATAAATATTTGTTGGATACATTTGATAATTTAAACAACATCAAGATTAGATTAAGTTACTTAAACCACCAAGCTAAGATGGCACATGCCTTAATCACCCAATGGTAGGATTCTCAAGCTTAGATGATATAACTCATCAAGATGCATAAGACAAAACAGGCCCTGGACTTAAAGATCATCAAGCTTAGACATTTACATATCCTCATGGTATTTTTGATGGATAAGAAAGAAGATTTGATCACCTTGCACAAAAATGTTGACAAATTCATCAAGGAAGATAATGACCTAGTAACCACAATGGAAATTTTTTTAGGGAGCCTGTTGGACGATCCTTCTCAAAGCACTACTATGGACCTGATTAGTGATGGAGAATTTAATTAGAGAGTTGGTATCCACATCTAGGTCATTAAGGATGATCAAGGACATTCTACCAAGGATAATCAAAATATCCTTGACATCATCCTTACTTTAGGGAAGCAAATCATTGAATCATAATGTATCAAAGAACTCATAACTAATGCTGACCAAGATTTCAACATGTTGGTAGATCAAGATGAGGATTGTCTAATGAAGCCTGTAGTGAATTTAAGCTAATCAAAGAGTAATACACCAAGCTAAAGAACTTCCTCTGACAAGGATAATCGATGGGCCCAACACCAATGTAATTTATAAAAGAATATCCCTTTGTAATAAATATATGCTAGCCTATTAGCATATATGGATTCCTTTTGTCAATTTTGATGTAGTAGGTCATATACATTGTAATATTTGTATTAAGGAAAATTATCCTTATCTTATATGTGGATATTTTGAGAAATTTAACTATTAAACTTCCTATGTTTCCTATAAATAGGTAGGGGATTACCATTTTGAGAGGGGGAGCTTTTGAGAAATTATATACTAAAAGCATTTAATATAACTAAGGAATTTTATAAAGATTGTCTTTATACTTTGTTAAATATCAATGCTATCTCTCAATTTCATGTTGTCATCTTAAGTTTGAATGATTCTCCATACCCTGAGTCACATTTTATGTCATAGGGTTGTTGATTTTTACTAATACTAGATTAACTATAAAGATCTCAAGTATATGTCATTTCATTTTGCTCTACATTTGGATGTGCTTAGGCTATTCAAACCACATTAGCAAATGTTTAAAATAAACTTGGTTCTTACTTTTGATTTATATATTTTACCTGATTTGTGATGTAATCTAAACTCATACTATTTTATAACATAAATTGGTTCATGTGTGCCCAACATAATTATAATTTTATCATAATATTTGAGATGAGAATTCGCAATTCCATTTCCTTCGTACCTTACCCTTCCCTCTTCTTATTTTTTTTATCAATACTCACTTTTTTAAAAGATCATTGTTAATATTCATTTATATTAGTTTGTAAAGAATCAAATTCATAAACATCTAAAGATTCTGACCCTGATGGCTCCCAACCACTAAAATAAATAAATATTGTGGATAGTTTCCATACTTTACTTCTATTCCACCACAAACATAACTAAGTTATCACAAACTATAACTCATAGATTAGTTTTTTTAAATCCTAAAATGATAAGTGTTCATCAACACTAAAGAACACATGTGGTACATTTAGAATCATCAACAATAAGAAGCTCCACTAGCACTAGAATGAGGGCCATGAATGCTTAAAGATCTTTCCTAGTTTTGGTGAATTTGGTCAAAGATCGCTCTATATTTTACATGTTTGTGTTTTTTTAGAATAAATTGTGTAAATATTCGTGACCTTCATATTTTTATATTGTTTTTTGGGTTTACTCATACAAAGATTGATATTATTTTAATATATATGCTTAATTCTAGTAAATATGGCTTTTAGTGATAAGAATTCACTAGTATTTTAAATTAGAATGGCTTATCCTAGTTAAGATTGAAAATTTTTTGTCAATAAGAAGTTTATTTGAGTCATAAGCTATAAAGAACAATCATCTTTGCATAATTCAACACATATTTGAGCATGTTTAGTCAAAGATTGATGTCTTTTGTCCTCTTACAAGCAAATCCTTCCAAAATAAGCTTACTATACAAGTCGATTGTTGATTATCTATGAAGATACAAATTTAATCATCATATTTAAAATATAATACTTAATCCTCAAGCTATAATTTCCAAGGATCAAGACCAAGTCACATTCAAAGACTAGAGAACCCTTGATTGAGCTAGAAATTCATAGAAAAATTTGGAAAGATAGAGGAAGGAATAGGCTTTTTAAATCTCTACCATCATCACCCTTACAAGGGATTCTTGTGTTTGATCTTCATCCAAATATGGCTTGGCTTGGATGTTTTCCCATCAATATACAAAGTGTGGTTCATGAATTACCATTTAATCCTAAAAAATATTTTCCAATATTTAGTGCAATTGGTATTACAACTATGGAGGATCATGTTAAATTTTTCGAAGCTACATTAATATTGTTAAATTTTATTGATGATGTAGTGTGTAGGTTGTTTCCATTTACATTGAAATATGTTGCATATGAATGGTTTCTTAATTTTCATAAAAATTATATTACCTCATGGAATAACTTTGACACTATTTTTATTGATCGATTTAGAAAGATCATAAGTGCCTATGTCATCTATCATCAATTTACAATTATTAAGAGAGATGCAAGTGAACTTATTAAGTCCTTCAATGCTAGGTTAAAAAATATGTTTAGTCAAACCATAGATCCATATAAACCTAATTAAGATTTAGATTTGGAGGTTTACAAAGATGTTGTTGACATCATAACTTTTGTATTTATTAAAAGAACTATCCCAGTCATCATCACATTGGCTCAAACTTATTCTAAATTAGTGGCTATTAATGACCAAATGCAACCCCAAGGACATATGGCTTATTTTATCCCAAATTTTAATCATCAAATGCCTAATTTAAACCTTTTCTAAAATAATAACCAAAATATTCTAGCATTAAATCAATTCCCTACCATAGATGTATTACCTACTAGTTATGTTTCCCCTAATCATAACCTAGTTTTCTTGAGCCATCAAGCTACCAATGGATCTCATATCAATGACCAAAAGGATTTAATACATGTCAATGGTAGCAAAAATAGCCAAGGTTAAAATTCTAATACTCCAAAGAATGAGAATGAATCTATATTAAAAATGGTCCTAAAGCATCATAAAAAATTCTTACAATTATAAAATTAAGTTAGGAATGCTAATCATAACCCTAGAAGGAACTTCAATTTCTATAAGTTTAACAAGATTGGAAGTAGATCTCATAATGATAGTTTCTAAAATAGTAAAGCTAATGAGCCTTCCTCTAGCAAAAGGACTATGGATATCAACCTCACTGACATTACCTTACTAGACTATTATAGGGTGCATGCTACCTCCAAGCATGGTGAGATTGACTGCATTGAATTTTTCAAAGCCTTTGATGATTTTCAAGAAGAAATTGACACATTTGAAGTGGTTTCAAACAAAGATGTTACTGTAGGTCTTTTTGAATCAAAACAATCTTACCATGTGCACATGGTAGAAACTTTTAAATTCGATTTTCAAGAAGATAATGAGTTTGAGAATATCCTTGAGGAGATTCAAGAATTCTAGTAGTTATTAAAGGCATATCCTATAAGAAATAGGGATAAAAAATAGCTATTGACCACTTCTACTCTAGCTAACAACTATGGGACCCCTCTAGACACTATATCAAAAAATAATCCTAAATGTCCCAAAGAAAGCTCTTCCAAACCTACTGTTGATCCTTCAAGTAAAACTAGTTACAATATTGTAGAAGATATGAAAAAGATTAAAGCCAACATCACTCTATATGAGATAACTCAGATCAAAAAATAAAGAGACTCTTGGAATATTTGTCTAAGAATTTTGGGAATCCCCATAAGAGAAATAGTGAAAATATGACTATGAAAGTAGCCACAACAAAGTCCCTACCCTTGTTGCTTATAGTTATGATATTTGGGAAGAATATCCATAATTTTCAATTAGATTTTAGAGCCTCAAAAAAGATCATTCCTATTGGGATATGTGAACAACTTGGGTGAACACTAATCACGTTTGCTAGGGTGGTTACTCAATTGGATAAATCTAGAGTCAAGGTCATTAGGGAACTATTAAATGTGCATATGCAGCTAGCTAATGAACCTAAGGTTCAATAATTCATTGACATACAAATGGTAGATGTTCTTAATGCTTATGGATTTATCTTGAGTAGATAATGGACTAAGGCATTAAATGGTTACATGTCTACTAATTTCTCACACTTTTGGCTACCTTGGAAAGGTATGCCAAATCAAATAAGAGTAAAATGGGAACCCAAAATAAAACACATGATAAAAAAATACATTTATATCAATGAAAGGGTAAACTTCTTAGATTATAATATAGGATTTTTCACTTTAGAAACTACAAAGGAACCTGATTGTAGGAGCTCACCTCCATTTCATAGACTACGAAAGTTATATGTTGATGGTAACATATGCAAATCAGGATGAGGGGTTGGTATTGTATTGATAGAACCTATATAAAAACAATACCATTCATCTTATAGGTTACAATTCCCCTACACAAACAATTTTGCTGAATATGAGGCTCTCATCCTAGGATTATAGCTTTCCATCAAGCACAAGGTCAAGGAACTCTTTGTTTATGGAGATTCTAAACTTGTAGTTAATCAAGTAAGGAACAAGTACCAGTGCAAGCTATCTTACCTTAAGAGGTATAAATTTAGAGTTTGGGACTTGGTAGAATATTTTGATGCCTTAAATATCTTATCTATCCCTAGGGAAGAAAATAAATTTACTGATGAGTTTTCCTCTATTGTAGCTAACCTCATGCTTAATCATGATTCCAAAAACATTTGTATTGATCTTCTACCACATCCCTCAATCCCTGACAACATAAATCACTTCCAAGTTTTCAATGATGATCAATAAATTATGTATTTCTTGACTAATTTTGGAGCCTTTAAAGCTCACATTATTGATGAAGCTGATGAAACTTTTCTTAATAGGGGACTTAATGGTAAAATCATCCAATTAAATGACAATAAGATACCTAAAGGGATGATCACATTGAAAAGAATATTAGATCTTTACAATATTTTTGAAGTACCTAAGCAACCCAAGGTAAGTGGTAAAGACTATCATACAATAAACCTTGGCCCACATGATCAGCCCCAAATGGTGAATATAGGGAAGGATTTCACTAAAATAGAAAAAAAAAAGCTTGAGATATGCTTAAAAAATACAAAGATGTAATTGCTTGGTCCTACGAAGATCTAAAAATATTTGACCCAAGGATTATTACTCATACTATACCTCTCCAAAAGGGTTACAAACACTTTAGATAGAAGAAAATACCATTTAACCTTGTTTTAGAACCCTTGATATTTAAGGAGGTCAAAAAACTAATAGATGCAAGGATCATGTTTCCTATTAGGAATTCCACTTAGGTTACAAACCTAGTCCTAGTCAAAAAAATATTAGGGAAATAAGATTATCCATAGATTTTAGAAATATGAATAGAGCATCCAAAAATGATAATTACCCCTTGCCTTCTCTATGCCAAGTTATCCAAGTTATTTTAGGATCTGCCATGATGTCCTTTTTAGATGGATTTTATAGAAATAACCATGTGCTTGTTGATCCAAATGACAGGATAATAATAGATTTTACTACTAAATGGTGAATATATGCTTACAAGAGAATTACTTTTGGATTAGTTAATGTACTGGTAACTTTTTAGAGTGCCATAGACCATGATTTCCAATGTCTAGTGGGCAAATACATCATCATATATATAGATGATCTCATAGTATTATTTAAGAATAGAGAAGAACATTACAAATATTTGATAGATGTTGGAATTATGGTGTATTTCTTAACCCCCAAAAAATCATATTTTGTGTCACTAAAGGGAAATTATTAGGGCATGTCATTACCAAAGATAAGATCTTCATAGATCTTGATAGAGTGGAGGCCATTTCTAAAATTGGGTTGTTTAATAGCTAGAAAGAACTAAATTCATTCTTTTTCAAGATTAAATTCATGAGAAAGTTCATCTTAGGCTTTGATAAGATTGTCAAACCTTTGAACGATATGATTAATAAAGATGCTAAAATTTATTTGAATGAAGAATCCAAGCAAGCATTTTCTAACATTAACAGATCAATCAGTCAAGCCCCAGTCTTAATAAGTCTTAACTTTTCAAAGGGATTTTTCTTGTATTTAAATACTTCTTACCACACCATGGCTATTGTCTTAACTCAAAAGGTTGATTGGAATGACCACCCTATATCCTTCATGAGCAACAGCTTAAAAAATGTAGAGATGAACTATTCCATCATTGATAAACAAGCCTATGACTTGGTAAATGTAGTAAAAATTTTTACACATTACCTCCTTAGAAACAATGTGCATGCCATTTTACCTGACTTGGCCACAACTCTTATGTTGAGTTAGAATGAGCTTGGGGAAAGAAGAGGCAAGTGGATGGAAATCATACAAGAGTATGATATAGAAATGAAAATTACCAAATTAGTGAAATTTCAAGGCTTAGTTTAGATGATTACCAATATTGAACCCAAGCTCCATGTCATGCAAATGGATCAATAGAACTTCTAATGAAATGAATGGTATGATTATTTAATGCATCTTTTTATCAGAGGCAATTGTCACCCAAGATTAACCAGAGAATAAAATAGAGATTTAAGGCTCAAATAATCCCATTACCTCATAAAAAATGGAGTCTTTTATAGGAAAAAATTTGAATGGATCTACTTAGTATGTCTATCAAAAGAAGAGGACTCTCAAATCATATCTAGTTTTCATGAAAATTTAGGTAGTGGCCATCCTTCAAGGACAACCATAGCCCAAAGTATTCTTAGGGTTGGGTATTATTGGACCACCCTTTTGAAATATGCACATAAACATGTGATGGAGTGTCATTAATGTCAGATATTCATCATGAAATATTCAAAGGAAGCCATGCCTTTACAACCTATGATGGTGGATAAGCCATTTTCATAATGGGGATTAGAATTTATAGGAGTGATAAACTCTAATTCTTTTGAAGGTCAAAAATATGTCCTAACTGCTACACACTAATACACTAGGTAGATTAAGGTAGTAGCCACTAAGTAATGCATAATAAAAGAGGTGATTAATTTCTTAGAGGAAAATATTTTCACTAGATTTGGAGCCCTAGTTTCCTTAGTTTGTGATAATGGATCTACCTTCATATCTATTGAAATGATCAAATGGAATTATGATAACGACATCTATTTTAAATTTTCCTCCAATCAATATCCTTAGGTAAATGGTGTTTATGAATCCACAAACAAAAACCTGATGAAGGCCATCAAAAAATATGCAAAAGATAAACCCAAAACATGGCATAAAATCCTTAGGTTTTCATTATGGGCAGACAAAATCTGGATCAAACAAGCCCTCAAATCTTCACCATTTTTGTTAGTAAATGGTTAGGAGCCTAACTTTACCATCACCTTGAAGTTTAATACATTCACATTCATGAAATAATACATGGATAACTACAAACTTGTTAATTCTAGGCTATTAGACATCATTCAAATGGAATATGCCAGTGGAAAGGCATTTTTAGACATTAGTAGGCACCAATAAATAATGAAAATATGGTTTAATAAAAGATCCAAAGTGAATTTTTTTAGGTACGGAGACCTAGTCCTCCTCTGGGACAAGAAATTAGATATTAAAGGCAAACATGGAAAGTTCACCCCCTTATGGATTGGCCCATACTAAATTGCATAAATCTTAGGCAACAACACTTTCAGGTTAAAGGGTCTTTAAGGAGTAGAGTTTACATTACCCACCAATGGGAAATACCTCAAGCATTACTTTGTTGTTGCCCCTCTAGGGGTCTTCATGTAACAAATCTATATTATTTTTAGGGTTAGATTAGGTAGGCTAGTCAGTTTCCTTTGTTTGTTTTTTTATTGGGCTTGTCTATATTTATTTGCTTATGCTTGTCTAGTTTTGTTATTTATTTGTTTATGTTTCATCTATTTTACTTGGTGGTGTTCCTTGGTTTTAGTAAATTCTCATAGATTACCATTTTTTACAATTTCTCAAAAGGTGTGAGTATGAATCTTATAAAATTAAACATGAGGTTGTGATAAATCATCATGATGTAACCAAGGGCACTATCATAGATAGGTATAAGATCTAAATGTCCCACAATGATTCAATACTTATTTTAAATCAAATATATTTTTTAATAATAATATGTGTATAATGTGAATTTAGTTTGTTAATTCACATTCATGCTTACACTTAAAACACATCCTTGTCTAGGATTAATGTTTCAACTAAAGGAGAGTATCCTAAGGCTAGGACATTTGACCAAATCCTTAAACCTGGATATCCTAGCTCCAAACCTTTGTTAAAAACAAAAAAAAAAAAATACTTAATACTAAATAAAAATATACAAAGTCAGAGGTAATTTAGGCAATCTCATTCAAGGTTATGGATCCCTGGCTGGTAGTGGAGCAAGGCCATGAGTGGAGCCAAAAGTATCTCTATCAGGGCTATAGATGGCTGGTTGGTAGTAGATAAATGTCAAAGCCACCCATAAATTAAGAGCAATTATTTTTAAGAGAATATTTAAATATTCTTAAAGTCAAATGTAATGGCAAACTGGATATAAACCTAGATGTTATTTCTTGAAGTCTCATGACAAACAGTAAGTGGATCAAAGAACACACTGCATATTTTCGTTTTAATATCTAGGTTCAAATTTTACATATAAGAGGCTTGTTTCAACCAAGAATTGACTCAAGAGATGGTACATGTCAAAATAGGATATATATATATATATATATATATATATATATATATATACATATATATATATATATATATATATACATATATATATATATATATATACATATATATATATACATATCTATATATATATATATACATATCTATATATATATACATATATATATATATATATACATATATATATATATATACATATATATATATATATACATATATATATATATATATATATACATATATATATATATATATATATATATATATATATATATATATATATATATATATATATATATATATAAACTTATGTACAGGTCTAAACCAGAGCCTTGGGTTCTAAGATATTGCTATGTTACCCTTGTGATTTAGCATTTGTTGAGACTAACATACCCTCATTTTCTACTTTTGATAAAAGGAAACCCTTATAAATGTTTCAAAACCTCTGTGTTCTAGATTTAATGTGAAAGGGTTATTCTCTCTTAAAATTTAAAGGCAAATCAATTAAAAGACATGATCCTCAGTGTATCTTGTTGTTATTATGTTTCATGGACTAATGTTGCTAATGATTGTCTTTAAGGTGATTAATTACAGGTTCTATGGAGAAAAATAGGATTCATAAGCAATAAAACATAGGGGTTTGAATTCAAACATCCATGGGAAAAGTTTAGTCAGAAATTATATTTCCTTTTAGTTATATAAACCCTAAGTCTAACTTTATATTAAGATTCAATTATTCTTCTTAATATGACAAAAAATTAATATAAAATTAAGACTTGGACCTCTTATTTTCCCCTTTAAAACCTAAGAGCCATTTTGCATTAACTAGGTTTCTATTAATGTTGAAGCCTTAGTCTAAACCTTTATACATATCAATCCTTAACTTAAAGCTCATGCAATTTGGTAGATATGATGCCTCACATTCAATCATAGATTTGGATCCAACATTATGAACCAAAGCTGACACCAAAATGGAGACTAATCACTATAAAGCACTTGGATTGTGATCCAACAGTCCTCATTACCTTGGGCACCTTAATCTAATAGTGTGCATCGACCTCTACCACAGGAATTCTTGAGATCTCAGTGCATGGCACTTAGTCATTGGACCAAATCAATTCCATTGTCTTAAATTTGATAAGGTCACTCCCATAATTTAATGTTTTTGAGGATGTAGTTGATTTTACTCAGCCCACTAAATTTAACTTAGATAACTTTTCAAAGCCTAAGCAAAGGGGGCATTTCTAAAGACCCATTCAAAGGAATTCCTATCATTTTACATAGAAATACGTAACATAAAAGGCCTTTACCTAATTTAATTTGTGTTTCTTAACATAAAATGGCCTTATGAACATCATTTTAAGTCTAAGTTTATATAGTCATAGGACTAATTAAAAGGTGTGCATCTTTTAGGATCCAATAGTGATCGCTCACCTATCAGATTTGATCCAATGATGCATCAAGCTCAAAGGCTTTTCGAAGGCTTCACAAGCTTGACACATGGCCTACCCATTACCAGGGTAACTGATAAAGGTACATAGAGCCCCATGAGGAGGATGTGGTAGCTTACTAGTTGAAGGACAAAAATATGATGGGACCCACTTAATAAAGGTGATCAATTAAATGACTTGGACCTTGTTAAAATTAATGGTGATCACTCACCCACTAGATTTTATCCAATAGTGCATCAAACCAAAATAATTTTGAAAGGCCCTATAAGCTTGACACATGGTTAACACATGGATAGGATAGCAACTCACAAGAATAAGCAACATGGGTAAGAATTGATAGGATGCCAAGTGGCATAGTCATGAGCTTAAATATCAAGGGACCAATAAGAACACAAGATATTGGATTTTCATTATCAAATAAAAATAAATAAATCTTTTGAAATCCAATGGCTAGTATCTAACTATCATTTATGAAAATTGTCATGAAAAGCGCAAAGCCTTGCCACATAGGCTCCACATAAGCATGGAGAATCAAAATCAAAGATATCCTAAGCTCAAAAAAGTAGAAGGAATGAGAATGACGTACCATCATATCTAAGTCCCATATAAAATAAAGATATTAGATATTTCCACCATTAAAGCTCAAAAACCCTAAGCCATTTATAAATAAGACCCGAATCAGCTCAATTGATCACAAAGTAATCAAAATAGTGCAAGTAAACCTTGAAGCAAGTACTCTATTGAAACCTTTGACAACCTTTAAAATATAATTCATTGTCATAAATGGAGGAGGGTAGGAAATATATGAAGATGAAATAAAAAATTTATCTAACTTTAGACAATGAGGGAAGGATCTTCAAAGACATAGAGCTAGACCTAATTGCCCTAAACATGGATGGAATCAAGAACTAGTCTGAGTTATTCTTCCTTATGGAGGAATTACAAAAAATTTCCTAGGAGGAAATTATGAATTATTATATACATAAGAGATACAATTACCTAGTCTTAATTTAACAAGTAGGCCTCCACCATGCTACAACCAAACTAGAGGTAATGCATTGTATCGACCTCCTTGCTCCCATTTTCATTGATTATAGAATAGATAAATAATGGATCATTAAAGAGGGAATCACTAAAAAGGTTTCATTATTTACCCCTATGACCTTCCAAACTTATTATAATATCTCCTTACCTCATATTGATCTCCCATTTTTTATATAATGGACAAACACCCAAGACCTAGATTTAGTCCTTTCACACTAGATGATCCAAGGATCCCATATTTTTAGGTCCCATGATGGTGGGATTATTATTGTCTAATTGAGGAAAGATCTTATGATAGTTATGAATTTACTTAATAGAGCCTTTGGTTCCCCTTCCACTACTTATGTAAGCAAGGTTTGGTTATCTTACATCGAATGCATGTATGAGTAGAACTTAACCCCTCCCATTAGAGGCCTAATAAGATTTTTCTTGGCCAAACAATTCACATCCATCAAGATAAGGGCCTCCAAAAATTTTCTTTTTATTTTCTATCTCTTGGATTCACTTTTGGCCTCTATAGGTTTCCCTGGCATTCAAAATCAATCCCTTAATGGGAGAACCACTATTTCTCATCACTACTCTAAATTACATATATTCAAATATAGGAAGCACATGTAAATTTTCTATTATTGTGTTTACAAAATATCCATAAATAAATCACTAGTGTCCCTATGCCAAGACTTCACCCTCTAATCAAAATTCAAGTAAAAGCCATGGGGGATGTTTGCTTCTATTCAGATTGCACTAGTATAATAATAGAAGGAATCATTATTCAACCCTACTAATTTCCCATTCATCTCCCTAGTAATATTTCATAGAAATAGATTACCTATCAAATCATCCAAGGTGTGGATGGGATATGCAAGAAAAATAAGAAGGCTCAGGTCCAGCCCTTTCCACTAGACATTGGCAAGATTATGATTAAAGATTGGAAGCAAAGAAAAATTATGGTGATCCATATAAATAATTTTGATTTATAGATAGATGACCTTAAGATGTGGGACCCCAATAATAGATTGACCAACCACATCTGAGATAAAAATTTCCCAAATATTGAATATAAACAATAACCAAGGGCAAAGAACTTTGAAAAGGTCCTATCTAAGATCAAAGGCTACAATATCTAGTTAGAACATAGGCTTGTTAGAGATAATAAACCCTTAAGAGAGAGATGATAATTGCATCCCTTGAATTATCACTTGTTTCTAGGACTATCTAGGACTACTAATCAGAAATGCATATTGGAGCATAATCTTTTGAGCCTCAACGAGTATAATTGACAAAGAAATCCTACGTTGGGTAACCTAAGGATATAAAAGGAAAAGATAAAGTTGTAGATGAGGAGATAAGTATAGAGGATATTCTTGGTGAAGGTAATCAACCTTAAGCATCTCCATAGAGGCCTCCTTCCCTAGTGTAAATCATTATCATGATTGACCTAGAGGTAGGATAAATAGTGGAGAGTGTCTTTATTGACATTGTATAAACTTATGGTTTTGATAGGGAGGAGGATCCCTTTGATATAATAAACAAGGATTTGACCCCACTAAATGGAGGGAAGAGATAAGCATAATTGGCCTTTTTTCCCATGGAATTTAAAAATAAGCTTAGTTTAACCTTCACTCACCCTACAAGTGAAGTTAACTACATTAGTGATGAGAATCTTATTTATGGACCAACCATTCTTGATTGGCTTGTTTATTGGAAATTAGAAAAAATGCCATATCTCTCTCCATCATGGGCCTTAACTTGAGTTGGAATATATGTGTAGGATAATGTCAAACCATGGATCTAGGACATTGTAAATAGATAAGCATAGAGGAGGATCCAAATCCTTCATAATAAGAGAGGCAAGGGATTGACACCTCAAGGGCCTCTGTGAGTTTAAATGTACAAGTTATTGAGTAGCCACAATTCAATGAGTTTGACACAATAGTGCATTCCTATCTAGATACATCAAGATTTGAGAGAATAGTAACAAGGAAAGCCACCATTGGCATTGAGCAATTCACTTTTCAAAAAGTGGAACCTTTTTTGAGCTTAAATCCTATTCAAGGGTAGATAGTAGGATAATATCCCATCCATTATGAGGATGTGGATAGATTAGTGGTGGCATAATTGGTAATGACCTTGGATGGAATCCAATGAATGAAGCCAAGGATCCTCAACTTAGAGAAGGAGAAGCAAGATTTAGAGGCTCAAGTCCTACTCTCAATTCTTGAGGACATATTATAAGTGATAAATAAATTTTTTTGGATACATTTGAGAATTTAAAGAAGATAAAGCTTAGATTAAGTGATTTAGACCATCAATCTGAGACGATACAAGCCTTAATCACCTAATGGTAGGATTCTCAAGCTTAGATGATATAACTCATCAAGATGCATAGGACAAAGTAATCCCTAGACTTCAAGATCATCAAGCTTAGAAATTTAGATATCATTATGGTAGTTTTGATGGACAAGTACGAAGGTTTGATCACCTATTGAAATAATGTCAATAAATTCATCAAGGAAGAAGGGACCTGGTAACCATAATGAAGAAAATTTTGGGAATCCTGTTAGATAACCATTCTCAAACCACTCTTATGGACCTGATTAATGATGGAGAATTCAAGATAAGATTTGGTGTCTACATCTAGGGCATTATGGACAATCAAGGCCATTCTATAAAAGATAATTAGAAGATCCTTAACACCATCCTTACTTTAGGGAAGCAAATCATGGAAGCATAATGTATCAAGTAACTCATGGTTAAGGCTGACCAGTATTTCAAAATATTGGTAGATCAAGAGGAGGATTGTATAATGAAGCCTATAGTGGATTTTGAGCTAATCAAAGAGTAATACACCAAGGTTAAGGACTTCCATAGACATGGCTAATCAAGGGACCCACTACCAATGCAATTTGTAAAAGAATATCCCTTTTTAATAAATATATGTTATCTTATTAGTATATATGGTTTCCTTTTGTCAATTTTGATGTAGTAGGTCATATAGATTGTAATATTTGTATTAAGGATAGTTTTCCTTATCTTGTATGTGGATATTTTGAGAAAGTTAATTGTTAAACTAATTTTTCCTGTAAATAGGTAGGGGGTTACTATTTTGAGAGGGAGAGATTTTCATCAATTGTATACCAGGTGCATTTAATATAAATAATAAATTATAAAAAGATTATCTCTATAGTTTGTTAAATTTCAATGTTGTCTCTCAATTTCATGTTGTCATCTTAAGTTTGAATGATTATCCATACTTTGAGTCACATTTTTTGTCATAGTGTTGTTGATTTCTATTAATGATAGATTAAATATAAATATCTCAACTATACATCATTTTATTTTACTCTGCATTTGGATGTGCTTAGGTTATTAAGACCACATTAGTAAATGTTTAAAGTAAACTTGGTTCTTACTTATGATTTATATATTTCCTCTAAATTTTTATTGAGTTCTAATGTACTTTGATTTCATGTTATTTTATAACATAAATTGGTTCGTGTGTTCTCAAATTAGTTATAATTTTATCATAATATTTGACATGATAATTTACAATCCAATTTGCTTTTGCCTTACCCTTCCATTTTCATATTTTTTTTATCAAAACTAACTTTATTTTAAATGTCATTGTTAATATTCATTTATATTAGTTTATAAATCATCAAATTCATAAATATCCAAAGATTTAGACCCCAGTGGCTCCCAACCACTAAAATAAATAAATATTGTGGATAGTTCCCATACTCTACTTCTATTCCACCATAGACACCAACAAATTATCACAAAATACTATCACAAAATAAAACTCATGATTTCAATTTTTTAAATCCCAAATTGAGAAGTGTTCATCAACACGAAGGATCACCTATGGTACATTTATAAGAATCAACACCAAGGAGGTTTGGGGCCCAAGGATTGTCTATAATACTGGGTCTTCCTCCATTAAATATAAGAGCCTAAATCCAAACAAAAATTATGGAGACATTCCATGAAATTTTTTTATAGATTATTCTTCTTCTTGAGCTGTGAGAAAATATTCATATGGAAAATGACCACTTAAAAGTTATCTATCAGATTGAGGGAGGGAGAGACCTTTCACTAGACCCCTAGTAGCATTGTTATCTGGAGGTAGATAAAACCTTTTATTATAAGCACATATAAAGAAGTGTCTAAAGGACATCATTTCCCAATAGAATGATAAAGTTCAAAATGTTAAGATTAGGTTCCATTGATAGTGATATGGGCTGCCACGTCTTGAAAAAGTATATTAATAGTGTCAAAAAAATTGGGGCCAACACAAAGTGCCTATAACATGGATAGAATGAATGGCCAGTCAATGAGATATTATGATTTTTGAAAATCAATCTCATCAAACAAATATTTTTGATTATAAATCATATGTCATTCCATACCTTCCTAGAAAAAAATGACATTATCCAAAATAAACATATTATAGATGAAGCATTTTTCCTCAATCCTAAAAATTAAAGAGAAAATGTGCTTCACCCTAAGAGCTATAGATTTATCATTAATATTATAGGAGACATTGAGAAAAGTAATAAGCCTCTAGTTTGTTATAATTTTAGGGTCACTAACCTTGGGAATAAACTTGATTAATAAGGGTTCCCAAGGAATTGGTTAGAATAACTTCAAAATATACCCAGTGAAGATCATGAACAATAGTGTCCTAAAGGGTTTGATAAAACTCACATGGGAAACTAGAAATTCATAGAGCTTTATCCATTTCCATCTGCTTAACAACCTAATGGAGGCCATTTACAGCTTAGGGCCTATCCTATTGTTTCAAATTTAAATGGTTGAAATATTTACAAGAGACAAAATGAAATGTCATTTAGTGGGCCATAGCTCTAATTGTATCTCAACATAATTTTTTTTGAATAAGGCAATGTTTAATAATCAAGAAATTAGGTTTGACCAATGGAGTCACCATATGAATAAAAATTCTTAAAAAATAAATAATAAATAAGATTCTTACCAAAATATTAGATATAATTTTTAAAATCATTGGATTTACATTAATAAAGTAAATAATAAGCAAACTAGTCATAGTATGCATGCCAAAATTATTAATGTCAGAATAGTCTACTTGAATGCATCTTGAAAATTAGCCAAAACATGGGATGCCTTACTAATGTGGAACTAAACATTCAAATAAATATTTAGATAATTTTGGTTTTAATTCCTAATCTAATTTTAATTTATAAACATGAAAACTAAAATTAAAATGGAAAAGGGGAGTGGAAAATATAAAATAAATTGTGGTGAAGCACTAGAATAATAATTGGAAGGAGTCTTATATATTTGAATATGGTATTAGAAGAATGAAATAAGGAAACAAAAGAAAAAAAACTAAATAGACAACAAAGGCCAAGACAAATTTTAAATATGTTCATGGATATTGAATACAAATAAGACAAAAGTGAGGATAATTAAAAAGAGTTATGAAAAATTTCATCAATTCTAATAAAAATACATAATTACATATATTCCATGAGGGTGTTTTATAAAATTTAGAAAATGTATGAATTATTTGATTATTATAAAAACTATTGAATAAAATCAAAATGCTATAGATATTCAATAAATGATACAAACCAATTTAGAACTTAATATAATTTGAAATATCCTAAAAAGGGAAGTAAAAAATAAATATGACCTAACTAAAAATTTGATAATATAGGGTTGAGACATAATTAA
>JARHVA010006752.1:452500-467500 GCA_037957365.1 Torreya grandis | reverse complement strand
ATTTATCATGCTCAAATAAGGTAAATGTAGTTTTCCATTTTCCAAAAAATCAAGTGGGGTTAAATCATGGCCTCCTATAATACCCATTCCACTCAACAAACTAGGGGAGTGGATTCCTCTAATACCCATTTTGTCCCAAAAGAGAAACCTGTACTAGGATCCTCCATCATCCACCCTATAATAGAAATACCAATAGGTATCCATGCCATAATATACCAATGTAATAGAGGAAAAATAACAACTTCTCTTGTTTAAATTATTCACATTTCCATATCAAACACCAAGCCAATCTCAGCTAAAAAATATGATACCAACAACACACCACCAAAAGAGGGCTAGGTCAATGTTATAGGATAGAAACTTACCAAGACAAAAATTCCATGGGCTATGTAAATCACCATTAGATTTATATCCCACTTGGCTCATAGCCCTTGGCTAAATGTCCAAGCATGGTGAGATTGACTGCATTGAATTTTTCAAAGCATGGTAAAGCTAATGAGCCTTCCTCTAGCAAAAGGACTATGGATATCAACCTCACTGACATTACCTTACTAGAATATTGTAGGGCGCATGCTACCTCCAAGCATGGTGAGATTGAATGCATTGAATTTTTCAAAGCCTTTGATGATTTTCAAGAAGAAATTGACACATTTGAAGTGGTTTCAAACAAAGATGTTACTGTAGGTCTTTTTGAATCAAAACCATCTTACCATGTGCACATGGTAGAAACTTTTAAATTCCCTTTTCAAGAAGATAATGAGTCTGAGAATATCCTTGAGGAGATTCAAGAATTCTAGTAGTTATTAAAGGCATATCCTATAAGAAATAGGGATAAAAAATAGCTATTGACCACTTCTACTCCACCTAACAACTATGGGACCCCTCTAGACACTATATCAAATAATAATCCTAAATGTCCCAAAGAAAGCTCTTCCAAACCTACTGTTGATCTTTCAAGTAAAACTAGTTACAATATTGTAGAAGATATGAAAAATATTAAAGCCAACATCACTCTATATGAAATAACTCAGATCACAAAATAAAGAGACTCTTGGAATATTTGTCTAAGAATTTTTGGAATCCCCGTAAGAGCAATAGTGAAAATATGACTATGAAAGTAGCCAAAGCAAAGTCCCTACCCTTGTTGCTTATAGTTATGATATTTGGGAAGAATATCCATAATTTTCTTTTAGATTTTAGAGCCTCAACAAAAATCATTCCTATTAGGATATGTGAACAATTTGGGTGAACACTAATCACATTTGCTAGGGTGGTTACTCAATTGGATAAATCTAGAGTCAAGGTCATTAGGGAACTATTAAATGTGCGTATGTAGCTAGGCAATGAACCTAAGGTTCAATAATTCATTGACATACAAATGGTAGATGTTTTTAATGCTTATGGATTTATCTTGAGTAGATAATGGACTAAGGCATTAAATGGTTACATGTCTACTGATTTCTCACACTTTTGGCTACCTTGGAAAGTTATACCAAATCTAATACGAGTAAAAGGGGAACCCAAAATAAAACACATGATAAAAAAATACATTTATATCAATGAAAGGGTAAACTTCTTAGATTATAATATAGGAGTTTTCACTTTAGAAACTACAAAGGAACCTGATTGTAGGAGCTCACCTCCATTTCATAGACTATGGAAGTTATATTTTGATGGTAACATATAAAAATCAAGATTAGGGGTTGGTATTGTATTGATAGACCCTATATAAAAACAATACCATTCATCTTATAGGTTACAATTCCCCTTCACAAACAATTTTGCTGAATATGAGGCTCTCATCCTAGGATTATAGCTTTCCATCAAGCACAAGGTCAAGGAACTCTTTGTTTATGGAGATTCTAAAATTGTAGTTAATCAAGTAAGGAACAAGTACCAGTGCAAGCTATCTTACCTTAAGAGGTATAAATTTAGAGTTTGGGACTTGGTAGAATATTTTGATACCTTCAATATCTTATCTATCCCTAGGGAAGAAAATAAATTTACTGATGAGTTTGCCTCTATTGTAGCTAACCTCATGCTTAATCATGATTCCAAAAACATTTGTATTGATCTTCTACCACATCCCTCAATCCCTGACAACATAAATCACTTCCAAGTTTTCAATGATGATCAATAAATTATGTATTTCTTGACTAATTTTTGAGCCTTTAAAGCTCACATTATTGATGAAGCTGATGAAACTTTTCCTAATAGGGGACTTAATGGTAAAATCATCCAATTAAATGACAATAAGATACCTAAAGGGATGATCTCATTGAAAAGAATATTAGATCTTGACAAGATTTTTGAAGTACCTAAGCAACCCAAGGTAAGTGGTAAATACTATCATACAATAAACCTTGGCCCACATGATCAGCCCCAAATGGTGAATATAGGGAAGGATTTCACTAAAATAGAAAAAAAAAGCTTGAGATATGCTTAAAAAATACAAATATGTAATTGCTTGGTCCTATGAAGATCTAAAAATATTTGACTCAAGGATTATTACTCATACTATACCTCTCCAAAAGGGTTACAAACACTTTAGATAGAAGAAAATACCATTTAACCTTGTTTTAGAACCCTTGATATTTAAGGAGATCAAAAAACTAATAGATGCAAGGATCATGTTTCCTATTAGGAATTCCACTTATGTTACAAACCTAGTCCCAGTCAAAAAAATATTAGGGAAATAAGATTATGCATAGATTTCAGAAATATGAATAGAGCATCCAAAAATGATAATTACCCCTTGCCTTCTCTATACCAAGTTATCCAAGTTATTTTAGGATCTGCCATGATGTCCTTTTTAGATGGATTTTATAGATATAACCATGTGCTTTTTGATCCAAATGACATGATAATAATATCTTTTACTACTAAATGGTGAATATATGCTTACAAGAGAATTACTTTTGGATTAGTTAATGTAGTGGTAACTTTTTATAGTGCCATAGACCATGATTTCCAATGTCTAGTGGGCAAATACATCATCATATATATAAATGATCTCATAGTATTCTTTAAGAATAGAGAAGAACATTACAAATATTTGATAGATGTAGGAAGTATGGTGTATCTCTTAACCCCCAAAAAAGAATATTTTGTGTTACTAAAGGAAAATTATTAGGGCATGTCATTACCAAAGATGGGATCTTCATAGATCTTGATAGAGTGGAGGCCATTTCTAACATTGGGCTGTTTAATAGCTAAAAAGAACTAAATTCATTCTTTGTCAAGATTAAATTCATGAGAAATTTCATCTTAGGCTTTAATAAGATTGTCAAACCTTTGAATGATATGATTAATAAAGATGCTAAAATTTATTTGAATGAAGAATCCAAGCAATCATTTTCTAACATTAATAGATCAATCAGTCAAGCCCCAGTCTTAATAAGTCTTAACTTTTCAAATGGCTTTTTCTTGTATTCAATTACTTCTTACCACACCATGGCTATTGTCTTAACTCAAAAGGTTGATTGGAATGACCACCCTATATCCTTCATGAGCAATAGCTTAAAAAATGTAGAGATGAACTATTCCATCATTGATAAGCAAGCCTATGCCTTGGTAAAGGTAGTAAAAAATTTTAGACATTACCTCCTTAGAAACAATGTGCATGCCATTTTACCTAACTTGGCCACAACTCTTATGTTGAGATAGAATGAGCTTGGGGAAAGAAGAGGCAAGTGGATGGAAATCATACAAGAGTATGATATACAAATGAAAATTACCAAATTAGTGAAATTTCAAGGCTTAGTTTAGATGATTACCAATATTGAACCCAAGCTCCATGTCATGCAAATGGATCAATAAAACTTCTAATGAAATGAATTGTCTGATTATTTAATGCATCTTTTTATCAGAGGCAATTGTCACCCAAGATTAACTAGAGAATAAAATAGAGATTTAAGGCTCAAATAATCCCATTACCTCAAAAAAAATGGAGAGTTTTATAGAAAAAAATTTGAAGGGATCTACTTAGTATGTGTGTCAAAAGAAGAGGACTCTCAAGTCATATCTAGTTTTCATGAAAATTTAGGTAGTGGCCATCCTTCAAGGACAACCATAGCCCAAAGTATTCTTAGGGTTGGGTATTATTGGACCACCCTTTTGAAATATGCACATAAACATGTGATGGAGTGTCATTCATGTTAGATATTCATCATGAAATATTCAAAGGAAGCCATGCCTTTACAACCTGTGATGGTGGATAAGCCTTTTTCATAATGGGGATTAGAATTTATAGGAGTGATTAACTCTAATTATTTTGAAGGTCAAAAATATGTCCTAACTGCTACACACTAATACACTAGGTAGATTAAGGTAGTAGCCACCAAGTAATGCATAATAGAAGAGGTGATTAATTTCTTAGAGGAAAATATTTTCACTAGATTTGGAGCCCTAGTTTCCTTAGTTTGTGATAATGGATCTACCTTCATATCTATTGAAATGATCAAATGGGATTATGATAATGACATCTATTTTAAATTTTCCTCCAATCAATATCCTTAGGTAAATGGTGTTTATGAATCCACAAACAAAAACCTGATGAAGGCCATCAAAAAATATGTGAAAGATAAACCCAAAACATGGCATAAAATCCTTAGGTTTTCATTATGGGTGGACAAAATCTGGATCAAACAAGCCCTCAAAACTTCACCATTTTTGTTAGTAAATGGTTAGGAGCCTATCTTTACCATCAGCTTGAAGTTTAATACATTCACATTCATGCAATAATACATGGATAACTACAAACTTGTTAATTATAGGCTATTAGACATTATTCAAATGGAATATGCCAGTGGAAAGGCATTTTTAGACTTTAGTAGGCACCAATAAATAATGAAAATATGGTTTAATAAAAGGTCCAAAGTGAATGTTTTTAGGTAGGGAGACCTAGTCCTCCTCTGGGACAAGAAATTAGATATTAAAGGCAAACATGGAAAGTTCACCCCCTTATGGATTGGCCCATACTAAATTGTAGAAATCTTAGGCAACAACACTTTCAGGTTAAAGGGTCTTTAAGGAGTAGAGTTTACTTTACCCACCAATGGGAAATACCTCAAGAATTACTTTATTGTTACCCCTCTATGGGTCTTCATGTAACACTTATATATTATTTTTAGGGTTAGATTAGGTAGGCTAGTCAGTTTCCTTTGTTTGTTTTTTTATTGGGCTTGTCTATATTTATTTGCTTATGCTTGTCTAGTTTTGTTATTTATTTGTTTATGTTTCATCTATTTTACTTGGTGGTGTTCCTTGGTTTTAGTAAATTCTCATAGATTATCTTTGTTTACAATTTCTCAAAAGGTGTGAGTATGAATCTTATAAAATTTAACATGAGGTTGTGATAAATCATCATGATGTAACCAAGGGCACTATGATAGATAGGTATAAGAGCTAAATGTCCCACAATGATTCAATACTTATTTGAAATAAAATATATTTTTTAATAATAATATGTGTATAATGTGAATTTAGTTTGTTAATTCACATTCATGCTTACACTTACAACACATCCTTGTCTAGGATTAATGTTTCAACTAAAGGAGAGTATCCTAAGGCTAGGACATTTGACCAAATCCTTAAACCTAGATATCCTAGCTCCAAATCTTTGTTAAAAACAAAAAAAAAGAAATACTTAATGCTAAATAAAAATATGCAAAGTCAGAGGTAATTTAGGCAATCTCATTCAAGGTTATGGATCCTTGGCTGGTAGTGGAGCAAGGCCATGAGTGGAGCCAAAAGTATCTCTATCAAGGTTATAGATGGCTGGTTGGTAGTAGAGAAATTTCAAAGCCACCCATAAATTAAGAGCAATTATTTTTAAGATAATATTTAAATATTCTTAAAGTCAAATGTAATGGACAAATGGATATAAACCTAGATGTTATTTCTTGAAGTCTCATGACAAACAGTAAGTGGATCAAAGAACACACTGCATATTTTTGTTTTAATATCTAGGTTAAAATTTTACATATAAGAGGCTTATTTCAACCAAGAATCGACTCAAGAGATGGTATATGTCAAAATAGGATATATATATATATATATATATATATATATATCAATCAAGAATCAACTCAAGAGATGGTATATGTCAAAATAGGATATATATATATATATATATATATATATAAACTTATGTACAGGTCTAAACCAGAGCCCTGGGTTCTAACATATTGCTATGTTACCCTTGTGATTCAACATTTGTTGAGACTAACATACCCTCATTTTATACTTTTGATAAAAGGAGACCCTTATGAATGTTTCAAAACCTCTGTGTTCTAGTTTTAATGTGAAAGGGTTATTATCTCTTGAAATTTAAAGGCAAATCAATTAAAAGACATGATCCTTAGTGTATCTTGTTGTTATTATGTTTCATGGACTAATGTTGCTAATGATTGTATTTAAGGTGATTAATTACAGGTTGTATGGAGAAAAATAGGATTCATAAGCAATAAAACTTAGGGGTTTGAATTCAAACATCCATGGGAAAAGTTTAGTGAGAAATTATATTTCCTTTTAGTTATATAAACCCTAAGTCTAACTTTATATTAAGATTCAATTATTTTTCTTAATATGACAAAAAATTAATATAAAATTAAGACTTGGACCTCTTATTTTCCCCTTTAAAACCTAAGAGCCATTTTGGATTAACTAGGTTTCTATTAATGTTGAAGCCTTAGTCTAAACCTTTATACATATCAATCCTTAACTTAAAGCTCATGCAATTTTGTAGATATGATGCCTCACATTCAATCATAGATTTGGATCCAACATTATGAACCAAAGCTGACACCAAAATGAAGACTAATCACTATAAAGCACTTGGATTGTGATCCAACAGTCCTCATTACCTTGGGCACCTTAGTCTAATAGTGTGCATCGACCTCTACCACAGGAATTCTTGAGATCTCAGTGCATGGCACTTAGTCATTGGACCAAATCAATTCCATTGTCTTAAATTTGATAAGGTCACTCCCATAATTTAATGTTTTTGAGGATGTAGTTGATTTTACTCAGCCCACTAAATTTAACTTAGATAAATTTTCAAAGCCTAAGCAAAGGGGGCATTTCTAAAGACCCATTCAAAGGAATTCCTATCATTTTACATAGAAATACTTAACATAAAAGGCCTTTAACTAATTTAATTTGTGTTTATTAACATAAAATGGCCTTATGAACATCATTGTAAGTCTAATTTTATATAGTCAAAGGACTAATTAAAAGGTGTGCATCTTTTAGGATCCAATAGTGATCACTCATCTATCAGATTTTATCCAATGATGCATCAAGCTCAAAGACTTTTTGAAGGCTTCACAAGCTTGACACATGGCCTACCCATTACTAGGGTAACTGATAAAGGTACATAGAGCCCCATGAGGAGTATGTGTGGTAGCTTACTAGTTGAAGGACAAAAATATGATTGGACCCACTTAATAAAGGTGATCAATTAAATGACTTAGACCTTGTAAAAATTAATGGTGATCACTCACCCACTATATTTTATCCAATAGTGCATCAAATCAAAAGAATTTTGAAAGGCCCTATAAGCTTGACACATGGATAGGATAACAACTCACAAGAATAAGCAACATGGGTAAGATTTGATAGGGTGCCAAGTGGCATAGTCATGAGATTAAATATCATGGAACCAATAAGAACACAAGATATTGGATTTTCATTATCAAATAAAAATAAATAAAGTTTTTGAAATCCAATGGCTAGTATCTAACTATCATTTATGAAAATTTTCATGAAAAGTGCAAAGCCTTGACACATAGGCTCCACATAAGCATGGAGAATCAAACTCAAAGATCTCCTAAGCTCAAAAAAGTAGAAGGAATGAGAATGAGGTACCATCATATCTAAGTCACATATAAAATTAAGATATTAGATATTTCCACCAGTAAAGCTCAAAAACCCTAAGCCATTTATAAAGAAGACCCGAGTCAGCTCAATTGATCACAAAGTAATCAAAATAGTGCAAGTAAACCTTGAAGCAAGTACTCTATTGAAACCTTTGACAACCTTTAAAATATAATTCATTGTCATAAATGGAAGAGGGTAGGAAATATATGAAGATGAAAGAAAAAATTTATCTAACTTTAGACAATGAGGGAAGGATCTTCAAAGACATAGAGCTGGACCTGATTGCCCTAAACATGCATGGAATCAAGAACTAGTCTGAGTTATTCTTCCTTTTGGAGGAATTACAAAAAATTTACTAGGAGGAAAATATGAATTATTCTATACATAAGAAATATAATTACCTAGTCTTAATTTAACAAGTAGGCCTCCACAATGCTACAACCAAACTAGAGGTAATGCATTGTATCGACATCCTTGCTCCCATTTTCATTGATTATAGAATAGAAAAGAATGGATCATTCAAGAGGGAATCACTAAAAAGGTTTCATTATTTACCCCTATGACCTTCCAAACTTATTATAATATCTCCTTACCTCATATTGATCTCCCATTTTTTATATAATGGACAAACACCCATGACCTAGATTTAGTCCTTTCACACTAGATGATCCAAGGATCCCATATTTTTAGGTCCCATGATGGTGGGATTATTATTCTCTAATTGAGGAAATCTCTTATGATAGTTATGAATTTACTTAGTAGACACTTTGGTTCCCCTTCCACTACTTATGTAAGCAAGGTTTGGTTATCTTACATCGAATGCATGTAGGAGTAGAACTTAACCCCTCCCATTAGAGGCCTAATAAGATTTTTCTTGGCCAAACAATTCACATCCATCAAGATAAGGACATTTAAAAATTTTCATTTGATTTTCTATCTCTTGGATTCACTTTTGGCCTCTATAGATTTCCTTGGCATTCAAAATCAGTCCCTTAATGGGAGAACCACTATTTCTCATCACTACTCTAAATTACATATATTCAAATATAGGAACCACATTTAATTTTTATATTATGGTGTTTTCCAAAATATCCATAAATAAATCACCAGTGTCCCTATGCCAAGACTTCACCCTCTAATCAAAAGTCAAGTAGAAGCGATAGGGGATGTTTGCTTCTATTCAGATTGCACTAGTATAATAATAGAAGGAATCATTATTCAACCCTACTAATTTCCCATTCATCTCCCTAGTAATATTTCATAGCAAGAGATTACCTATCACATCATCCAAGGTGTGGATGGGATATGCAAGAAAAATAAGAAGGCTCAGGTCCAGCCCTTTCCACTAGACATTGGCAAGATTATGATTAAAGATTGGAAGCAACGAAAAATTATGGTGATCCATATAAATAATTTTGATTTCCAGATAGATGACCTTAAGATGTGGGGCCCCAATACTAGATTGACCAACCACATCTGAGATAAAAATTTCCCAAATATTGAATATAAACATTAACCAAGGGCAAAGAACTTTGAAAAGGTCCTATCCAAGATCAAAGGCTACAATATCTAGTTACAACATAGGCTGGTTAGAGATAATGAACCCTTAGGAGAGAGATGATAATTGCATACCTTGAATTATCACTTGTTTCTAGGACTATCTAGGACTACTAATCAAAAATGCATATTGGAGCATAATCTTTTGAGCCTCAACGAGTAGAATTGACAAAGCAATCCTACGTCGGGTAACCTAAGGATATAAAAGGAAAAGATAAAGTTGTAAATGAGGAGATAAGTATAGAGGATATTCTTGGTGAAGGTCATCAACCCTAGGCATCTCCATAGAGGCCTCCTTCCCTAGTGTAAATCATTATCATGATTGACCTAGAGGTAGGATAAATAGTGGAGAGTGTCTTTATTGACATTGTAGAAACTTATGGTTTTGATAGGGAGGAGGATCCCTTTGATATAATAAACAAGGATTTGACCCCACTAAATGGAGGGAAGAGATAAGCATAATTGGCCTTTTTTCCCATGGAATTTAAAAATAAGCTTAGTTTAACCTTCACTCACCCTACAAGTGAAGTTAACTACATTAGTGATGAGAATCTTATTTATGGACCAACCATTCTTGATTGGCTTGTTTATTGGAAATTAGAAAAAATGCCATATCTCTCTCCATCATGGGCCTTAACTTGAGTTGGAATATATGTGTAGGATAATGTCAAACCATGGATCTAGGACATTGTAAATAGATAAGCATAGAGGAGGATCCAAATCCTTCATAATAAGAGAGGCAAGGGATTGACACCTCAAGGGCCTCTGTGAGTTTAAATGTACAAGTTATTGAGTAGCCACAATTCAATGAGTTTGACACAATAGTGCATTCCTATCTAGATACATCAAGATTTGAGAGAATAGTAACAAGGAAAGCCACCATTGGCATTGAGCAATTCACTTTTCAAAAAGTGGAACCTTTTTTGAGCTTAAATCCTATTCAAGGGTAGATAGTAGGATAATATCCCATCCATTATGAGGATGTGGATAGATTAGTGGTGGCATAATTGGTAATGACCTTGGATGGAATCCAATGAATGAAGCCAAGGATCCTCAACTTAGAGAAGGAGAAGCAAGATTTAGAGGCTCAAGTCCTACTCTCAATTCTTGAGGACATATTATAAGTGATAAATAAATTTTTTTGGATACATTTGAGAATTTAAAGAAGATAAAGCTTAGATTAAGTGATTTAGACCATCAATCTGAGACGATACAAGACTTAATCACCTAATGGTAGGATTCTCAAGCTTAGATGATATAACTCATCAAGATGCATAGGACAAAGTAATCCCTAGACTTCAAGATCATCAAGCTTAGAAATTTAGATATCATTATGGTAGTTTTGATGGACAAGTACGAAGGTTTGATCACCTATTGAAATAATGTCAATAAATTCATCAAGGAAGAAGGGACCTGGTAACCATAATGAAGAAAATTTTGGGAATCCTGTTAGATAACCATTCTCAAACCACTCTTATGGACCTGATTAATGATGGAGAATTCAAGAGAAGATTTGGTGTCTACATCTAGGGCATTATGGACAATCAAGGCCATTCTATAAAAGATAATTAGAAGATCCTTAACACCATCCTTACTTTAGGGAAGCAAATCATGGAAGCATAATGTATCAAGTAACTCATGGTTAAGGCTGACCAGTATTTCAAAATATTGGTAGATCAAGAGGAGGATTGTATAATGAAGCCTATAGTGGATTTTGAGCTAATCAAAGAGTAATACACCAAGGTTAAGGACTTCCATAGACATGGCTAATCAAGGGACCCACTACCAATGCAATTTGTAAAAGAATATCCCTTTTTAATAAATATATGTTATCTTATTAGTATATATGGTTTCCTTTTGTCAATTTTGATGTAGTAGGTCATATAGATTGTAATATTTGTATTAAGGATAGTTTTCCTTATCTTGTATGTGGATATTTTGAGAAAGTTAATTGTTAAACTAATTTTTCCTGTAAATAGGTAGGGGGTTACTATTTTGAGAGGGAGAGATTTTCATCAATTGTATACCAGGTGCATTTAATATAAATAATAAATTATAAAAAGATTATCTCTATAGTTTGTTAAATTTCAATGTTGTCTCTCAATTTCATGTTGTCATCTTAAGTTTGAATGATTATCCATACTTTGAGTCACATTTTTTGTCATAGTGTTGTTGATTTCTATTAATGATAGATTAAATATAAATATCTCAACTATACATCATTTTATTTTACTCTGCATTTGGATGTGCTTAGGTTATTAAGACCACATTAGTAAATGTTTAAAGTAAACTTGGTTCTTACTTATGATTTATATATTTCCTCTAAATTTTTATTGAGTTCTAATGTACTTTGATTTCATGTTATTTTATAACATAAATTGGTTCGTGTGTTCTCAAATTAGTTATAATTTTATCATAATATTTGACATGATAATTTACAATCCAATTTGCTTTTGCCTTACCCTTCCATTTTCATATTTTTTTTATCAAAACTAACTTTATTTTAAATGTCATTGTTAATATTCATTTATATTAGTTTATAAATCATCAAATTCATAAATATCCAAAGATTTAGACCCCAGTGGCTCCCAACCACTAAAATAAATAAATATTGTGGATAGTTCCCATACTCTACTTCTATTCCACCATAGACACCAACAAATTATCACAAAATACTATCACAAAATAAAACTCATGATTTCAATTTTTTAAATCCCAAATTGAGAAGTGTTCATCAACACGAAGGATCACCTATGGTACATTTATAAGAATCAACACCAAGGAGGTTTGGGGCCCAAGGATTGTCTATAATACTGGGTCTTCCTCCATTAAATATAAGAGCCTAAATCCAAACAAAAATTATGGAGACATTCCATGAAATTTTTTTATAGATTATTCTTCTTCTTGAGCTGTGAGAAAATATTCATATGGAAAATGACCACTTAAAAGTTATCTATCAGATTGAGGGAGGGAGAGACCTTTCACTAGACCCCTAGTAGCATTGTTATCTGGAGGTAGATAAAACCTTTTATTATAAGCACATATAAAGAAGTGTCTAAAGGACATCATTTCCCAATAGAATGATAAAGTTCAAAATGTTAAGATTAGGTTCCATTGATAGTGATATGGGCTGCCACGTCTTGAAAAAGTATATTAATAGTGTCAAAAAAATTGGGGCCAACACAAAGTGCCTATAACATGGATAGAATGAATGGCCAGTCAATGAGATATTATGATTTTTGAAAATCAATCTCATCAAACAAATATTTTTGATTATAAATCATATGTCATTCCATACCTTCCTAGAAAAAAATGACATTATCCAAAATAAACATATTATAGATGAAGCATTTTTCCTCAATCCTAAAAATTAAAGAGAAAATGTGCTTCACCCTAAGAGCTATAGATTTATCATTAATATTATAGGAGACATTGAGAAAAGTAATAAGCCTCTAGTTTGTTATAATTTTAGGGTCACTAACCTTGGGAATAAACTTGATTAATAAGGGTTCCCAAGGAATTGGTTAGAATAACTTCAAAATATACCCAGTGAAGATCATGAACAATAGTGTCCTAAAGGGTTTGATAAAACTCACATGGGAAACTAGAAATTCATAGAGCTTTATCCATTTCCATCTGCTTAACAACCTAATGGAGGCCATTTACAGCTTAGGGCCTATCCTATTGTTTCAAATTTAAATGGTTGAAATATTTACAAGAGACAAAATGAAATGTCATTTAGTGGGCCATAGCTCTAATTGTATCTCAACATAATTTTTTTTGAATAAGGCAATGTTTAATAATCAAGAAATTAGGTTTGACCAATGGAGTCACCATATGAATAAAAATTCTTAAAAAATAAATAATAAATAAGATTCTTACCAAAATATTAGATATAATTTTTAAAATCATTGGATTTACATTAATAAAGTAAATAATAAGCAAACTAGTCATAGTATGCATGCCAAAATTATTAATGTCAGAATAGTCTACTTGAATGCATCTTGAAAATTAGCCAAAACATGGGATGCCTTACTAATGTGGAACTAAACATTCAAATAAATATTTAGATAATTTTGGTTTTAATTCCTAATCTAATTTTAATTTATAAACATGAAAACTAAAATTAAAATGGAAAAGGGGAGTGGAAAATATAAAATAAATTGTGGTGAAGCACTAGAATAATAATTGGAAGGAGTCTTATATATTTGAATATGGTATTAGAAGAATGAAATAAGGAAACAAAAGAAAAAAAACTAAATAGACAACAAAGGCCAAGACAAATTTTAAATATGTTCATGGATATTGAATACAAATAAGACAAAAGTGAGGATAATTAAAAAGAGTTATGAAAAATTTCATCAATTCTAATAAAAATACATAATTACATATATTCCATGAGGGTGTTTTATCAAATTTAGAAAATGTATGAATTATTTGATTATTATAAAAACTATTGAATAAAATCAAAATGCTATAGATATTCAATAAATGATACAAACCAATTTAGAACTTAATATAATTTGAAATATCCTAAAAAGGGAAGTAAAAAATAAATATGACCTAACTAAAAATTTGATAATATAGGGTTGAGACATAATTAAAAAAATATTTTTTTGATTGTGTTGTTTGAATGTGAATTAAGAGCAATGTTTCAATTTATCTATATATAATACCACTAGAATTAGATAGGAGCATGGAGCACTGGTGTATTTAGGGTTTTTCAATGTCTTATAGGGTTTTATGCTTTGTGACTAATATAAAAGGCTAGTTTTGTTGTGTGCTCTATTTGACTATGTGGGAAATCTTGATCTATTGATAAAATCATTATTTGTCATCTTCTTCACATGTAACCCTCGATCAATAGACTATAAATGACAACAACAAAATATAATGAAAAAATTGGTTAGCAATTGAGGTTGTGATTAGCCTCAACACCCCTTGTGTTGAAATTTTGATACATACCAATACTCTAAAATGGTATCAAAATTGATGTATTTCTCCCATCCTATGGTGGTTTATGTCAAATACTAGTGTAATTGTAGATGCTTCTAAACCTTTTTGTGTAATTAAGTGTCTCAATAGTGAATTATGACCTTGGATGTGTACCTAGACTTTAACTCATGGATAATAGGGTTTTATGTATTAATAATCCAAATAAACAAGGAATTGTTATTTATTGTGTAATTATAATTCTTGTGGCTATCAATATGGAAGCCTCTTGTGAATAAAATAACTTAAAAATATGATTCTATAATGATCAGGGAATTACTTTGTATAGGGATTATTAGATGTATGGAACAACCAATTACATGAATATAAATATGAGAAACTAGATATTATTTGGTTGGAGGAGGGATCTTATGCAACTTATGGCATAATATTTTCTTAGGAGAAAATACAAATGAGTTATGACTATATATCATTGATGTGATAAGTTTGAGATATTTCAACCTAGTAATAGATACATTTTTTATCCTTATTTCATTGTATGAATGGGTCATCTACATATAAAGCGAAATAAATGTTGTTAAAAGACTATGGAATGAGGCATGAGTTGAA
>JARHVA010006752.1:442500-447500 GCA_037957365.1 Torreya grandis | reverse complement strand
TCCAATTTATTATAAAATTATATTTTTTCAATTTCTTATAAAATTATATTCTCATTCTCATGATTTAATAAAATATGTACATAATTTATTTACTTACAATGGTGCTTCCAATTTTACCATAGAATACTCTCCATCATAAGGTAGTTCCTTTTTTAATAATTTTGAATCTAATGTTCATACTAGATGAGGTAAAAATCCACATATATCTCATCCCTCACTAAGGAAAGTTAAAAAACCAAAATAATTTTATAGCTTAGATCAACTGAAAATTAATAATTCAAAAATTTACCTCTTTGAGTTATTTCATAAAATAATAATGTACAATGATATTTTATGTGAATATTTATGCACTACTCTTTTTATAAAAATGTTGAACCTCCATACGTTACTTTTATCATTAATACCACTCGATAGACTGATGAAATCATTTACTTTGAAAAGGAATATATTCATCCATGTCATATTATAAACCAATATTTACACTCATATGTTAAATTTTTTGTAAAAAATAAAGTGGTCAAATGTGTGATTCTAGATAATAGATCTAACCTGAACATTTATGATATATCCTTATAAAAAAAATTATTCATAACATAAAAATATATTACCCATTAAAATATGTATATTCAAGGATTTAAAAATATAACACATTAAGTAATTTGTAAAATTACATTGAATATCACATTAGTCCCATGTACCCTTGCTAGAGTTTGTCAAGTTATGCATAATGATATTAATTATAAATTAACTTTAGGAAGACATTGGATTCATGATATGATTTATTTCCTTCCACTTTTCATACATGTCTTAAATTTAGTTATCAAGGGCATATATGTAGATTCACTATAGATAAGGATCCTTCCAATTATTATTCCCTAATGCATCCTACTGATACTTATATTATATATATGAAACCTTACTATTTGTACATACCATAATGTATTCAAATCATTTAATCTCATTTACCAACACAACATTCAATTAATGGTTCATATTTTTATAATCAATATGATTTTGGGTTAAATATTTTAAAATATCCAAATATACTCTAGGATAAGGACTATGAAAGAATGGTAAAGGTATAATTGATCCTATTTTGCCTATCTTATATAAATGAAAGTAATACTTGAGTATAAAAGTGAGTATACTTATCACAGACAACATTATGATAAGTCATCATAAATGTTTATATATATGCTACTAAGGAATGTTTTGAAATCCATACTCAAGTCAATTATGTCTCAAAATTATCATTATTATATCCTGAGCTCATTGATGATACCATTTCACCTTAAATTTTAGCATTAGATTAATTTTAAAATGATGAGTCTATTTTGGAATACCATGGTGCATAAGAATATATCCCTTCTTTCTATCATAATAAAACATTTCTTAGTGCAATAAATACATATTACTATTTTTGAGAAAGTGATGGTTATATACCACAAACATAAATTATTAAGTAAGTTGGTAATGGATTAGTTAATACATCCATTTAATATCTTTATTTACACTCAAATACATATTCAAAAATTTATTCTGTATCTACTTATGAGCATGAGAATATTTCATTTTCTTCACATAATCATGAGTAGGAACATATTATATTTTCTCCATCTATTATTGAGTGTAATATGATTACATATGATCATGTCAATTTTTATATAAAAACAAATATATATACCCTTAAGTACAACACAACACATAAAATAGGTTATATATCTAACACTGCATCATAGGTTATTCAAAATATTCCTACATAGGTACAAGTTATTATACCATCTACTCTTATGTAGGAGGATAGATGTTTAAATAGATATATGATTTGTGATTTAGAGGTTTATGTTATAATACATTGTTATTTTCTACATTCAAAATATTTTACATTAGGTATATTTTATTTTTTAAAATATATTTCTACTTACTATCAAGGAGTTAGATACACACATGATCATCTTACAGATGTGATCATTGGCTGGAGCCATGGTTCGGTTAACAATCCCTTAATTGATTTTCATGCATAGAACCTACTTGTACATAGATTATTTTCTCACTTTTTTTAATTATTATTTTACACTTAATACATTTTCTTATCTACCTTGAATCTATTTTATTTTTGGGTAAGTTTTTCCCTTCTACTTTTTAACAAGATTCAAACAATCCAAGATAACTATCTTACCAAAATTTGAATGAAAATCATTCATGTAAACTTATTTGATCATTATTTACACATGTATACATTCTTTGACTCTCATTATTAGTTCCATTTTCACATATATCTAATTTCACATGAGATTACATAGCCATGCTTGCCATCTATGTCATACCTAAACCTAAATTGGGTACCTTTCAGTTACCTTCCTCCTTGTCATGCTTTTATTTAATTATTTATTGAAGGTCATTTGAATCCCCCTTCCTTTAATTTTAAAATTATACTATTTATTGTGTTTTTCCAATTTATTTCAAAGTTAACTTATGCATGCTTTACTTTCCAAATATTTTCCAAAAAATCAAAACTAGGGGGTGTATGCATAATTTACTATTGTCAAATTTCATCCTTTTGACATGTCACATATTTTTATATTCATTATATAACATATTTAATTAAAATTTCAATTCATAATACTTATCACAAGATATTTTAGTGTGGAAAAAGATATATATATATATATATATATATATATATATATATATATATAAACTATTCATTTATAGAAGTTGTCCTAATCTGAAAACATTGAATATACTTAATTAGGAACAAGTTTCACTAGTTATACAATAGCCACTATGGCCCTGTCCTCTACTATGGTCTTATGCCTATGAATTTTTCATAACTTATTTCAGCCATAACATAGTCACATAGACTACTTCTATATAATTTTTCATCTTAGAACATATAATGTCTTTAGATATCTATTTGATTTCAAGATTAAGGCATAGTTTTACTTAGATTTGATGTTAGGCCAACCTTCTTCCCAATAGACTTGATCTATTGGTGGAATCGTTTTTTTATATACAAAAATAATTACATGTTATATTTATATAAAATATCTTTTTCCATGATTGAGCTATAACTAAAACATATGTTTATTTTTCACTGATAATTACATGTATCATAATGAATATGATAAATTTTAAACATGGAAATAGAAAAATATGATTAAAATATTCTAATTATATACTCTCTATACATATTTAATATTATTTTTTCATTACATCATATACCTCAACATACTTGATTTTTATATGCGGCCCTTAGCCTTGTGTATGTTTAACATACACCTTATTACTTAAATGGAATCGTCAATCCTTATGTATGTATCCCTTGGCCTAATATTATTGTGATAAACTCTTATGTCCCTTGTATTTATCCTTTGGTATTTGTGTGTGACATTTATGCATGTTTTCTAACTCTATGTGACATCATACATGTCACTTTTATGTGACATTCATACTTTCTTGTGTGATATTGTGTGACTTTGATTACATGTTTTCTACTTATTAATATTATACCTTGATGACTATCATACACTGAGAGTTATTTATTACATATTTATATGGTTCCATGATATAAATAATTATCATACTATTTATATGATTCTATACTTTATCTTCTAAAATACAATGATTACAATAGATATGCATTTCTTACGAGATATTTGAAAATTTAATACACTACTTAAATGCTACATTCAAATACAATGATGCAATACAATATAAAAATTTAATATGCTTTAATGTTACATAGTATATATTTTAATACAAATAATATATTCACATGCTATCACTTTATTATATCTTTCAAAATTTATCTCACTTTTTATTTCAAGACAAGTGAATTACACTAAATTTTAATCATCTCAAAAGGGGGAAGTCATAATGGAACTATATCCAATATTATAAAATAAATATATTTTATATTTGATTATTTATAATATGAAAAATAAAAAAATTCAGATTTTTGGGGCATTCAACTTATGCACTCCACTCTTATAGTTACATGAGCATAATTATACTTATAAAAAGATAGTTAAAATGTTTCAAACAATTTTAAAAATATAAAATTACCACTCTATATAGTATAGGGGTCATGATATGCTTTCATGTCGAAGCTACTACTTTACAAAATTGAAAATTACTTTTTTTCAAGTATCAAAGGTTTAAAAATTTATAGTATGAATCTAAATTTTTCTACAATAGTTTGATTCATATTTTTTAAGTGGACTATGCTTTAACTTAGTGACACTCCATGTTTTGGTTACACTTTGGCAATCTATGTACTAGATCCCACTTCTTCCTTTTAGTTAAAAAAGTGATGCCATATTTTAGCTTAGTGATGCTTCACATATTGGGTGTACTTTACTGAAACACTATGTTGGTTCCTACCTTTTCAAAATAATTATAGTGTAATTTATGATGGTTAGATCATATAATCTTTCTAAATCAATCATATTCATTGATTATTCAAATTGATAATTTATAACTCTCAATTTTCATCAATTTTTACACTTCCACACATTTATTAATAAGAGGGTATACACATCGCCACCAAAAATACAAACTGTGTATACACACTAAAGTTTTTCATTTCCTTTACTCTAGTAATTTTATGCATCACTAAAATAAATGGGAGGAAAGTGTAGACATTAAAATCTTAACAATAAATTATAGACAATGCTTTTTATTAACATCATTTCCTTCATTAATTAATTCACCATTTCAATAACCCATAATATCTAATAAATCCTTCAAATTATTTCTGTTACTCTAAATATATCCTAAAATTTCCTATTTTATATTTATTCACCCCCACTCAACATATACTTCACTCTTAATTTTTTTCAGAATCCTTTTTCCTTATTATACAAAAGAGCACTAGGTAAACATGGTCAAACTATCACATTATCTAGTAATTTGGTATTATCCATAGTGATCTAACAATTATCTTTATAAAATGACACTCTTCATAATAAATTTCTTATGAAAACCAATATTTCCTT
>JARHVA010006752.1:417500-435000 GCA_037957365.1 Torreya grandis | reverse complement strand
AAAAAATATTTATTAACACTAACATATTATGTATTCTTTGATAATGAAACTTTATTTTATAGTGGTGTGATATGTGAAACTGAGTAATGATCTTGCCTCTAAAATTTTTCTTTTGAATTTTTCATAATGATAATTTTATCCTGAAGGACTTAACAAGCACAACCCCTAAGTACTTATGATTGAATGTGCATAGATAAAACCTCAAGATGAGATGTTAGAGGAAAGGTAGTGGAGGAATGATATTTTATTTAAATAAATTTGAAAATATATTATGGGATACCTTACTTCTTGGGATAGTGATAACATGGACCTAGTTAGAGGGAAAGTAGCCATCACAACTGTGAGGAGGGATGGTATAATTTAGCAAAGACATAAAATGTGTATTATGATTAAATGCAACCATAATTGTATTTCAAATTATTTTTATAAAATTTAATGTATACTTATTTAAAATATTAAATATTTCTAGCTAGCACCTTGAAATTTGAAAAATTGCTACTTGAATTAAAAAGTATATATGAAAAGTAACACATATAAACATTATATGATATGCACAATAAATAAATAACTTATAAAATAGATATATTGGGAAAATTTTAAATTTTTTTTTATTAAAATCAATTAATAGATGAAACCCAAATATTAATCTAAAAATAGCTACACCATTCATCCCCTAGGCCAAATTTTGTATTAATAATAAATTAGAAATTATAGAATATATATATATATATATATATATATATATATTATTTTTGTAAAAAAAATACATTTCTAATTTTATAAATAAGAATAATAAAAACCTTTGATAATTTATAAAATAATGAAATTATGGATAAAATATGAGTTAAAAAAGGAAAGATAATGCACAACCCTAGGAATTGAAAAGCCTAATAGAAAAATGAGGGTGAAACCCTAGGGAAAAGAATGAAACTTATGATTTGAATAAAGTACAAGGGGAAATCAAAGATCATATCTAAACCCATATGAAATACAATATTATGAAATCATAGAAAAAATATAGGAAACCATAAGAGAAATATAGGGTTTGAAATAATGTTGAAATAAAAATATGAGTTCCCCAATATGTTTTTATCTAATTTGGAAAATATATGAGTTATTTACCTAATTATAAAACCTAATGCATAAAATTAGAATGATACATATATCCAATAAATGATAAAACCTAATTTGGAACTTACTATATTTAGAAATATGTTACAAGGTAAAATGATAAAGAAATACAACTTAGATGGAAATTCAATAATGCATGATAAAAAAAAACTATATAACTTATTGTGTGACTATGTTTGTTGACTTTGAATTAGGAATAGTGTGTTATTTACTCTTTAGAGAATTCCATTGGAATTAGACATGGGTGTAGTGTGCTAGTGTCATTATGTCACACCAAGATCATGTAGTGTTTTATGATTTAATATTGATATAATATGTTCAATTCACCTATGTTATATGTTTAAATATGTCGGTAAGATTGATCTATTATGAAAATCAGTATGTGTTGTCTTATTCACTTATAAACCTAGCTCAATAGACCATGAATGATAAATTAAAAAAAAAATGGGTTAGTGGTTGAATGTTTATTATACCTTAACACACCTTTGTTAGCATTTCCTACATACTAATACTTGTAAGAGGGATCAAACTCAATGTAGTTCTCCTAGGCTACAGTGGTATATTTTAAATACCAATGTAAATATAAAATATTTTACAATTCTAGTGTGATTAACCTATTTAATCATGACTTATGACCTTAGAGGTGTACTCATACATTAGTTTAGGGATAATAGGGTTGTATGTATTAGAAATTGGAATAGGTAGGGGATTGTATCTCAATGTACAATTAAAATTCGAATTCCTTTCAATATGGAAACATTTTGTTTGAAAAATGACTTGAAATTTAACTATAATGCTGATAAATATGGAATTCCTTCAGATTTGTATTACTAAACATGAAGGATGACTCATTATGTGAATTAAAATTTTATAAACTAGTAGTTATTTGGTGAGAAGATATGGAGAGTATAACTAGATAGGATTATGGAGATAGATAGTCTATATTCCAAATTATTTTCTTAGGAGCAAAGAGAACTCAGATGGGAGTCTAGATTAATAAAGGGATAAGCTTCAATTTTTTTTATCAAGGAATAGGCATATTTTGAGACCAGTTTTTGCTATAGGAACCGGCCATATGGAATTAGACATGAGATATGTGTGTAAACAAGTGGTCACAAGTCCACTATTTCAAATGAAATGATAATTTATGCGTCTACATAGGGCTCAATATTTTAATACACAAATAAATATAGAGGTTAAGATCTAAGGTTTTAAAATTTAGTAGTCTTAGAAAGGTTAAAATATCACAACCTATTAAAAAATGAGTAATAACAAAACATAAAATAAAATAAGAAGGTAAAGAGGAAATACATTGAAATGATGATTAAGTTATATTTGATTCATGTAGCCTTATTTTATGAATACATGGATTTGATTAAACCTAAGAAAATATTTTAATAATCCTTATAGATAATCATGAATTTATAAAAAAAAGTTATTATTAGTAAAAAAATGGTTTTATAAGGGAACCCTACCCTTTACAAAAGAGGCTGGAAGGAAACACTAATAACCTATATGATACATTAAAGTCTATAGAGATAAATATAGTAGAAATAAAATAATAATAATAATAATAACACCTTAATAGCTCTAGAATTTTCAACCCTTGGTAAACTTATTTTAGTTGTGGTTCATTTGTTTGATATTCTATTCCATTGATGTAAAAATGGTTGAATACTCATAAATATCCTTTCCTTTACCTTTCTTATCAAATGTAACATTCTCATTTTTAGTAATCTTCCTTTTTAGGGCCAATGTCAATCCTTCTATACTATGCATGAAATTATGAGTTGAAATCCTATTGAAGTCAAAAAGGAGGAAGATGTTTTCCTTGAGAGTAATATTCTCAAGATTGCTTGTTTCCATATACTCTTTCAAAGTTTTTATTTATAATCTCAATTAATTTCATACTCTCTTTCATGGAATGCATTTCTTCTTTCATCCTAGTAGTTTATTCCTTGGTGCATTAGATTCCATCATGTAGATCGAAATTGTTGATTATTGTTTTTAGCATGGAGTGACATTTCATGAACCACTAAATGAAGGATATACAAAGTTATAATTATTCCATAACCTAATCGAACATGTTATGATTTTTTAGGGAGTGTATTTTGGGTTTTACAAAAACATTGGTAGCATAAATAGATGGGGTATCAGCTTTAACATTGGTAGGATCCTTATGCTTAGAAAATATCCATCAGACTCAATGGTCCTTTTATTTTTATTGGAAACATTAGATTGATTAGTTTTGTATAAACTTTTAAGCTTATATTTTGTGGCTTCCATAAAAATATAACATTTATATTTAGGTCTTCAAATAAGGGTAGGATGAAGGACATCAAATAATTTATATATTAAAAATCTAATAGATTGATGTACGGGGACCTTATTTTTGCATTTTTGAAATATTTCATATATTACTCTAAGTAATTAATAATAAAAATAGCAATATTGATGGGTATGTAATGTCTAAAGTAGTTGAGTAGGGGAAAGAGATACAAGTGAACAAATTTGAATCTACCTTTTAATGTGATGTACCTCATCATTTATTTTGCTACTTAGTTGAAGGGTGAAGGAAGATCAATTATAAGGTAGGATCCCTAAATTTAGTGATATTACGATTCCCCTTTAAATTTTTAAAAACTTCTACATTATGTTTAGAGCTAGATTTGATATACTTTGCATCTTGAAACTTGAGGCCATTAACCTTGGTAATTAGGTCCTCCAAAATTTCAACTATAACATTATTTATTTCTAGAATTTTGTCCTTCTAAATATTGGTTAAATTATTGAAGATAAATTCATCATGTCCATATATTATGTCTATGGATTTGGTTAAAAAACCTATCTAGAGGATAATCTAACCCCCCTTGTTGAATTTAATTTTATAAGTTGACTAGGGTTCCACTCTATTTATTTTTTCCACCCATGATTAGAGTTTCATAGTAGGTAAAAATAAATAAATTATCTCTAAAAAAACCCATGATAGTTAATATTGAAATGAAAGTGCCTCACCTTGGTGACCAATAAATGAATACGCTTGATATTTCATGATTGTCATTGCACGTGCCTGGAAAAACAATATTTCATTCATCATTAATTTATAATTTAAATGCATGAAATTATTTAAATTTAATTAATGATAATATAACTATTTAAATTTAGTTAATTTAAATGGATCCCGTTTGGAATTAAATTAGTTTGAGCTATGTTATTTCTTATAAAGAGAAATAGACTGATATAAATTTGAGCCTAACACCTGATTTTTAAATAGTCATGTCTATAAAATTTCCTTGATAATATCATGTATGAAATTAGACATATGTTAAGATTATTTATATTCTAAATTGAGTTAAAAATTAAGTCATTTATTAAATTATCTCTTACACTATCAATGACAAAGTTTGCAAGAAACAATCAATATATTATTTAGTAAAATAACCTATTTTGTAGATATATAAGATATATCATAATACTTTTACTATAAATTTCATTTTAAAATTTCCCTCTAATAATTATAATAGGGAAAGTGTAAGGATTCCACTTTATACAAATGATATTAAGAATCATTAAAACATTAATATTTTATCTTTATTTTTATCTAGATATGATTGGCTCACAACGTATATAAGTTACACATTGTTAGATATTTAAATTTATGTCATAATCAACAAAGTATCAAAAAAAGATAGGATTTAGTAAATATTTCATGTAGAATTTAAACCTTTACAAGAAGCATATACATAAATATTCCAATAAAAATAAATTTATAGTAAGGTAAAAAACTATACAAGGCATATAAGTATGATCATACCCCTCACATGATAGAGTACACCATACTAATAAAATTTCATGAAGTGTAATTAAAAGTAAATTAATTAACACTATAATAACATCATATAAATATTTTTAGTCCCAAATATATTGAAAGTAAGAAGAATTTAGATGGAAAATTGAAGGAATACCTGACACTGATACCATCTCCATTTAGAACTCTGCTAAGAACAAGAAAATATCAAAGGTATGGAGTTATTATTGGAATCTGATGTGAATAATTTTTATTATGGTACAAGTGAACTAAATAAATCCATAGATAACTCTCATCCAAAGGAAAAATTAAAAGGTAAAGAAAAAAATAAGGTAAAATAGGATGAGAGGACTAAGGAAAACATGGGTTCTACCATGAAAATGCATTAATGTCCTCTATCTAGAAGTGAATATTTATAAATTACAACCTAAAATTTCTAAACAAATGAAAAATTATGGTGAATAAGGATGAAATAAAAAAGCCAAATAAATAATTGGCTATCACCTAGTTATAAAGTGATGTAAAATAAGATGGTGGGGTCTGTGAAAACCCAAAAAGACTCATTAACCTAACACTAGAGAGAGCTCTTAAATTGTAAATAGATATGATCCTCAGGAAAAATGAGATCAATAAATACAATTATCACCTCAAGAATGTGAAGAAGGCTAAGAAAGATAAATAAACCATAGTCATGAAGAAATAACTAGAATCTACATTGACAAGACCTAATAAAATCACAAATGCCAAGAAAAGTGAGATAATAGATGGTATTAAATGTCCAAGTAAATGCACAAGGGGTTATTTAAATAAAATGAAAAGAAAAGTGACTAAGGAGAATAAAAATATAAATTCACTAGTAGACTGCTTGTATTTTAAGGAATTTACCATGTAGTTCTTTCTTATAGTTTTTTTATTTGACTCTTATTTTCTCTAGGTTGGGGTTTATATCTATATTTTTATTAAATTTTAGCATAGCCCAAAGGGATTTTATATCTTTCTTTTCATGTGATTGGTCTCTATTGTATATATTTCACTTTTTTCACTTGTTATAGGATCCATAAAAACTCATATGTTTATAATAAAATATTATGTAATATCACGTAAATGTTAATTAAATAAAAATTAAGTAAATTCAACACTTTTGAGTCTAAATCATAGGTAAATACAAGTCCACATTCATGTAGAGAATTAAAGTGAAACAAACCATTAAAATTTATAAGTTTATATAAACATTACGTAACAAGGAAAAAATTCCCTAGAAACATTAAAATTTCCATCGTAACATGACTAAATGTAAGGGTACCAAGTACAATTACTATATGCACAACTAAACCACAAGGATTTAACAAGTTATAAACCAATCAAGAATAATCTAGAGTCCCAATAGAACCATAACTATTATGTTAGTCAAGATATACACTAAGAAACTAAGTTCATATAACTCAAAAGGGTAAACCAAAATTCTCACCATAACATGGAAGAATATTGGTAGATATCATGTAAAAATATCAAACATTTAATTACAACATAAAGATTGAAAATGTACAATTACTCATAAAACACATTTTAAAAATAAGTAGTTCATTATTCTTCTTATCAATAAATAGTCTAATCATGATAATTATGCCTTATTAAATACAATAAAATAAAATAATTTAAAAATTGGTTATCTCAACAACATAAAAATTTATATGTTACAAGGAATTTCAATAGTAAATAGCACACCTATCTAAAATGATATGTAATTTGAAGACTCAAAAATGGTTTTAAAAAAATAATCATTTTACTATAACAGAATGCAATTAGGCACGTACTAATATTTCAAAATATATTAAAATATTTAATATAAACTTTGTTTATATAGAAATCAATTTAAAAATCTGAGTATGAAAATAATACAATAACCATTCATACAAATAAATGGAATAAAATAAATGTAAAACTTGAATTTAATATGGAGTGTCATTATTATGTTTATAACTAGAACAAACTAATTTACACTTTATAAATAATTTAAAAAATATAATTTTGTAAAAAATATGAATAATACATATGTGAATATCACTCCAACTTTAAAACTATCCATTTTTATTACATTAAAATAAATCACCATAAATGGTTTATCAAATGAAGTAATTATTATAGAAAACTATATGTAAGCTAATAAAATTATTTGAAAATGATTGATATTTTACAATAGTTTAGGTAAGATGCATTTTAGATCATACATATTATCATTTATATGATGAAACCACATAGAAAATTTGCCTAACAAAAATTCCAATTGCTCTAAAGTATTTTTAAGTATTAGCAATGTTTACCTCTGAATCAAATTGGCCAAGATAAGATAAACCATAAATTGTATATAAAAGTGGTTGTAACCATTATTTTTGAAGTCCAAAACCACTTATTAATTTTTGTATTAAACCATCTATTAGACAACTCTAGTGTTCCAATACATTTTATTTAAATTTAAACTCAAAATTATTATACAACTTAATTATTAGCTTTATAAACTCAAAATAATGGTTTCATAACCTTACTTAATGGATTTATATACCTTGAAAATTAAGTCATGCATTTTATGGATGATCTAGGCTTTTACAACTTAAAATGTCGATTATTTTACTTTTGAATTTGGATTATATTTTCATATTGTCAAAATGGTGTTTACACCAATTAGTTTCCATTCCCTCCCTAGTTTTATTACCATATTTTTGCCTTTTAATTTGCATGAGATTCCATTATCTACCTAATGGTATTACAATATTTTCTAGTTAGGACTTGTATACAAAGGAAAATGCAGTTGACTTATTAGTCATCATAGCTCAGAGAAGATAAATACTACTTACACTTCCATTTACTAATACAGTATATATTTAGGGTCATGACCAAGATCCATCCCATAAACCTAAATAAGGGTTATGTTAGCACAATAATATCACTAGAGAGTGTTCTAAAGCCTCTAGTCAAGCAACACCATATAATATCCTTAGATAGGTCCTATAATTTCATATTCACTAAGTATATGTAAAGTAAAGTAAAATCTAATCTAGTGCTCACTAAGATTTTGGAAAAAAGTGAGTGTAATAAACATAAAAAGTAAACATGAATATAAGATCTATACTTAAGTCAATGTATAGTAGATGTTAAATCATGGGAGAAAAGTATAAATGCATATGTATCTCCTTTAAAAAAAGAGGAACAAAGTCAGGAATAATTACCTTTAAAGATGAACCCATCGAGCCTCAATATCTCCCTTGGTAAAGTTTATTTAAAATATGTTTTTTAGGTATATAATGATTAAAAGGATAAGTTATCTATAGGATAAAGAACTTCTCTATGCATCCAAAAGACTTCTCCACAAGGAAAGATCCATAGATGTAAAGAAAGTATTGAAAACCTAAGGAATGCTCCTCAAGTAGAATGGTGTATAATCAAATGTGAAATATAATATTAATCTTCTTATATTTATTTAAAATGATGAAAATTATGTGTTTATATAGATGGATATAACCTTAAACCCTTCAAATATTTTAACCGATATAGTCATCCCAATTGACCGTATTAAAAATAAGAATAGTTATATTTAGACTAAGTGGGCCTAGGCGGACTTAGTCTTATAATGTGCTAAACTCTTAGAATAGAGTTGAAATAAGATGACTTAGTCCTACAACATGATTAAATCTCATAAAAAAGTCATCCTAGGATAACATAGTCATGTATATTTTAAAATAAGGTGTTGGCTTAGGCAGATGTAAAAAATAGATAATACAAATATAGAATAAACATTTAAGTATAAGAAACTATATGTCTATGTTTAAATTTTAACTTATTTATTATATTTTAAGTTATATTTTATATTTATAATTTTTGATGTTTGAGATTAGTTTCAAACCTATAGGAGCTATAATGAAAATTATAGATTTTGGAGGGCCATATTGGATTTCAGACTTAGCCATATTTTAAGGTTATAAGATTTTACACTTAGCCATATTTTGAAATTATAGGATTATAGGGAGGTATCACTAGAGGTAAATGGATAGACATTGTAAGGAAGCTGGACACATGGTAAGAATGATACAAGACACAATAATATTACTAATCACTAATGGTTTGTCCACCCCTTTCTTGGTCCACCATTTAAGGCATGTACTTAGAGAGATTAGAACTCCATAGGTTGTTTAAAAATATAAAATCTCAATAATTTGTAAAGTTAATAAAAATATTATGTGTATACATCTGTCCCACTTGAATTTGATCATGTGTCACATTAGTGTAACATGGGATGGTGCTTTGAGAAGTAACATGGAAACACAAAAAAATAAACTAATTAAAAATAAAATGATTAAATGAAATGAAAGTAACCAAAAATAACATATACATACCTTAACTTACCTTGTTTTATAAATGATTGCATGCAAATACCCTAGTCTTGATCATGGAGGGTGTAGTAATTGCATTTGAGAAACCTAGGGATAAAATAATAACAATAGAAGCAATGCATGTATATGTATGATGGTTCAAGTACAAATTAATAACTATTAGAACTAATGAAATTACATAGAAACATTGGCAAAATAGGATTGTTAAGGCTAGGATAGAAACAAAATATCAATCATGTAAATGAAAAAATGATGGAAAATGAATGTAGAAATTATTATAGAACACACTAAATCAAATTGGAACACATGTAAAATATAAATGGGAAAAAGTAATGTATAACATACTAAATGATGTTAGGGAGTATGTAAAACAAGAATGAAAAATGAAATATCAATGTAATAAAAATCTAAGAAAGATATGTAACAAAGTGAAAAGTAACCCCATGTAATATAAGCATGTCAAACCAAACACAAAGAAATAAAAAATGATTAAAAATGAAATTTAAATCAATATTTAATGCAAGTATGTCAAGTGAATATGAATAAATCATAAATAAATGAATATAAAATGTTAATCAAGATGTAAGAAAAACATGAAGAAGTCATAGATAAATAGAAACATGTAATAATGTCAAATGTCCTATGTAAGATAATTAATTTCCAAAAAAAGTAAAACAAATAACATGAAATGTACATGAAAATAAAAATCTCTAAAGGATGGAGACTCAAACTTAGTTCTTTTTATAAGATACAATATAGAAAACACAACCACCTATTGACATGACTAGTATGACAACGAAATGGTGTGGTAAACAAATGGTGTAAGGGTGTTTTTTAACAAGGCCTAATCCTAACCAAGGTATTATAATATAAATCATAAAATATAAACCAAGAGGCATAATAATGAAAATTTAATCAAGGATGTGATTTTCTGAAATCAATATCCAACAAGGGGAATATTAGGAAAATATGATGTAAATAAGTGATGTGAGGTGCCACATCATTGATGTGAATATAATTAACAATAATGAGACACATTATTAAAGTTATAATGATTAAAAACTATAGAAAACAAGGATTTAAGACACTCTAACTAATGATCACAAAGTTTGGGATAACAAGTGAAGTGCATAGATCAACCAATGAAGGATATATGCATGAAAATTAAAATGGAACTACCTTCCAATAACATGTTCCCCATTCCTTAGGACCCATTAAATATCCATTGGACTACTATTAATATTAGGTACTTGTGTGAGAAATTAGGTGGCACTATATAATATATGATATAATGAGACCTCTTACCCTTGTCTACTAGCCTACCATAACCCAATTGACCTCAGATCTATTATGAGTCCAACTTTTGAGTTTGATCTTTAGCTAATATAGAATATGTGACAAATATATATCATGTATTTTGGTGTGATATAAATTTTAAGATTGTTTTTTCATTTTAATGATTACCTTTTATCTCTTTTATGATCTATCTTTTAACACTTTTAGGTTTTTCAATTCCTCCTCCATAAAATTTAGAGAAAGAATCATGAGTGAAAAAGGTGACAAATTCAATATATCTTACACTTGGTCACTAAATAAAAGGACTTAAATACCAAGGTGACTAAAGACTCCTAAAATTACCCATAAGTGTGTGTGCAATCTCAAAAATGACATGTGTGTGCCTCAAATGAATGGAAATAAGGAAAATATTCTAATCATGAGAGATATACCCATGTAATAAGTGAAACAATGATGAATGTGATTGTAGATGATTGTAAAGAGCTAAAATAGTTTTATGAAAGGGATGGGGTTATTCTATCATAATAATGTCACTAGAGATTCATACTAAATTATAATAGATCTAGCACAATCACTAATGAAAGTAGTAGTCATCTCAAAAAATAAGGAGAAAGTAATTTAAAGATATTTTAATGTGGTAATTTATGAGGAGAGCCTAATAATATCCATGGTTTTACACTATAACTGATAAGATGAACACTAATAAGGTGATTATTAAATAATGATAAAAATAGTCATAAAGCTACTAAGTAAATGAATGACATAAAAATATGACAATGAAAGATATATCTAAGAACTAAAATTAAAATAAATGCCAAATATCATGTGTAATAAAACCAAAGAACCCAAAGGAAATAATTGGGCTATTAAAATGTGAGAGTAAGGAAGATCTTATCCTATCCAAGGTTTTATAATTCAACTCACAAATGATAAAGTTAAATAAAACCAAAGAATCCAAAGGAAATAGTGGTAATAGTAAACATGTTTGTGAGGAATACCTGGTCTTAGCCAAGGTATTACAATGCAACACACAAACTATAAAGTGAAATAAAACCTAAGTATCCAAAGGAAACAATGGTTCTAGTAAAATGTGTTTTTGAGGAAAACCTAGTATTATCTAAGGTTTTACAATGCAAGTCAAAAATGATAAAGTGGGATAAATTTCACAAAAATAAAGAAACATGAAATGAATAAAATAAGCATAATCTATGTTAACACCTATATAAAATATGAACATGTCAAATACAACTCTATATGTCTTATAAGGTTTCTTGAAGTTGAATTTTCTTATTATTATGCAATGTAGAATAACAGTGGGCACCATATAATTCCCCAAAAGGTAAGTATATATAGGGATGGACATCGCAAGACTCCCCAAATTTTGAAGTGATATGTGGATGGGCATCACAAGATGATGTAACATGTGATATGAAGTGAGGTGAAATTGAACCATTAGAATGATTTACATTGGGTTGGTAGGTTCATTTGGAGACACACAAATGTGTTGGTTTGTTATATTTGGAGGGTGTTAAAATTTAAATAGGATTTGTAGGAAAGGTATGAAGAGGTTTATACTAAAAAGGATGACCATGTATGACACACTTTGGAGTATGCTTTTGAACTACCTGATCCTTTGGTTCATGTGACCTAAGATGTTGATGATAGATGAATGCAACCACCCATTTGAATTGGTTCATGTTACCTATTTTTTATTTATTATTATAATAATAAGTATCAACTATCATTTTTAAAACATTAGTAGATGGGATGGAGGTATGAGATAATTATTATTTATCATTAGGTAGTTTATGTTGATGCGATTCTGGTTTATTGGAGCGGATTTGAGAATATTTAAGATAGTCTTGATAACATTATTTTATGAGAGTATCAAGATTGAAATATGGACCAAGCAAAGAAGAAAGAAAGAATTGGTGTATATCAAGACAAGACTCATGAAAATGACTTATAGTAGCTTGCCACTAACAAAAACTATCTAGATTTTACCATTTCAAAGGAGGTTTGGAAGGATCAAAGTTCATGGGTTTAAAGGGTGGAAATTTTTTCTTAGGTTATTCTAGATTCAAGGGAGGGTGGGTGGTGTTAAAATTGTTTGAATTGGATGCTCCCTTTTGAGTTTGGTGAGGCGTATAAAAATGAATGTGATTAGAAATAGATTGGAAAGGTTCCATAGTATTTTATTGAGTTCATTCAAATTAAATCATAAGAAATTCTTTCCTTTTTTTATTGGTTTAAGGCTTTTTCTAAAGTTATAGGTGAAAAGATCCAAAATTTGTATTGAAGAGGAGATTTAAGAGTGGTAACAAATATTTTTAGAAGATTATCATCATTCATGTTATGGTATACTTTGTGATCTATATAATTCTATCATTTGATGCAAGTGTGAGTGGATTTGTTAGGAAGTTAATTAGAATTGATGAAATGGCTAAGGTAATTTTCAAGAAGGTCATAATGTTGTAATTCCTTCAGTAGAGCATTGACTAAACCATCTAGTTATGAGATGGAATGTTTAAGAAGTTGGTTGTACCATGTAAGTGAATTGCCAATAAAAGTTTTGGCTAGGAGCGTCATGGTAGTAAAGGTATTAGTTTAGACCCATTCCTTATAAATATTACAAAAATATTTAAGAAAAGTAGTGTGATCTTTACCTCTATGATACGTCATAGTTGGAGAGATGTTTCCAATATATCTGTATGAAATTAATGGATCTAAATGTTCATTTTGAATATGTTTAAGTATGTTTTTATTCATGATAGGATGAGGGATGATATTCCCATTGGCATGTCTAAGAGGAGGAGGGACAAAATGCTTATTTCATTGATTCATGATGACTTTAGGTGGTTGACTAGCCATTTGTAAGATTTGAGATTGAATTTTCATCATTTAGGAATGGTTAACTATTTTCATAACATTCATTTTTTTTAATAATTTGATCAATAATTTGAGTTTTATCAATGGAAAGAGTGGGATTTCTAGTGGTAGGAAGAATAATGTTAGGGTTGGTAGGAGGAGCATTCCATATATAGGTAGTATGGGATGTATCATTAGGTTAAATATTACCTAAATTCGTAGTGGGATGAGGAATAAGATGAATAACCTCAAATTTATTAAACTATGTAGTAATTGGTTTTGGATTTGGAAGATATGAAGGAAGAAATTCATTAGTTTCATCTGAAGTAATAAAATAGTTAAGGTTTTGATCTAAATATTTAATTATGTAGTGTTCTTGAATAATTGGAGGGTGAAAATATGACATCATTATGAAATAAGAATATATATATACAAATACTAAGAAAACTATAAATAACTAAGTCAAATAGGTCAACTTAGTTTTATGGTAAAGCTAAGCAGAACAACTTGTAATAGACCGAGTCAAACTAGTCAACTATGTTCTAAGAATAAGGTATTTGTTTTGAAATGTGATAGATTATAGATGATTAATTAAATTAAACTAAAAACACAATCCAATAGATTAGTGTGTTTGATGTGATTGTAGCACTTAGCATAAACCTTATACCAATGTTGGCTAGTACAAGTTTTGAAATACAAAATATAATTTGCAAATAGCAAGAAAAAAATATGAATGTAAATGATAATCTACTAAGAAAACATTCCTAAATGTTTTAATTGATAATAAATTTTTAACTTATTGTGATAGGGATTTGGATGGAAGAAGGAAATATAAAAGCATTCTATAGAGAGCTTTAGGTAGTTTAGGATGAAAGTGATTTGTATCAGTGATTTTAATGACTCAGTATTATGGCATACCCCCTCACCTCATAATACCACAATGATAAAGGTGTTATGTGGTTTTACGATATATACCATCAACCACATATTTATACTTAGCTAAAAAACTAGGTTGGCTTACCCCTTGGTGATGAGATCCAAGTAGGTAGACCTTGGGAAGCAAAATGTTTAATTTATTTTAGTGTAAATTGATTTGGAAGTGTGTTCAAAAGAGAAAAACTATGTGACTAACTAGGTAAATTCATAATCCACCTAATTAATATATGTTTATTACACTAAGCATGCAAGCACATGAAATGAAAAGTGAACTAATTAGTAGTAAAATAGGTTAATTCCTTTGACTATAAATAGTACAGAGTGAGTTCAGGTGAAAATATATGCAAAAAATACATGATAGAGTCAACAAGGTTACTACTATTCTAGAAAAGCAAGATCTAAAAAAAAAGTCAAATGGGCCAATTGTGTCTTCTAGAGAGAAGATAAGATACAAAACTATGTCAAGGTAATTGACCTAGTTTCTTGTAAGGTTGAATTTTTATAGACTATAAAATTATGAAAAATAAAATTGTAAATGAAAAATAGAAAGAACATATAAGTTAAGAATGAAATTTAGTAATTTTTAAGATGTTAAACTTTTTGTTTTTATATTGAAAATTTTCTAACAAAGTCAATTGTGTTTGTAAAACTTATAGTTTGTTTTGTTGATTATGTTTGTAAAATATACTAATAGTGTGAACTATGTCAACTATGTTTTTAAAACTAATAAAAGAGTTGGTCATGTTGACTATGTTTTCAAAGACCTATAATCAAAAATAAAACTGAGTCTATTGAGATGATCGAGTTACTTGTATTTGAAGAAGCCCTGAACAAAGCCAAATAGAGTTAATTTGATCAACTATGTGTTAAAACCTACACACATAATATTAGATAGAGTTGATAGATTTAATAGTGATGTAAACAAATGAAATAAATAATAAATAAAATTAAATGAAGGTATGAAAGAAATCTTGCAGGGTTTAGTTCATGTTGGGTTCACCAAAATATATATAACAAAAATGCAACTGACCTATTAATCAATCCTAGGTCAGACAAGATAAATTCTACTTACAGTTATATTTTTTTAATACATCATATATTTATGGTCATGAGCAATATTTATTTTCTCAACCTAACTAAAAGGTCTCTTACCATAATAATATCACTAGAGAGAGTTTGAGAATTTCTATTTAAGAAACAACGTGAAATAACCCTAGCTAGGTCCTATGTTTTCATATTCACTAATTATATGAAAAGTAAATTAAAATATAATCTTGTTATCATGAAATGTTTTGGTATAAATTGGGGGTAATAAACATAAAAATTAAACATGTATAGAAGATCTATACTCAAGTCAATGTATAGGAAACTCTACTAAATGGGTGAGAATTAAAAATGCATATTTATCTTTTTTAACAAAAGAGGAACAATGTTAGGATTGCTTACCTTTGGAGATGAACCCACTGAGAATTAATCTATCAATTGGCCAAGGTGATTTGAAATAGGTTGTTTTGGTATGTAAGATAACAAAGATAAGTTATCTCTATGCTAGGAAACTTCTCAATGCATCAAAAAGACTTCTCCACATGACAAGATCTATATCTTCAAATAAAATATTGAAACCATAAGAAATTATCCTCAAGTAGAATGGTGGATAATGATATGAAAAATATAACATTCATCTTCATATATTTATATAAAATGATAAAAAAGGTGTGTTTATATAGCTAGATCTAACTCTAAACCCTTCTAAAAATTTAACCAACAAAGTCGATCAAATAAACCTTGTTATAAATAAAAATAGTTAGGTCCAAACTAAGTCAGCCTAGGCAAATTAATCCTATAATTTTCCCAATTCTCAAAACAGAGTCATCTTAGGCCGACTTAGTCATGTAACATGGACAATTCTTAGAACAAAGTTGACCTAGGCAATCTTAATCTTGTAGATGGTAAAAAAGGTTTTAGCTTAGGTAGGGATAAAAATAGGTAGTATAAATATAAAATAAACATTTAATTTATATTTTATTTTTATAATTTTAATAAATTTGAGAGTGTTTTTGGACCTCTAGGAGTGATAATGTAAATTGTAGATTTTGGACGGTCCTATTGATTTTCAAACTTAGCCATATTTTAGGACTCTAGGATTCCATGGAGGCATTATAAGAGGTAAATGGATAAATATTGTAAGGAACTCCAAAAAAAGGTATTAATCATACAAATCCACAACAATATTGTAAATCACCAATGGTCTGTCGACCCCTTTCCTAGTGCACACTTTAAGGTGTGCACTCAGAGAGATTGAAACTCGATAAGTTCATATAAGAGAGAAAGTGTGAGTAAATGGAAAATTTAATAAAAATATTGAGTGTATATATAAATTAATGGAATGTGCTGGTTAAAACCTTTAATATTCTCTTAATATACCTTACCTACTTCATAATTATGTGTAGAAAATTATTTATTAACTTTATAGGGTTCTAGTCAATGATTCCTCATTCTTGCTTAATAGACTTAACATCCCTACCCATTAAAGACATATAATTATCTTAGTAATATATATTTTTTTTAAATTGTAAAATCTCTCTTACCATGGTTATTATGCATAAATTATGGGTTTACCTATAGCTATCCATTGATCCTCACTTACCTTATAGGTCTATTACTAGTAATATTATAGTGGATGCCATATTTTATTATTATTTATGAACTAAACAAACTTAAATTGAATTTTATTAGTATTTACAATTTTAGATCCTAAATTATAATTATATATCACCATGATATTATATAATTATCAAGTAATTGTCATGGTTTTACCCTTTAGTTACTAGACATTCTCGTTATATAAAGGATTGCATTTGATATCAATTATGTCTACTGACTATATATTAGTCTGACCACATTTTATTCTAATGATTGAGCCTTATATGCTAGTCAAAATCCTATAAACCTACTTATTATCATCCTCTAAAAGTTTTAAATATGTACTTACTTTACAATTTCTTGAACACTTGTACCCTAACAAGATGGTTATGTAAATGCAATTGCCTTATACCAAACTAAGTGTCCAATTCCT
>JARHVA010006752.1:392500-412500 GCA_037957365.1 Torreya grandis | reverse complement strand
CTATCTCCTATTCAGATGTCTTGGCTTCCTACAAATATTAGAATATATGTATGTATTTATGTATGTATGTATATATATATATATATATATATATATATATATATACATTTATATTTTAATATTTGTAGGAATCGAAGACATCTCGATAGGAGATAAATATTTCATAATCAACCAGCCAGCCAACAAAAAAATAAAACCTAATATTTTTCTATTTTTTTATTTTTTATTTTAATGTAGATGATAGACAAAATTATTTGAAAAAAATAGTTGATAGATGTGAAAATAATTGAAAGAGAAAGAATATGCAAGTGAATGGTGAGGCCAATGAGTTTGTACATGGTCTACACTACTAAACCAATGACAAAATTCAAGAAGATGAAATAAACACAATGATGGCATTTGTTCATTGTTAGCATAAAATAGCCATAGTGTTTGTATCTAATGAAAATAGGTGGATGGAGGGAGCCACAACGCTTAGAGAGGCCAGACACCTGCTATGATACCACTAATGGGAATTACCCTTTTAATGGAGAAGAAAAAAAGGCTCTAGTATGTGTAGAGCACACCAAATTTTTGATCAATCTAAAAAATAAATATTATTTATTTAAAAATATAATACATATATAGGCCAATATTCTCCTAAAAAATAGGAGATAATATTTATCCCTTAAATTACTAACTCAAACCCCAAATATCTCTCTCCCTATAAAATTTATGTGAGATAATATTCCACGTACAATATTTTTCTTAATGATCCACATATTAGTTAAATGTTCACATTAAATTATTCTATTAGTCCATCCCGTAATGTGAAATTTTGGGATGTTCTTTACAATTGATAATGCATCAAAATAAAGATATTATCACATTCAAACACTTGAAGACTAATTCCATTAAAAAGAAAACACTAAAAAAAATGACAACTCCACCTAAAATGTAAACCTAAATGACCAAATCTCAAAGTATAATTAATAAAAATCTATATGAACTTTTACCTATCTCTAATACTTCATATTTATAACTAAAATTTATAATATATAACTTTTTACATTAACTGACATAATTGACAAGAGATTGACTCCTAAATACTATGACAAGCTAAAACATAATATAATAAATACCTAATAACTAAAATCCCCAAAAGACCATGGGTTGGTCACCAATAAAGAACACCATGGAAGGGGTGAACAACAATGTGGAGAGAGGTGACATCTTTGAGATTGCCAAAGAGCTAGACATGGAGAGATTTTGGTGATTTGAAGCTACTGAAGAAGTTAGATTGTTAGAGTCACCATGAAAAAAATAATGTTTAAGCTCAAGCTATTTGTGTGAAATCAATCAAACTGAATGCTAGAGATGTAGACTAACCAATCCTTCTAACAAATATGAATTAGCTTTGTGGCTGATTTTTCGTCCTACCCATTCATTTTGTCACTCATAATAAATCTTATTAAAATAATTCATTTGGGAGGTGGTACTATGTCCCACACACTACCATGGCTTCTACACATGACATTATAATCATGACTTTGTTCCTGACAAATTTCAACCATGAGCACATCTATTTTGATGTATGATGCAACCAAGGTGAGAGATCGTTGAATGAACTAGATGCTAAAGAAGGATCAAACCAAGGGCTTTCATAAAACAACACTCACTTGTTTTAGAGTATCTATACCACTAGTATCCATTTCCATTCATAAGATTAATTTTCATCTAATAGAAACCTCAGGTAGAGATGTAAAATACTAATCTAAATATAGATTGTATAAAATGCATAGAAAAAACACTCCATATATATATATATATATATATATATATATATATATATATATATATATATATATATATATATATATATGTATAATTTTATTTTTTCTAATATTTGTAGGTATTTGAGACATCTAATTAAGAGATAAATATTTCATAATCAGTGAGCAAGCCAACAAAAAAATAGAACATAATATATATATATATATATATATACACACATATATATTTATATACATATATATTTATATACATATATATATATATATATATATATACATACACACATATACATATACATACATACATACATATATATATATATATATATATATATATATATATATATATATATATATATATATTAATGCAGATGATGGACAAAATGATGTGAAAAATAGTGGATAGAGATGAACATAATGTAAAGAGAAAGAAGATGTAGGTGAATAGTAAGGCCAATGGGGTTGTATATGGTCTAAATTTCTAAACCAATGGAAAAATGCAAGAATATGAAACAAACATAATGATGACATGTGCTCATGGTTAGCATAGCATAACCATAGTGTTTGTGTGTAATGCAAATAGGTGGATGGAGGGAGCTACAATGCTCAGAGAGGCTAGACACCTGATCTAATACCACCGATGGGAATCAACCCATTAATGAAAAAGAGCTAAAGGATTTTCTATGTGCAGAGCACACTAAAATGTTGATCAATCTCAAAAAAACATATTATTCATTAACAAATGCAATACATATATAGGGAAATATTCTCCTAAAAAATAGGAGATAATATTTATCCCTCAAATTACTCACTCAAACCCCTAATATCTCTCTCCCTATAAAATATACATGAGATAATGTCTCACTTAAAATATTTTTCATAATGATCTACATATTAATTAAATGTTCACATTAAATTATTATATCATTTTTCTCTTTTCACTTATTCCATTGTAGGTTTTTTGATTGATGAACTATACATAAGATCACCAATACCAATAATACTTTGTATTTTCTTATTTGAATCCAAAAATATATATGTATAAGTTTGATGCATTATATGATAATAAGAATAGTATTTTGATCTCATTAGAGTATTATATGGGGAATTTTGATAAACTTATTTATAATTATTTAATGTAAAATCTCACCCTTTTGTTTAGTTTTTTAATCACTTGTTGTTGATGTATTATGTTGTAGCTTCCCATTTTGATATGAAGTCCTATTAGGCACAAGTTAAGATAAAAAATATTTATTAACACTAACATATTACGTATTCTTTGATAATGAAACTTTATTTTATAGTGGTGTGATATGTGAAATTGAGTAATGATCTTGCCTCTAAAATTTTTCTTTTGAATTTTTCATAATGATAATTTTATCCTGAAGGACTTAACAAGCACAACCCCTAAGTACTTATGATTGAATGTGCATAGATAAAACCTCAAGATGAGATGTTAGAGGAAAGGTAGTGGAGGAATGATATGTTATTTAAATAAATTTGAAAATATATTATGGGATACCTTACCTCTTGGGATAGTGATAACATGGACCTAGTTAGAGGGAAAGTAGCCATCACAACTGTGAGGAGGGATGGTATAATTTAGCAAAGACATAAAATGTGTATTATGATTAAATGCAACCATAATTGTATTTCACATTATTTTTATAAAATTTAATGTATACTTATTTAAAATATTAAATATTTCTAGCTAGCACCTTGAAATTTGAAAAATTGCTACTTGAATTAAAAAGTATATATGAAAAGTAACACATATAAACATTATATGATATGCACAATAAATAAATAACTTATAAAATAGATATATTAGGAAATTTTTAAATATTTTTTTATTAAAATCAATTAATAGATGAAACCCAAATATTAATCTAAAAATAGCTACACCATTCATCCCCTAGGCCAAATTTAGTATTAATAATAAATTAGAAATTATAGAATATATATATATATATATTATTTTTGTAAAAAAAATACATTTCTAATTTTATAAATAAGAATAATAAAAACCTTTGATAATTTATAAAATAATGACATTATGGATAAAATATGAGTAAAAAAAGGAAAGATAATGCACAACCCTAGGAATTGAAAAGCCTAATAGAAAAATGAGGGTGAAACCCTAGGGAAAAGAATGAAACTCATGATTTGAATAAAGTACAAGGGGAAATCAAAGATCATATCTAAACCCATATGAAATACAATATTATGAAAGCATAGAAAAAATATAGGAAACCATAAGAGAAATATAGGGTTTGAAATAATGTTGAAATAAAAATATGAGTTCCCCAATATGTTTTTATCTAATTTGGAAAATATATGAGTTATTTACCTAATTATAAAACCTAATGCATAAAATTAGAATGATACATATATCCAATAAATGATAAAACCTAATTTGGAACTTACTATATTTAGAAATACGTTACAAGGTAAAATGATAAAGAAATACAACTTAGATGGAAATTCGATAATGCATGATAAAAAAAAAACTATATAACTTATTGTGTGACTATGTTTGTTGACTTTGAATTAGGAATAGTGTGTTATTTACTCTTTAGAGAATGCCATTGGAACTAGACATGGGTGTAGTGTGCTAGTGTCATTATGTCACACCAAGATCATGTAGTGTTTTATGATTTAATATTTATATAATATGTTCAAATCACCTATGTTATATGTTTAAATATGTCGGTAAGATTGATCTATTATGAAAATCAGTATGTGTTGTCTTATTCACTTATAAACCTAGCTCAATAGACCATGAATGATAAATTTTTAAAAAAATGGGTTAGTGGTTGAATGTTTATTATACCTCAACACACCTTTGTTAGCATTTCCTACATACTAATACTTGTAAGAGGGATCAAACTCAATGTAGTTCTCCTAGGCTACAGTGGTATATTTTAAATACCAACGTAAATATAAAATATTTTATAATTCTAGTGTGATTAACCTATTTAATCATGACTTATGACCTTAGAGGTGTACTCATACATTAGTTTAGGGATAATAGGGTTGTATGTATTAGAAATTGGAATAGGTAGGGGATTGTATCTCAATGTACAATTAAAATTTGAATTCCTTTCAATATGGAAACATTTTGTTTGAAAAATGACTTGAAATTTAACTATAATACTGATAAATATGGAATTCCTTCAGATTTGTATTACTAAACGTGAAGGATGACTCATTATGTGAATTAAAATTTTATAAACTAGTAGTTATTTGGTGAGAAGATATGGAGAGTATAACTAGATAGGATTATGGAGATAGATAGTCTATATTCCAAATTATTTTCTCAGGAGCAAAGAGAACTCAGATGGGAGTCTAGATTAATAAAGGGATAACCTTCAATTTTTTTATCAAGGAATAGGCATATTTTGAGACCAGTTTTTGCTATAGGAACCGGCCATATGGAATTAGACATGAGATATGTGTGTAAACAAGTGGTCACAAGTCCACTATTTCAAATGAAATGATAATTTATGTGTCTACATATGGCTCAATATTTTAATACACAAATAAATATAGAGGTTAAGATCTAATTTTTTAAAATTTAGTAGTCTTAGAAAGGTTAAAATATCACAACCTATTAAAAAATGAGTAATAACAAAACATAAAATAAAATAAGAAGGTAAAGAGGAAATACATTGAAATGATGATTAAGTTATATTTGATTCATGTAGCCTTATTTTATGAATACATGGATTTGATTAAACCTAAGAAAATATTTTAATAATCCTTATAGATAATCATGAATTTATTAAAAAAAGTTATTATTAGAAAAAAATGGTTTTATAAGGGAACCCTACCCTTTACAAAAGAGGCTGGAAGGAAACACTAATAACCTATATGATACATTAAAGTCTATAGAGATACATATAGTAGAAATAAAATAATAATAATAATAATAACACCTTAATAGCTCTTGAATTTTCAACCCTTGGTAAACATATTTTAGTTGTGGTTCATTTGTTTGATATTCTATTCCATTGATGCAAAAATGGTTGAATACTCACAAATATCCTTTCCTTTCCCTCTCTTATCAAATGTAACATTCTCATTTTTAGTAATCTTCCTTTTTAGGGCCAATGTCAATCCTTCTATACTATGCATGAAATTATGAGTTGAAATCCTATTGAAGTCAAAAAGGAGGAAGATGTTTTCCTTGAGAGTAATATTCTCAAAATTTCTTGTTTCCATATACTCTTTCAAAGTTTTTATTTATAATCTCAATTAATTTCATATTCTCTTTCATGGAATGCATTTCTTCTTTCATCCTAGTAATTTATTCCTTGGTGCATTAGATTCCATCACGTAGATTGAAATTGTTGATTATTGTTTTTAGCATGGAGTGACATTTCATGAACCACTAGATGAAGGATATACAAAGTTATTATTCTTCCATAACCTAATCGAACATGTTATGATTTTTTAGGGAGTGTCTATTGGGTTTCACAAAAACATTGGTAGCATAAATAGATGGGGTATCAGCTTTAACATTGGTAGGATCCTTATGCTTAGAAAAATATCCATCAGACTCAATGGTCCTTTTATTTTTATTGGAAACATTAGATTGATTAGTTTTGCATAAAATTTTAAGCTTATATTTTGTGGCTTCCATTAAAATATAACATTTATATTTAGGTCTTCAAATAAGGGTAGGATGAAGGACACCAAATAATTTATATATTAAAAATCTAATAGATTGATGTATGGGGACCTTATTTTTGTCTTTTTGAAATATTTCACAGATTACTCTAAGTAATTAATAATAAAAATAGCAATATTGATGGGTATGTAATGTCTAAAGTAGTTGAGCAGGGGAAAGAGATACAAGTGAACAAATTTGAATCTACCTTTTAATGTGATGTACCTCATCATTTATTTTGCTACTTATTTGAAGGGTGAAGGAAGATCAATTATAAGGTAGGATCCCTAAATTTAGTGAGATTACGATTCCCCTTTAAATTTTTAAAAACTTCTACATTATGTTTAGAGCTAGATTTGATATACTTTGCATCTTGAAACTTGAGGCCATTAACCTAGGTAATTAGGTCCTCTAAAATTTCAACTATAACATTATTTATTTCTAGAATTTTGTCCTTCTAAATATTGGTTAAATTATTGAAAATAAATTCATCATGTCCATATATTATGTCTATGGATTTGGTTCAAAAACCTATCTAGAGGATAATCTAACCCCCCTTGTTGAATTTAATTTTATCAGTTGACTAGGGTTCCACTCTATTTATTTTTTCCACCCATGATTAGAGTTTCATAGTAGGTAAAAATAAATAAATTATATCTAAAAAAACCCATGATAGTTAATATTGAAATGAAAGTGCCTCACCTTGGTGACCAATAAATGAATACGCTTGATATTTCATGATTGTCATTGCACGTGCCTGGAAAAACAATATTTCATTCATCATTAATTTATAATTTAAATGCATGAAATTATTTAAATTTAATTAATGATAATATAAATATTTAAATTTAGTTAATTTAAATGGATCCCGTTTGGAATTAAATTAGTTTGAGCTATGTTATTTCTTATAAAGAGAAATAGACTGATATAAATTTGAGCCTAACACCTGATTTTTAAATAGTCATGTCTATAAAATTTCATTGATAATATCATGTATGAAATTAGACATATGTTAAGATTATTTATATTCTAAATTGAGTTAAAAATTAAGTCATTTATTAAATTATCTCTTACACTATCAATGACAAAGTTTGCAAGAAACAATCAATATATTATTTAGTAAAATAACCTATTTTGTAGATATATAAGATATATCATAATACTTTTACTATAAATTTCATTTTAAAATTTCCCTCTAATAATTATAATAGGGAAAGTGTAAGGATTCCACTTTATACAAATGATATTAAGAATCATTAAAACATTAATATTTTATCTTTATTTTTATCTAGATATGATTGGCTCACAACGTATATAAGTTACACATTGTTAGATATTTAAATTTATGTCATAATCAACAAAGTATCAAAAAAAGATAGGATTTAGTAAATATTTCATGTAGAATTTAAACCTTTACAAGAAGCATATACATAAATATTCCAATAAAAATAAATTTATAGTAAGGTAAAAAACTATACAAGGCATATAAGTATGATCATACCCCTCACATGATAGAGTACACCATACTAATAAAATTTCATGAAGTGTAATTAAAAGTAAATTAATTAACACTATAATAACATCATATAAATATTTTTAGTCCCAAATATATTGAAAGTAAGAAGAATTTAGATGGAAAATTGAAGGAATACCTGACACTGATACCATCTCCATTTAGAACTCTACTACGAACAAGAAAATATCAAAGGTATGGAGTTATTATTGGAATCTGATGTGAATAATTTTTATTATGGTATAAGTGAACTAAATAAATCCATAGATAACTCTCATCCAAAGGAAAAATTAAAAGGTAAAGAAAAAAATAAGGTAAAATAGGATGAGAGGACTAAGGAAAACATGGGTTCTACCATGAAAATGCATTAATGTCCTCTACCTAGAACTGAATATTTATAAATTACAAGCTAAAATATCTAAACAAATGAAAAATTATGGTGAATAAGGATGAAATAAAAAATCCAAATAAATAATTGGCTATCACCTACTTATAAAGTGATGTAAAATAAGATGGTGGGGTCTGTGAAAACCCAAAAAGACTCATTAACCTAACACTAGAGAGAGCTCTTAAATTGTAAATAGATATGATCATCAGGAAAAATGAGATCAATAAATATAATTATCACCTCAAGAATGTGAAGAAGGCTAAGAAAGATAAATAAACCATAGTCATGAAGAAATAACTAGAATCTACATTGACAAGACCTAATAAAATCACAAATGCCAAGAAAAGTGAGATAATAGATGGTATTAAATGTCCAAGTAAATGCACAAGGGGTTATTTAAATAAAATGAAAAGAAAAGTGACTAAGGAGAATAAAAATATAAATTCACTAGTAGACTACTTGTATTTTAAGGAATTTACCATGTAGTTCTTTCTTATAGTTTTCTTATTTGACTCTTATTTTCTCTAGGTTGGGGTTTATATCTATATTTTTATTAAATTTTAGCATAGCCCAAAGGGATTTTATATCTTTCTTTTCATGTGATTGGTCTCTATTGTATATATTTCACTTTTTTCACTTGTTATAGGATCCATAAAAACTCATATGTTTATAATAAAATATTATGTAATATCACGTAAATGTTAATTATATAAAAATTAAGTAAATTCAACACTTTTGAGTCTAAATCATAGGTAAATACAAGTCCACATTCATGTAGAGAATTAAAGTGAAACAAACCATTAAAATTTATAAGTTTATATAAACATTACGCAACAAGGAAAAAATTCCCTAGAAACATTAAACTTTCCACCTTAACATGACTAAATGTAAGGGTACCAAGTACAATTACTATATGCACAACTAAACCACAAGGATTTAACAAGTTATAAACCAATCAAGAATAATCTAGAGTCCCAGTAGAACCATAATTATTATGTTAGTCAAGATATACACTAAGAAACTAAGTTCATATAACTCAAAAGGGTAAACCAAAATTACATGGAAGAATATTGGTAGATATCATGTAAAAATATCAAACATTTAATTACAACATAAAGATTGAAAATGTACAATTATTCATAAAACACATTTTAAAAATAAGTAGTTCATTATTCTTCTTATCAGTAAATAGTCTAATCATGATAATTAAGCCTTATTAAATACAATAAAATAGCACACCTATCTTAAATTATATGTAATTTGAAGACTCAAAAATGGTTTTAAAAAAATAATCATTTTACTATAACAGAATGCAATTAGGCACGTACTAATATTTAAAAATATATTAAAATATTTAATATAAACTTTTTTTATATAGAAATCAATTTAAAAATCTGAGTATGAAAATAATACAATAACCATTCATACAAAGAAATGGAATAAAATAAATGTAAAACTTGAATTTAATATAGAGTGTCATTATTATGTTTATAACCAGAACAAACTAATTTACACTTTATAAATAATTTAAAAAATATAATTTTGTAAAAAATATGAATAATACATATGTGAATATCACTCCAACTTTAAAACTATCCATTTTTATTACATTAAAATAAATCACCATAAATGGTTTATCAAATGAAGTAATTATTATAGAAAACTATATGTAAGCTAATAAAATTATATGAAAATGATTGATATTTTACAATAGTTTAGGTAAGATGCATTTTAGATCATACATATTATCATTTATATGATGAAACCACATAGAAAATTTGCCTAACAAAAATTCCAATTGCTCTAAAGTACTTTTAAGTATTAGCAATGTTTACCTCTGAATAAAATTGGCCAAGATAAGATAAACCATAAATTGTATATAAAAATGGTTGTAACCATTATTTTTGAAGTCCAAAACCACTTATTAATTTTTGTATTAAACCATCTATTAGACAACTCTAATGGTCCAATACATTTTATTTAAATTTAAACTCAAAATTATTATACAACTTAAATATTAGCTTTATAAACTCAAAATAATGGTTTCATAACCTTATTTAATGGATTTATATACCTTGAAAATTAAGTCATGCATTTTATGGATGATCTAGGCTTTTACAACTTAAAATGTCAATTCTTTTACTTTTGAATTCGGATTATATTTTCATATTGTCAAAATGGTGTTTACACCAATAAGTTTCCATTCCCTCCCTAGTTTTATTACCATATTTTTGCCTTTTAATTTGCATGAGATTCCATTATCTACCTAGTGGTATTACAATATTTTCTAGTTAGGACTTGTATACAAAGGAAAATGCAGTTGACTTATTAGTCATCATAGCTCAGAGAAGATAAATACTACTTACACTTCCATTTACTAATACATTATATATTTAGGGTCATGACCAAGATCCATCCCATAAACCTAAATAAGGGGTATGTTAGCACAATAATATCACTAGAGAGTGTTCTAAAGCCTTTAGTCAAGCAACACCATATAATATCCTTAGATAGGTCCTATAATTTCATATTCACTAAGTATATGTAAAGTAAAGTAAAATCTAATCTAGTGCTCACTAAGATTTTGGAAAAAAGTGAGTGTAATAAACATAAAAAGTAAACATGCATATAATATCTATACTTAAGTCAATGTATAGTAGATGTTAAATCATGGGAGAAAAGTATAAATGCATATGTATCTCCTTTAAAGAAAGAGGAACAAAGTTAGGAATAATTACCTTTAAAGATGAACCCATCGAGCCTCAATATCTCCCTTGGTAAAGTTTATTTAAAATATGTTTTTTAGGTATATAATGATTAAAAGGATAAGTTATCTATAGGATAAAGAACTTCTCTATGCATCCAAAAGACTTCGCCACAAGGAAAGATCCATAGATGTAAAGAAAGTGTTGAAAACCTAAGGAATGCTCCTCAAGTAGAATGGCGTATAATCAAATGTGAAATATAATATTAATCTTTTTATATTTATTTAAAATGATGAAAATTATGTGTTTATATAGATGGATATAACCTTAAACCCTTCAAAAATTTTAACCGATATAGTCATCCCAATTGACCGTATTAAAAATAAGAATAGTTATATTTAGACTAAGTGGGCCTAGGCGGACTTAGTCTTATAATGTGCTAAACTCTTAGAATAGAGTTGGAATAAGATGACTTAGTCCTATAACATGATTAAATCTCATAAAAAAGTCATCCTAGGATAACATAGTCATGTATATTTTAAAATAAGGTGTTGGCTTAGGCAGATGTAAAAAATAGATAATATAAATATAGAATAAACATTTAAGTATAAGAAACTATATGTCTATGTTTAAATTTTAACTTATTTATTATATTTTAAGTTATATTTTATATTTATAATTTTTGATGTTTGAGATTAGTTTCAGACCTCTAGGAGCTATAATGAAAATTATAGATTTTGGAGTGCCATATTGGATTTCAGACTTAGCCATATTTTAAGGTTATAAGATTTTACACTTAGCCATATTTTGAAATTATAGTATTATAGGGAGGTATCACTAGAGGTAAATGGATAGACATTGTAAGGAAGCTGGACACATGGTAAGAATGATACAAGACACAATAATATTACTAATCACTAATGGTTTGTCCACCCCTTTCTTGGTCCACCATTTAAGGCATGTACTTAGAGAGATTAAAACTCCATAGGTTGTTTAAAAAGATAAAATCTCAATAATTTGTAAAGTTAATAAAAATATTGTGTGTATACATCTGTCCCACTTGAATTTGATCATGTGTCACATTAGTGTAACATGGGATGGTGCTTTGAGAAGTAACATGGAAACACAAAAAAATAAACTAATGAAAAATAAAATGATTAAATGAAATGAAAGTAACCAAAAATAACATATACATACCTTAACTTACCTTGTTTTAAAAATGACTGCATGCAAATACCCTAGTCTTGATCATGGAGGGTGTAGTAATTGCATTTGAGAAACCTAGGGATAAATTAATAACAATAGAAGCAATGCATGCATATGTATGATGGTTCAAGTATAAATTAATAACTATTAGAACTAATGAAATTACATAGAAACATTGGCAAAATAGGATTGTTAAGGCTAGGATAGAAACAAAATATCAATCATGTAAATGAAAAAATGATGGAAAATGAATGTATAAATTATTATAGAACACACTAAATCACATTGGAACACATGTAAAATATAAATGGGAAAAAGTAATGTATAACATACTAAATGATGTTAGGGAGTATGTAAAACAAGAATGAAAAATGAAATATCAATGTAATAAAAATCTAAGAAAGATATGTAACAAAGTGAAAAGTAACCCCATGTAATATAAGCATGTCAAACCAAACACAAAGAAATAAAAAATGATTAAAAATGAAATTTAAATCAAGATTTAATGCAAGTATGTCAAGTGAAGATGAATAAATCATAAATAAATGAATATATTTGTTAATCAAGATGTAAGAAAAACATGAAGAAGTCATAGATAAATAGAAACATGTAATAATGTCAAATGTCCTATGTAAGATAATTAATTTCCAAAAAAAGTAAAACAAAGAACATGAAATGTACATGAAAATAAAAATCTCTAAAGGATGGAGACTCAAACTTAGTTCTTTTTATAAGATACAATATAGAAAACACAACCACCTATTGACATGACTAGTATGACAATGAAATGGTGTGGTAAACAAATGGTGTAAGGGTGTTTTTTAACAAGGCCTAGTCCTAACCAAGTTATTATAATGAAAATCATAAAATATAAACCAAGAGGCATAATAATGAAAATTTAATCAAGGATGTGATTTTCTGAAATCAATATCCAACAAGGGGAATATTAGGAAAATATGATGTAAATAAGTGATGTGAGGTGCAACATCATTGATGTGAATATAATTAACAATAATGAGACACATTATTAAAGTTATATTGATTAAAAACTATAAAAAACAAGGATTTAGGACACTCTAACTAATGATCACAAAGTTTGGGATAACAAGTGAAGTGCATAGATCAACCCATGAAGGATATATGCATGAAAATTAAAATGGAACTACCTTCCAATAACATGTTCCCCATTCCTTAGGACCCATTAAATATCCATTGGACTACTATGAATATTAGGTACTTGTGTGAGAAATTAGGTGGCACTATATAATATATGATATAATGAGACCTCTTACCCTTGTCTACTAGCCTACCATACCCCAATTGACCTCAGATCTATTATGAGTCCAACTTTTGAGTTTGATCTTTAGCTAATAGAGGATATGTGACAAATATATATCATGTATTTTGGTGTGATATAAATTTTAAGATTGTTTTTTCATTTTAATGATTACCTTTTATCTCTTTTATGATCTATCTTTTAACTCTTTTAGATTTTTCAATTCCTCCTCCATAAAATTTAGAGAAAGAATCATGAGTGAAAAAGGTGACAAATTCAATATATCTTAAACTTGATCACTAAATAAAAGGACTTAAATACCAAGGTGACTAAAGACTCCTAAAATTACCCATAAGTGTGTGTGCCTCAAATGAATGGAAATAAGGAAAATATTCTAATCATGAGAGATATACCCATGTAATATGTGAAACAATGATGAATGGGATTGTAGATGATTGTAAAGAGCTAAAATAGTTTTATGAAAGGGATGGGGTTATTCTATCATAATAATGTCACTAGAGATTCATACTAAATTATAATAGATCTAGCACAATCACTAATGAAAGTAGTAGTCATCTCAAAAAATAAGGAGAAAGTAATTTAAAGATATTTTAATGTGGTAATTTATGAGGAGAGCCTAATCATATCCATGGTTTTACACTATAACTAATAAGATGAACACTAATGAGGTGATTATTAAATAATGATAAAAATAGTCATAAAGCTACTAAGTAAATGAATGACATAAAAATATGACAATGAAAGATATATCTAAGAACTAAAATTAAAATAAATGCCAAATATCATGTGTAATAAAACCAAAGAACCCAAAGGAAATAATTGGGCTATTAAAATGTGAGAGTAAGGAAGATCTTATCCTATCCAAGGTTTTATAATTCAACTCGCAAATGATAAAGTTAAATAAAACCAAAGAATCCAAAGGAAATAGTGGTAATAGTAAACATGTTTGTGAGGAATACCTGGTCCTAGCCAAGGTATTACAATGCAACTCACAAACTATAAAGTGAAATAAAACCTAAGTATCCAAAGGAAACAATGGTTCTAGTAAAATGTGTTTTTGAGGAAAACCTAGTCTTCTCTAAGGTTTTACAATGCAAGTCAAAAATGATAAAGTGGGATAAATTTCACAAAAATAAAGAAACATGAAATGAATAAAATAAGCATAATCTATGTTAACACCTATATAAAATATGAACATGTCAAATACAACTCTATATGTCTTATAAGGTTTCTTGAAGTTGAATTTTCTTATTATTATGCAATGTAGAATAACAGTGGGCACCATATAATTCCCCAAAAGGTAAGTATATATAGGGACGGACATTGCAAGACTCCCCAAATTTTGAAGTGATATGTGGATGGGCATCACAAGATGATGTAACATGTGATATGAAGTGAGGTGAAATTGAACCATTAGAATTATTTACATTGGGTTGGTAGGTTCATTTGGAGATACAAAAATGTGTTGGTCTGTTATATTTTGAGGGTGTTAAAATTTAAATAGGATTTGTAGGAAAGGTATGAAGAGGTTTATACTAAAAAGGATGACCATGTATGACACACTTTGGAGTATGCTTTTGAACTACCTGATCCTTTGGTTCATGTGACCTAAGATGTTGATGATAGATGAATGCAACCACCCATTTGAATTGGTTCATGTTACCTATTTTTTATTTATTATCATAATAATAAGTATCAACTATCATTTTTTAAACATTAGTAGATGAGATGGAGGTATGGGATAATTATTATTGATCATTAGGTAGTTTATGTTGATACGATTCTGGTTTATTGGAGTGGATTTGAGAATCTTGAAGATAGTCTTGATAACATTATTTTATGAGAGTATCAAGATTGAAATATGGACCAAGCAAAGAAGAAAGAAATAATTGGTGTATATCAAGACAAGACTCATGAAAATGACTTATAGTAGCTTGCCACTAATAAAAATTATCGAGATTGTACCATTTCAAAGGAGATTTGGAAGGATCAAAGTTCATGGGTTTAAAGGGTGGAAATTTTTTCTTAGGTTGTTCTAGATTCAAGGGAGGGTGGGTGGTGTTAACATTATTTGAATTGGATGCTCCCTTTTGAGTTTGGTGAGGCGTATAAAAATGAATGTGATTAGAAATAGATTGGAAAGGTTCCTTAGTATTTTATTGAGTTCATTCAAATTAAATCATAAGAAATTTCTTTCCTTTTTTTATTGGTTTAAGGATTTTTCTAAAGTTATAGGTGAAAATATCCAAACTTTGTACTGAAGAGGAGATTTAAGAGTGGTAACAAATATTTTTAGAAGATTATCATCATTCATGTTATGGTATACTTTGTGATCTATATAATTCTATCATTTGATGTAAGTGTGAGTGGATTTGTTAGGAAGTTACTTAGAATTGATGAAATGGCTAAGGTAATTTTCAAGAAGGTCATAATGTTGTAATTCCTTCAGTAGAGCATTGACTAAACCATCTAGTTATGAGATGGAATGTTTAGGAAGTTGGTTGTACCATGTAAGTGAATTGCCAATAAAGGTTTTGGCTAGGAGCTTCATGGTAGTAAAGGTGTTAGTTTAGACCCATTCCTTATAAATATTACAAAAATATTTAAGAAAAGTAGTGTGATCTTTACCTCTATGATACGTCATAGTTGGAGAGATGTTTCCAATATATATGTATGAAATTAATGGATCTAAATGTTCATTTTGAATATGTTTAAGTATGTTTTTATTCATGATTGGATGAGGGATGATATTCCCATTGGCATGTTTAAGAGGAGGAGGGACAAAATGCTTATTTCATTGATTCATGATGACTTTAGGTGGTTGACTAGCCATTTGTAAGATTTGAGATTGAATTTTCATCATTTAGGAATGGTTAACTATTTTCATAACATTCATTTTTTTTAATAATTTGATCAATAATTTGAGTTTTATCAATGGAAAGAGTGGGATTTCTAGTGGTAGGAGGAATAATGTTAGGGTTGGTAGGAGGAGCATTCCATATATAGGTAGTATGGGATGTATCATTAGGTTGAATATTACCTAAATTCGTAGTGGGATGAGGAATAAGATGAATAACCTCAAATTTATTAAACTATGTAGTAATTGGTTTTGGATTTGGAAGATATGAAGGAAGAAATTCATTAGTTTCATCTGAAGTAATAAAATAGTTAAAGTTTTGATCTAAATATTTAATTATGTAGTGTTCTTGAATAATTGGAGGGCGAAAAGATGACATCATTATGAAATAAGAATAGATATATACAAATATTAAGAAAACTATAAATAACTAAGTCAAATAGGTCAACTTAGTTTTATGGTAAACCTAAGCAGAACAACTTGTAATAGACCGAGTCAAACTAGTCAACTATGTTCTAAGAATAAGGTATTTGTTTTGATATGTGATAGATTATAGATGATTAAGTAAATTAACCCAAAAACACAATCCAATATATTAGTGTGTTTGATGTGATTGTAGCACTTAGCATAAACCTTATACCAATGTTGGCTAGTACAAGTTTTGAAATACAAAATATAATTTGCAAATAGCAAGAAAAAAATATGAATGTAAATGCTAATCTACTAAGAAAACATTCCTAAATGTTTTAATTGATAATAAATTTTTAACTTATTGTGTTAGGGATTTGGATGGAAGAAGGAAATATAAAATCATTCTATAGAGAGCTTTAGGTAGTTTAGGATGAAAGTGATTTGTATCAGTGATTTTAATGACTCGGTATTATGGCCTACCCCGTCACCTCATAATACCACAATGATAAAGGTGTTATGTGGTTTTTCGATATATACCATCAACCACATATTTATACTTAGCTAAAAAACTAGGTTGGCTTACCCCTTGGTGATGAGATCCAAGTAGGTAGACCTTGGGAAGCAAAATGTTTAATTTATTTTAGTGTAAATTGATTTGGAAGTGTGTTCCAAAGAGAAAAACTATGTGACTAACTACGTAAATTCATAATCCACCTAATTAATATATGTTTATTACACTAAGCATGGAAGCACATGAAATGAAAAGTGAACTAATTAGTAGTAAAATAGGTTAATTCCTTTGACTATAAATAGTACAGAGTCAGTTCAGGTGAAAATATATGTAAAAAATACATGATAGAGTCAACAAGGTTACTACTATTCTATAAAAGCAAGATCTTAAAAAAAAGTCAAATGGGCCAATTGTGTCTTCTAGAGAAAAGATAAGATACAAAACTATGTCAAGGTAATTGACCTAGTTTCTTGTAAGGTTGAATTTTTATAGACTATAAAATTATGAAAAATAAAATTGTAAATGAAAAATAGAAAGAACATATAAGTTAATAATGAAATTTAGTAATTTTTAAGATGTTAAAATTTTTATTTTTATATTGAAAATTTTCTAACAAAGTCAATTGTGTTTGTAAAACTTATAGTAGAGTTTGTTTTGTTGATTATGTTTGTAAAATATACTAATAGTGTGAACTATGTCAACTATGTTTTTAAAAATAATAAAAGAGTTGGTCATGTTGACTATGTTTTCAAAGACCTATAATCAAAAATAAAACTGAGTCTATTGAGATGATCGAGTTACTTGTATTTGAAGAAGCCCTGAACAAAGCCAAATAGAGTTAATCTGATCAACTATGTGTTAAAACCTACACACATAATATTAGATAGAGTTGATAGATTTAATAGTGATGTAAACAAATGAAATAAATAATAAATAAAATTAAATGAAGGTATGAAAGAAATCTTGTAGGGTTTAGTTCATGTTGGGTTCACCAAAATATATATAAAAAAAATGCAACTGACCTATTAATCAATCCTAGGTCAGACAAGATAAATTCTACTTACAGTTATATTTTTTTAATACATCATATATTTAGGGTCATGACCAATATTTAATTTCTCAACCTAGCTAAAAGGTCTCTTACCATAATAATATCACTAGAGAGAGTTCGAGAATTTCTATTTAAGAAACAACGTGAAATAACCCTAGCTAGGTCCTATGTTTTCATATTCACTAATTATATGAAAAGTAAATTAAAATATAATCTAGTTATCATGAAATGTTTTGGTATAAATTGGGGGTAATAAACATAAAAATTAAACATGTATAGAAGATCTATACTCAAGTCAATGTATAGGAAACTCTAATAAATGGGTGAGAATTAAAAATGCATATTTATCTTTTTTAACAAAAGAGGAACAATGTTAGGATTGCTTACCTTTGGAGATGAACCCACTGAGAATTAATCTATCAATTGGCCAAGGTGATTTGAAATAGGTTGTTTTGGTATGTAAGATAACAAAGATAAGTTATCTCTATGCTAGGAAACTTCTCAATGCATCAAAAAGACTTCTCCACATGACAAGATCTATATCTTCAAATAAAATATTGAAACCATAAGAAATTATCCTCAAGTAGAATGGTGGATAATGATATGAAAAATATAACATTCATCTTCATATATTTATATAAAATGATAAAAAAGGTGTGTTTATATAGCTAGATCTGACTCTAAACCCTTCTAAAAATTTAACCAACAAAGTCGATCAAATAAACCTTGTTATAAATAAAAATAGTTAGGTCCAAACTAAGTCAGCCTAGGCAAATTAATCCTATAATTTTTTCAACTCTCAAAATAGAGTCATCTTAGGCCGACTTAGTCATGTAACATGGACAATTCTTAGAACAAAGTTGACCTAGGCAATCTTAATCTTGTAGATGGTAAAAAAGGTTTTAGCTTAGGTAGGGATAAAAATAGGTAGTATACATATAAAATAAACATTTAATTTATATTTTATTTTTATAATTTTAATAAATTTGAGAGTGTTTTTGGACCTCTAGGAGTGATAATGTAAATTCTAGATTTTGGATGGTCCTATTGATTTTCAAACTTAGCCATATTTTAGGACTCTAGGATTCCATGGAGGCATTATAAGAGGTAAATGGATAAATATTGTAAGGAACTTCAAAAAATGGTATTAATCATACAAATCCACAACAATATTGTAAATCACCAATGGTCTATCGACCCCTTTCCTAGTGCACACTTTAAGGTGTGCACTCAGAGAGATTGAAACTCGATAAGTTCATATAAGAGAGAAAGTGTGAGTAAATGGAAAATTTAATAAAAATATTGAGTGTATATATAAATTAATGGAATTTGTTGGTTAAAAACTTTAATATTCTCTTAATATACCTTACCTACTTCATAATTATGTGTAGAAAATTATTTATTAACTTTATAGGGTTCTAGTCAATGATTCCTCATTCTTGCTTAATGGACTTAACATCCCTATCCATTAAAGACATATAATTATCTTAGTAATATATATATTTTTTAAATTGTAAAATCTCTCTTACCATGTTTATTATGCATAAATTATGGGTTTACCTATAGCTATCCATTGATCCTCACTTACCTTATAGGTCTATTACTAGTAATATTATA
>JARHVA010006752.1:275000-387500 GCA_037957365.1 Torreya grandis | reverse complement strand
ACCACTAATAGTAATGTCCATTTGTAAGACTAATTTACCTCTAATATAACCCTTATACATAGATGTAAAAATATTAATATGAATATGGCTTGTATAAAATCTACAAAAAAAATATGCCCCCCCCCCACACACATATATTCTAATATTTTTAGGAAGCCAAGACATTTGGATAGGAGATAAATGTTTCATAATCAACCAACCAACCAACAAAAAAATAGAACCTAATATTTTTCTATTATTTTTTTTAATGCGGATGATAGACAAAATGATATGAACAAAATAGTGGATAGAGGTGACTTGTAATCATGACTTTTTTCTTGACAAATTTCAATCATGAGTATATCTTTTTTGATGTATGATGCATCCAAAGAGAGAGATCACTGTATGAAGTGGGTGTTGGAGAAGGATCAAACCAAGGGCTTGTAAAAAAATCCCTGGCTTGTTGCAAAGACTGTATACCACCAATAGCCATGTCCATTTGTAAGACTAATTTACCTCTAATAGAACCCTTATTACAGAGATGTAAAATATTAATATGAATATGGCTTGTATAAAATCTACAAAAACAAATACCCCATACACGCGCGCACACACACACACACACAGATATATATTTATATATATATTCTATCTCCTATTCAGATGTCTTGGCTTCCTACAAATATTAGAATATATGTATGTATGTATGTATGTATGTATGTATGTATATATATATATATATATATATACATTTATATTTTAATATTTGTAGGAATCCAAGACATCTCGATAGGAGATAAATATTTCATAATCAACCAGCCAGCCAACAAAAAAATAAAACCTAATATTTTTCTATTTTTTTATTTTTTATTTTAATGTAGATTATAGACAAAATTATTTGAAAAAAATAGTTGATAGATGTGAAAAGAATTGAAAGAGAAAAAATATGCAAGTGAATGGTGAGGCCAATGAGTTTGTACATGGTCTACACTACTAAACCAATGACAAAATTCAAGAAGATGAAATAAACACAATGATGGCATGTGTTCATTGTTAGCATAAAATAGCCATAGTGTTTGTATCTAATGAAAATAGGTGGATGGAGGGAGCCACAATGCTTAGAGAGGCCAGACACCTGCTATGATACCAATAATGGGAATTACCCTTTTAATGGACAAGAAAAAAAGGCTCTAGTATGTGTAGAGCACACCAAATTTTTGATCAATCTAAAAAATAAATATTATTTATTTAAAAATATAATACATATATAGGCCAATATTCTCCTAAAAAATAGGAGATAATATTTATCCCTTAAATTACTAACTCAAACCCCAAATATCTCTCTCCCTATAAAATCTATGTGAGATAATATTCCACTTACAATATTTTTCTTAATGATCCACATATTAGTTAAATGTTCACATTAAATTATTCTATTAGTCCATCCTGTAATGTGAAATTTCGGGATGTTGTTTACAATTGATAATGCATCAAAATAAAGATATTATCACATTCAAACACTTGAAGACTAATTCCATTAAAAAGAAAAAACTAAACAAAATGACAACTCCACCTAAAATGTAAACCTAAATGACCAAATCTCAAATTATAATTAATAAAAATCTATATGAACTTTTACCTATCTCTAATACTTCATATTTATAACTAAAATTTATAATATATAACTTTTTACATTAACTGACATAATTGACAAGAGATTGACTCCTAAATACTATGACAAACTAAAACATAATATAATAAATACCTAATAACTAAAATCCCCAAAAGACCATGGGTTGGTCACCAATAAAGAACACCATGGAAGGGGTGAACAACAATGTGGAGAGAGGTGACATCTTTGAGATTGCCAAAGAGCTAGACATGGATAGATTTTGGTGATTTGAAGCTAGTGAAGAAGTTAGATTGTTAGAGTCACCATGAAAAAAAATAATGTTTAAGCTCAAGCTATTTGTGTGAAATCAATCAAACTGAATGCTAGAAATGTAGACTAACCAATCCTTCTAACAAATACGAATTAGCTTTGTGGCTCATTTTTCGTCCTACCCATTCATTTTGTCACTCATAATAAATCTTATTAAAATAATTCATTTGGGAGGTGGTACTATGTCCCACACACTACCATGGCTTCTACACATGACCATATAATCATGACTTTGTTCCTGACAAATTTCAACCATGAGCACATCTATTTTGATGTATGATGCAACCAAGGTGAGAGATCATTGAATGAACTAGATGCTAAAGAAGGATCAAACCAAGGGCTTTCATAAAACAACACTCACTTGTTTTAGAGAATCTATACCACTAGTATCCATTTCCATTCATAAGATTAATTTGCATCTAATAGAAACCTCAGGTAGAGATGTAAAATACTAATCTAAATATAGATTGTATAAAATGCATAGAAAAAACACTCCATATATATATATATATATTATTTTATTTTTTATAATATTTGTAGGGATTTGAGACATCTAATTAAGAGATAAATATTTCATAATCAGTGAGCAAGCCAACAAAAAAATAGAACATAATATATATATATATATATATATACACATATATATACATATATATTTATACACACACACACACACACACACACACACACACACACACACATATATATATACACACACATATACATATACATATATATATATATATATATATATATATATATATATATATATATTAATGCAGATGATGGACAAAATGATGTGAAAAAATAGTGGATAGAGATGAACATAATGTAAAGAGAAAGAAGATGTAGGTGAATAGTAAGGCCAATGGGGTTGTATATGGTCTAAATTTCTAAACCAATGGAAAAATGCAAGAATATGAAACAAACATAATGTTGACATGTGCTCATGGTTAGCATAGCATAACCATAGTGTTTGTGTGTAATGCAAATAGGTGGATGGAGGGAGCTACAATGCTCAGAGAGGCTAGACACCTGATCTAATACCACCGATGGGAATTAACCCATTAATGAAAAAGAGCTAAAGGATTTTCTATGTGCAGAGCACACTAAAATGTTGATCAATCTCAAAAAAACATATTATTCATTAACAAATGCAATACATATATAGGGAAATATTCTCCTAAAAAATAGGAGATAATATTTATCCCTCAAATTACTCACTCAAACCCCTAATATCTCTCTACCTATAAAATATACATGAGATAATGTCTCACTTACAATATTTTTCATAATGATCCACATATTAATTAAATGTTCACATTAAATTATTATATCATTTTTCTCTTTTCACTTATTCCATTGTAGGTTTTTTGATTGATGAACTATACATAAGATCACCAATACCAATAATACTTTGTATTTTCTTATTTGAATCCAAAAATATATATGTATAAGTTTGATGCATTATATGATAATAAGAATAGTATTTTGATCTCATTAGAGTATTATATGGGGAATTTTGATAAACTTATTTATAACTATTTAATGTAGAATCTCACCCTTTTGTTTACTTTTTTAATCACTTGTTGTTGATGTATTATGTTGTAGCTTCCCATTTTGATATGAAGTCCTGTTAGGCACAAGTTAAGATAAAAAATATTTATTAACACTAACATATTACGTATTCTTTGATAATGAAGCTTTATTTTATAGTGGTGTGATATGTGAAACTGAGTAATGATCTTGCCTCTAAAATTTTTCTTTTGAATTTTTCATAATGATAATTTGATCCTGAAGGACTTAACAAGCACAACCCCTAAGTACTTATGATTGAATGTGCATAGATAAAACCTCAAGATGAGATGTTAGAGGAAAGGTAGTGGAGGAATGATATGCTATTTAAATAAATTTGAAAATATATTATGGGATACCTTACCTCTTGGGATAGTGATAACATGGACCTAGTTAGAGGGAAAGTAGCCATCACAACTGTGAGGAGGGATGGTATAATTTAGCAAAGACATAAAATGTGTATTATGATTAAATGCAACCATAATTGTATTTCACATTATTTTTATAAAATTTAATGTATACTTATTTAAAATATTAAATATTTCTAGCTAGCACCTTGAAATTTGAAAAATTGCTACTTGAATTAAAAAGTATATATGAAAAGTAACACATATAAACATTATATGATATGCACAATAAATAAATAACTTATAAAATAGATATATTAGGAAATTTTTAAATATTTTTTTATTAAAATCAATTAATAGATGAAACCCAAATATTAATCTAAAAATAGCTACACCATTCATCCCCTAGGCCAAATTTAGTATTAATAATAAATTAGAAATTATAGAATATATATATATATATATATATATATTATTTTTGTAAAAAAAATACATTTCTAATTTTATAAATAAGAATAATAAAAACCTTTGATAATTTATAAAATAATGACATTATGGATAAAATATGAGTAAAAAAAGGAAAGATAATGCACAACCCTAGGAATTGAAAAGCCTAATAGAAAAATGAGGGTGAAACCCTAGGGAAAAGAATGAAACTTATGATTTGAATAAAGTACAAGGGGAAATCAAAGATCATATCTAAACCCATATGAAATACAATATTATGAAAGCATAGAAAAAATATAGGAAACCATAAGAGAAATATAGGGTTTGAAATAATGTTGAAATAAAAATATGAGTTCCCCAATATGTTTTTATCTAATTTGGAAAATATATGAGTTATTTACCTAATTATAAAACCTAATGCATAAAATTAGAATGATACATATATCCAATAAATGATAAAACCTAATTTGGAACTTACTATATTTAGAAATATGTTACAAGGTAAAATGATAAAGAAATACAACTTAGATGGAAATTCGATAATGCATGATAAAAAAAAACTATATAACTTATTGTGTGACTATGTTTGTTGATTTTGAATTAGGAATAGTGTGTTATTTACTCTTTAGATAATGCCATTGGAATTAGACATGGGTGTAGTGTGCTAGTGTCATTATGTCACACCAAGATCATGTAGTGTTTTATGATTTAATATTGATATAATATGTTCAATTCACCTATGTTATATGTTTAAATATGTCGGTAAGATTGATCTATTATGAAAATCAGTATGTGTTGTCTTATTCACTTATAAACCTAGCTCAATAGATCATGAATGATAAATTTAAAAAAAAATGGGTTAGTGGTTGAATGTTTATTATACCTCAACACACCTTTGTTAGCATTTCCTACATACTAATACTTGTAAGAGGGATCAAACTCAATGTAGTTCTCCTAGGCTACAGTGGTATATTTTAAATGCCAATGTAAATATAAAATATTTTACAATTCTAGTGTGATTAACCTATTTAATCATGACTTATGACCTTAGAGGTGTACTCATACATTAGTTTAGGGATAATAGGGTTGTATGTATTAGAAATTGGAATAGGTAGGGGATTGTATCTCAATGTACAATTAAAATTCGAATTCCTTTCAATATGGAAACATTTTGTTTGAAAAATGACTTGAAATTTAACTATAATACTGATAAATATGGAATTTCTTTAGATTTGTATTACTAAACGTGAAGGATGACTCATTATGTGAATTAAAATTTTATAAACTAGTAGTTATTTGGTGAGAAGATATGGAGAGTATAACTAGATAGGATTATGGAGATAGATAGTCTATATTCCAAATTATTTTCTCAGGAGCAAAGAGAACTCAGATGGGAGTCTAGATTAATAAAGGGATAAGCTTCAATTTTTTTTATAAAGGAATAGGCATATTTTGAGACCAGTTTTTGCTATAAGAACCGGCCATATGGAATTAGACATGAGATATGTGTGTAAACAAGTGGTCACTAGTCCACTATTTCAAATGAAATGATAATTTATGTGTCTACATATGGCTCAATATTTTAATACACAAATAAATATAGAGGTTAAGATCTAATTTTTTAAAATTTAGTAGTCTTAGAAAGGTTAAAATATCACAACCTATTAAAAAATGAGTAATAACAAAACATAAAATAAAATAAGAAGGTAAAGAGGAAATACATTGAAATGATGATTAAGTTATATTTGATTCATGTAGCCTTATTTTATGAATACATGGATTTGATTAAACCTAAGAAAATATTTTAATAATCCTTATAGATAATCATGAATTTATATAAAAAAGTTATTATTAGTAAAAAAATGGTTTTATAAGGGAACCCTACCCTTTACAAAAGAGGCTGGAAGGAAACACTAATAACCTATATGATACATTAAAGTCTATAGAGATAAATATAGTAGAAATATAATAATAATAATAATAATAACACCTTAATAGCTCTAGATTTTTCAACCCTTGGTAAACTTATTTTAGTTGTGGTTCATTTGTTTGATATTCTATTCCATTGATGTAAAAATGGTTGAATACTCATAAATAACCTTTCCTTTCCCTCTCTTATCAAATGTAACATTCTCATTTTTAGTAATCTTCCTTTTTAGGGCCAATGTCAATCCTTCTATACTATGCATGAAATTATGAGTTGAAATCCTATTGAAGTCAAAAAGGAGGAAGATGTTTTCCTTGAGAGTAATATTCTCAAGATTGCTTGTTTCCATATACTCTTTCAAAGTTTTTATTTATAATCTCAATTAATTTCATATTCTCTTTCATGGAATGCATTTCTTCTTTCATCCTATTAATTTATTCCTTGGTGCATTAGATTCCATCATGTAGATTGAAATTGTTGATTATTGTTTTTAGCATGGAGTGACATTTCATGAACCACTAGATGAAGGATATACAAAGTTATAATTCTTCCATAACCTAATCGAACATGTTATGATTTTTTAGGGAGTGTATTTTGGGTTTGACAAAAACATTGGTAGCATAAATAGATGGGGTATCAGCTTTAACATTGGTAGGATCCTTATGCTTAGAAAAATATCCATCAGACTCAATGGTCCTTTTATTTTTATTGGAAACATTAGATTGATTAGTTTTGTATAAAATTTTAAGCTTATATTTTGTGGCTTCCATCAAAATATAAAATTTATATTTAGGTCTTGAAATAAGGGTAGGATGAAGGACATCAAATAATTTATATATTAAAAATCTAATAGATTGATGTACGGGGACCTTATTTTTGCCTTTTTGAAATTTTTCATAGATTACTCTAAGTAATTAATAATAAAAATAGCACTATTGATGGGTATGTAATGTCTAAAGTAGTTGAGCAGGGGAAAGAGATACAAGTGAACAAATTTGAATCTACCTTTTAATGTGATGTACCTCATCATTTATTTTGCTACTTAGTTGAAGGGTGAAGGAAGATCAATTATAAGGTAGGATCCATAAATTTAGTGAGATTATGATTCCCCTTTAAATTTTTAAAAACTTCTACATTATCTTTAGAGCTATATTTGATATACTTTGCATCTTGAAACTTGAGGCCATTAACCTTGGTAATTAGGTCCTCCAAAATTTCAACTATAACATTATTTATTTCTAGAATTTTGTCCTTCTAAATATTGGTTAAATTATTGAAAATAAATTCATCATGTCCATATATTATGTCTATGGATTTAGTTAAAAAACCTATCTAGAGGATAATCTAACCCCCCTTGTTGAATTTAATTTTATTAGTTAACTAGGGTTCCACTCTATTTATTTTTTCCACCCATGATTAGAGTTTCATAGTAGGTAAAAATAAATAAATTATCTCTAAAAAAACCCATGATAGTTACTATTGAAATGAAAGTGCCTCACCTTGGTGACCAATAAATGAATACGCTTGATATTTCATGATTGTCATTGCACGTGCCTGGAAAAACAATATTTCATTCATCATTAATTTATAATTTAAATGCATGAAATTATTTAAATTTAATTAATGATAATATAACTATTTAAATTTAGTTAATTTAAGTGGATCCCGTTTGGAATTAAATTAGTTTGAGCTATGTTATTTCTTATAAAGAGAAATAGACTGATATAAATTTGAGCCTAACACCTGATTTTTAAATAGTCATGTCTATAAAATATCATTGATAATATCATGTATGAAATTAGACATATGTTAAGATTATTTATATTCTAAATTGAGTTAAAAATTAAGTCATTTATTAAATTATCTCTTACACTATCAATGACAAAGTTTGCAAGAAACAATCAATATATTATTCAGTAAAATAACCTATTTTCTAGATATATAAGATATATCATAATAGTTTTACTATAAATTTCATTTTAAAATTTCCCTCTAATAATTATAATAGGGAAAGTGTAAGGATTACACTTTATACAAATGATATTAAGAATCATTAAAACATTAATATTTTATCTTTATTTTTATCTAGATATGATTGGCTCACAACGTATATAAGTTACACATTGTTAGATATTTAAATTTATGTCATAATCAACAAAGTATCAAAAAAAGATAGGATTTAGTAAATATTTCATGTAGAATTTAAACCTTTACATGAAGCATATACATAAATATTCCAATAAAAATAAATTTATAGTAAGGTAAAAAACTATACAAGGCATATAAGTATGATCATACCCCTCACATGATAGAGTACACCATACTAATAAAATTTCATGAAGTGTAATTAAAAATAAATTAATTAACACTATAATAACATCATATAAATATTTTTAGTCCCAAATATATTGAAAGTAAGAAGAATTTAGATGGAAAATTGAAGGAATACCTGACACAGATACCATCTCCATTTAGAACTCTGCTACGAACAAGAAAATATCAAAGGTATGGAGTTATTATTGGAATCTGATGTGAATAATTTTTATTATGGTATAAGTGAACTAAATAAATCCATAGATAACTCTCATCCAAAGGAAAAATTAAAAGGTAAAGAAAAAAATAAGGTAAAATAGGATGAGAGGACTAAGGAAAACATGGGTTCTACCATGAAAATGCATTAATGTCCTCTATCTAGAAGTGAATATTTATAAATTACAAGCTAAAATATCTAAACAAATGAAAAATTATGGTGAATAAGGATGAAATAAAAAATCCAAATAAATAATTGGCTATCACCTAGTTATAAAGTGATGTAAAATAAGATGGTGGGGTCTGTGAAAACCCAAAAAGACTCATTAACCTAACACTAGAGAGAGCTCTTAAATTGTAAATAGATATGATCATCAGGAAAAATGAGATCAATAAATACAATTATCACCTCAAGAATGTGAAGAAGGCTGAGAAAGATAAATAAACCATAGTCATGAAGAAATAACTAGAATCTACATTGACAAGACCTAATAAAATCACAAATGCCAAGAAAAGTGAGATAATAGATGGTATTAAATGTCCAAGTAAATGCACAAGGGGTTATTTAAATAAAATGAAAAGAAAAGTGACTAAGGAGAATAAAAATATAAATTCACTAGTAGACTACTTGTATTTTAAGGAATTTACCATGTAGTTCTTTCTTATAGTTTTTTTATTTGACTCTTATTTTCTCTAGGTTGGGGTTTATATCTATATTTTTATTAAATTTTAGCATAGCCCAAAGGGATTTTATATCTTTCTTTTCATGTGATTGGTCTCTATTGTATATATTTCACTTTTTTCACTTGTTATAGGATCCATAAAAACTCATATGTTTATAATAAAATATTATGTAATATCACGTAAATGTTAATTAAATAAAAATTAAGTAAATTCAACACTTTTGAGTCTAAATCATAGGTAAATACAAGTCCACATTCATGTAGAGAATTAAAGTGAAACAAACCATTAAAATTTATAAGTTTATATAAACATTACGTAACAAGGAAAAAATTCCCTAGAAACATTAAACTTTCCATCGTAACATGACTAAATGTAAGGGTACCAAGTAAAATTACTATATGCACAACTAAACCACAAGGATTTAACAAGTTATAAACCAATCAAGAATAATCTAGAGTCCCAGTAGAACCATAATTATTATGTTAGTCAAGATATACACTAAGAAACTAAGTTCATATAACTCAAAAGGGTAAGCCAAAATTATCACCATAACATGGAAGAATATTGGTAGATATCATGTAAAAATATCAAACATTTAATTACAACATAAAGATTGAAAATGTACAATTATTCATAAAACACATTTTAAAAATAAGTAGTTCATTATTCTTCTTATCAATAAATAGTCTAATCATGATAATTATGCCTAATTAAATACAATAAAATAAAATAATTTAAAAATTGGTTATCTCAACAACATAAAAATTTATATGTTACAAGGAATTTCAATAGTAAATAGCACACCTATCTAAAATGATATGTAATTTGAAGACTCAAAAATGGTTTTAAAAAAATAATCATTTTACTATAACAGAATGCAATTAGGCACGTACTAATATTTCAAAATATATTAAAATATTTAATATAAACTTTGTTTATATAGAAATCAATTTAAAAATCTGAGTATGAAAATAATACAATAACCATTCATACAAATAAATGGAATAAAATAAATGTAAAACTTGAATTTAATATGGAGTGTCATTATTATGTTTATAACTAGAACAAACTAATTTACACTTTATAAATAATTTTAAAAATATAATTTTGTAAAAAATATGAATAATACATATGTGAATATCACTCCAACTTTAAAACTATCCATTTCTATTACATTAAAATAAATCACCATAAATGGTTTATGAAATGAAGTAATTATTATAGAAAACTATATGTAAGCTAAAAAAATTATATGAAAATGATTGATATTTTATAATAGTTTAGGTAAGATGCATTTTAGATCATACATATTATCATTTATATGATGAAACCACATAGAAAATTTGCCTAACAAAAATTCCAATTGCTCTAAAGTATTTTTAAGTATTAGCAATGTTTACCTCTGAATCAAATTGGCCAAGATAAGATAAACCATAAATTGTATATAAAAGTGGTTGTAACCATTATTTTTGAAGTCCAAAACCACTTATTAATTTTTTTATTAAACCATCTATTAGACAACTCTAATGGTCCAATACATTTTATTTAAATTTAAACTCAAAATTATTATACAACTTAATTATTAGCTTTATAAACTCAAAATAATGGTTTCATAACCTTATTTAATGGATTTATATACCTTGAAAATTAAGTCATGCATTTTATGGATGATCTAGGCTTTTACAACTTAAAATGTCAATTCTTTTACTTTTGAATTCGGATTATATTTTCATATTGTCAAAATGGTGTTTACACCAATAAGTTTCCATTCCCTCCCTAGTTTTATTACCATATTTTTACCTTTTAATTTGCATGAGATTCCATTATCTACCTAGTGGTATTACAATATTTTCTAGTTATGACTTGTATACAAAGGAGAATGCAGTTGACTTATTAGTCATCATAGCTTAGAGAAGATAAATACTACTTACACTTCCATTTACTAATACATTATATATTTAGGGTCATGACCAAGATCCATCCCATAAACCTAAATAAGGGGTATGTTAGCACAATAATATCACTAGAGAGTGTTCTAAAGCCTCTATTCAAGTAACACCATATAATATCCTTAGATAGGTCCTATAATTTCATATTCACTAAGTATATGTAAAGTAAAGTAAAATCTAATCTAGTGCTCACTAAGATTTTGGAAAAAAGTGAGTGTAATAAACATTAAAAGTAAACATGCATATAAGATCTATACTTAAGTCAATGTATAGTAGATGTTAAATCACGGGAGAAAAGTATAAATGCATATGTATCTCCTTTAAAAAAAGAGGAACAAAGTTAGGAATAATTACCTTTAAAGATGAACCCATCGAGCCTCAATATCTCCCTTGGTAAAGTTTATTTAAAATATGTTTTTTAGGTATATAATGATTAAAAGGATAAGTTATCTATAGGATAAAGAACTTCTCTATGCATCCAAAAGACTTCTCCACAAGGAAAGATCCATAGATGTAAAGAAAGTATTGAAAACCTAAGGAATGCTCCTCAAGTAGAATGGTGTATAATCAAATGTGAAATATAATATTAATCTTCTTATATTTATTTAAAATGATGAAAATTATGTGTTTACATAGATGGATATAACCTTAAACCTTTCAAAAAATTTAACCGATATAGTCATACCAATTGAGCGAATTAAAAATAAGAATAGTTATATTTAGACTAAGTGGGCCTAGGCGGACTTAGTCTTATAATGTGCTAAACTCTTAGAATAGAGTTGGAATAAGATGACTTAGTCCTATAACATGATTAAATCTCATAAAAAAGTCATCCTAGGATAACATAGTCATGTATATTTTAAAATAAGGTGTTGGCTTAGGCAGATGTAAAAAATAGATAATATAAATATAGAATAAACATTTAAGTATAAGAAACTATATGTCTATGTTTAAATTTTAACTTATTTATTATATTTTAAGTTATATTTTATATTTATAATTTTTGATGTTTGAGATTAGTTTCAGACCTCTAGGAGCTATAATGAAAATTATAGATTTTGGAGGGCCATATTGGATTTCAGACTTAGCCATATTTTAAGGTTATAAGATTTTACACTTAGCCATATTTTGAAATTATAGGATTATAGGGAGGTATCACTAGAGGTAAATGGATAGACATTGTAAGGAAGCTGGACACATGGTAAGAATGATACAAGACACAATAATATTACTAATCACTAATGGTTTGTCCACCCCTTTCTTGGTCCACCATTTAAGGCATGTACTTAGAGAGATTAAAACTCCATAGGTTGTTTAAAAAGATAAAATCTCAATAGTTTGTAAAGTTAATAAAAATATTGTGTGTATACATATGTCCCACTTGAATTTGATCATGTGTCACATTAGTGTAACATGGGATGGTGCTTTGAGAAGTAACATGGAAACACAAAAAAATAAACTAATTAAAAATAAAATGATTAAATTAAATGAAAGTAACCAAAAATAACATATACATACCTTAACTTTCCTTGTTTTATAAATGACTGCATGCAAATACCCTAGTCTTGATCATGGAGGGTGTAGTAATTGCATTTGAGAAACCTAGGGATAAAACAATAACAATAGAAGCAATGCATGCATATGTATGATGGTTCAAGTAGAAATTAATAACTATTAGAACTAATGAAATTACATAGAAACATTGGCAAAATAGGATTGTTAAGGCTAGGATAGAAATAAAATATCAATCATGTAAATGAAAAATGATGGAAAATGAATGTAGAAATTATTATAGAACACACTAAATCACATTGGAACACATGTAAAATATAAATGGGAAAAATTAATGTATAACATACTAAATGATGTTAGGGAGTATGTAAAACAAGAATGAAAAATGAAATATCAATGTAATAAAAATCTAAGAAAGATATGTAACAAAGTGAAAAGTAACCCCATGTAATATAAGCATGTCAAACCAAACACAAAGAAATAAAAAATGATTAAAAATGAAATTTAAATCAAGATTTAATGCAACTATGTCAAGTGAAGATGAATAAATCGTAAATAAATGAATATAAAATGTTAATCAAGATGTAAGAAAAACATGAAGAAGTCATAGATAAATAGAAACATGTAATAATGTCAAATGTCCTATGTAAGATAATTAATTTCCAAAAAAAGTAAAACAAATAACATGAAATGTACATGAAAATAAAAATCTCTAAAGGATGGAGACTCAAACTTAGTTCTTTTTATAAGATACAATATAGAAAACACAACCACCTATTGACATGACTAGTATGACAATGAAATGGTGTGGTAAACAAATGGTGTAATGGTGTTTTTTAACAAGGCCTAGTCCTAACCAAGGTATTATAATGCAAATCATAAAATATAAACCAAGAGGCATAATAATGAAAATTTAATCAAGGATGTGATTTGCTGAAATCAATATCCAACAAGGGGAATATTAGGAAAATATGATGTAAATAAGTGATGTGAGGTGCCACATCATTGATGTGAATATAATTAACAATAATTAGACACATTATTGAAGTTATAATGATTAAAAACTATAAAAAACAAGGATTTAGGACACTCTAACTAATGATCACAAAGTTTGGGATAACAAGTGAAGTGCATAGATCAACCCATGAAGGATATATGCATGAAAATTAAAATGGAACTACCTTCCAATAACATGTTCCCCATTCCTTAGGACCAATTAAATATCCATTGGACTACTATGAATATTAGGTACTTGTGTGAGAAATTAGGTGGCACTATATAATATATGATATAATGAGACCTATTACCCTTGTCTACTAGCCTACCATACCCCAATTGACCTCAGATTTATTATGAGTCCAAATTTTGAGTTTGATCTTTAGCTAATATAGAATATGTGACAAATATATATCATGTATTTTTTTGTGATATAAATTTTAAGATTGTTTTTTCATTTTAATAATTACCTTTTATCTCTTTTATGATCTATCTTTTAACTCTTTTAGGTTTTTCAATTCCTCCTCCATAAAATTTAGAGAAAGGATCATGAGTGAAAAAGGTGACAAATTCAATATATCTTACACTTGGTCACTAAATAAAAGGACTTAAATACCAAGGTGACTAAAGACTCCTAAAATTACCCATAAGTGTGTGTGCAATCTCAAAAATGACATGTGTGTGCCTCAAATGAATGGAAATAAGGAAAATATTCTAATCATGAGAGATATACCCATGTAATAAGTGAAACAATGATGAATGTGATTGTAGATGATTGTAAAGAGCTAAAATAGTTTTATGAAAGGGATGGGGTTATTCTATCATAATAATGTCACTAGAGATTCATACTAAATTATAATAGATCTAGCACAATCACTAATGAAAGTAGTAGTCATCTAAAAAAATAAGGAGAAAGTAATTTAAAGATATTTTAATGTGGTAATTTATGAGGAGAGCCTAATCATATCCATGGTTTTACACTATAACTGATAAGATGAACACTAATGAAGTGGTTATTAAATAATGATAAAAATAGTCATAAAGCTACTAAGGAAATGAATGACATAAAAATATGACAATGAAAGATATATCTAAGAACTAAAATTAAAATAAATGCCAAATATCATGTGTAATAAAACCAAAGAACCCAAAGGAAATAATTGGGCTATTAAAATGTGAGAGTAAGGAAGATCTTATCCTATCCAAGGTTTTATAATTCAACTCGCAAATGATAAAGTTAAATAAAACCAAAGAATCCAAAGGAAATAGTGGTAATAGTAAACATGTTTGTGAGGAATACCTAGTCTTAGCCAAGGTATTACAATGCAAATCACAAACTATAAAGTGAAATAAAACCTAAGTATCCAAAGGAAACAATGGTTCTAGTAAAATGTGTTTTTGAGGAAAACCTAGTATTATCTAAGGTTTTACAATGCAAGTCAAAAATGATAAAGTGGGATAAATTTCACAAAAATAAAGAAACATGAAATGAATAAAATAAGCATATTCTATGTTAACACCTATATAAAATATGAACATGTCAAATACAACTCTATATGTCTTATAAGGTTTCTTGAAGTTGAATTTTCTTATTATTATGCAATGTAGAATAACAGTGGGCACCATATAATTCCCCAAAAGGTAAGTATATATAGGGACGGACATCGCAAGACTCCCCAAATTTTGAAGTGATATGTGGATGGGCATCACAAGATGATGTAACATATGATATGAAGTGAGGTGAAATTGAACCATTAGAATGATTTACATTGGGTTGGTAGGTTCATTTGGAGATACAAAAATGTGTTGGTTTGTTATATTTTGAGGGTGTTAAAATTTAAATAGGATTTGTAGGAAAGGTATGAAGAGGTTTATACTAAAAAGGATGACCATGTATGACACACTTTGGAGTATGCTTTTGAACTCCCTGATCCTTTGGTTCATGTGACCTAAGATGTTGATGATAGATGAATGCAACCACCCATTTGAATTGGTTCATGTTACCTATTTTTTATTTATTATTATAATAATAAGTATCAACTATCATTTTTTAAACATTAGTAGATGAGATGGAGGTATGGGATAATTATTATTGATCATTAGGTAGTTTATGTTGATGCGATTCTGGTTTATTGGAGCGGATTTGAGAATCTTGAAGATAGTCTTGATAACATTATTTTATGAGAGTATCAAGATTGAAATATGGACCAAGCAAAGAAGAAAGAAAGAATTGGTGTATATCAAGACAAGACTCATGAAAATGACTTATAGTAGCTTGCCACTAACAAAAATTATCTAGATTGTACCATATGAAAGGAGGTTTGGAAGGATCAAAGTTCATGGGTTTAAAGGGTGGAAATTTTTTCTTAGGTTGTTCTAGATTCAAGGGAGGGTGGGTGGTGTTAAAATTGTTTGAATTGGATGCTCCCTTTTGAGTTTGGTGAGGCATATAAAAATTAATGTGATTAGAAATAGATTGGAAAGGTTCCTTAGTATTTTATTGAGTTCATTCAAATTAAATCATAAGAAATTTATTTCCTTTTTATATTGGTTTAAGGCTTTTTCTAATGTTATAGGTGAAAAGATCCAAACTTTGTACTGAAGAGGAGATTTAAGAGTGGTAACAAATATTTTTAGAAGATTATCATCATTCATGTTATGGTATACTTTGTGATCTATATAATTCTATCATTTGATGCACGTGTGAGTGGATTTGTTAAGAAGTTACTTAGAATTGATGAAATGGCTAAGGTAATTTTCAAGAAGGTCATAATGTTGTAATTCCTTCAGTAGAGCATTGACTAAACCATCTAGTTATGAGATGGAATGTTTAGGAAGTTGGTTGTACCATGTAAGTGAATTGCCAATAAAGGTTTTGGCTAGGAGCTTCATGGTAGTAAAGGTGTTAGTTTAGACCCATTCCTTATAAATATTACAAAAATATTTAAGAAAAGTAGTGTGATGTTTACCTCTATGATACGTCATAGTTGGAGAGATGTTTCCAATATATATGTATGAAATTAATGGATCTAAATGTTCATTTTGAATATGTTTAAGTATGTTTTAATTCATGATTGGTTGAGGGATGATATTCCCATTGGCATGTCTAAGAGGAGGAGGGACAAAATGCTTATTTCATTGATTCATGATGACTTTAGGTGGTTGACTAGCCATTTGTAAGATTTGAGATTGAATTTTCATCATTTAGGAATGGTTAAATATTTTCATAACGTTCATTTTTTTTAATAATTTGATCAATAATTTGAGTTTTATCAATGGAAAGAGTGGGATTTCTAGTGGTAGGAGGAATAATGTTAGGGTTGGTAGGAGGAGCATTCCATATATATGTAGTATGGGATGTATCATTAGGTTGAATATTACCTAAATTCGTAGTGGGATGAGGAATAAGATGAATAACCTCAAATTTATTAAACTATGTAGTAATTGGTTTTGGATTTGGAAGATATGAAGGAAGAAATTCATTAGTTTCATCTGAAGTAATAAAATAGTTAAGGTTTTGATCTGAATATTTAATTACATAGTGTTCTTGAATAATTGGAGGGTGAAAAGATGACATCATTATGAAATAGGAATAGATATATACAAATATTAAGAAAACTATAAATAACTAAGTCAAATAGGTCAACTTAGTTTTATGGTAAAGCTAAGCAGAACAACTTGTAATAGACCGAGTCAAACTAGTCAACTATGTTCTAAGAAAAAGGTAATTGTTTTGAAATGTGATAGATTATAGATGATTAAATAAATTAAACTAAAAACACAATCCAATAGATTAGTGTGTTTGATGTGATTGTAGCACTTAGCATAAACCTTATACGAATGTTGGCTATTACAAGTTTTGAAATACAAAATATAATTTGCAAATAGCAAGAAAAAAATATGAATGTAAATGCTAATCTACTAAGAAAACATTCCTAAATTTTTTAATTTATAATAAATTTTTAACTTATTGTGATAGGGATTTGGATGGAAGAAGGAAATATAAAATTATTCTATAGAGAGCTTTAGGTAGTTTAGGATGAAAGTGATTTGTATCAGTGATTTTAATGACTCAGTATTATGGCCTACCCCCTCACCTCATAATACCACAATGATAAAGGTGTTATGTGGTTTTCCTATATATACCATCAACCACATATTTATACTTAGCTAAAAAACTAGGTTGGCTTACCCCTTGGTGATGAGATCCAAGTAGGTAGACCTTGGGAAGCAAAATGTTTAATTTATTTTAGTGTAAATTGATTTGGAAGTGTGTTCAAAAGAGAAAAACTATGTGACTAACTAGGTAAATTCATAATCCACCTTATTAATATATATTTATTACACTAAGCATGCAAGCACATGAAATGAAAAGTGAACTAATTAGTAGTAAAATAGGTTAATTCCTTTGACTATAAATAGTACAGAGTCAGTTCAGGTGAAAATAAATGCAAAAAATACATGATAGAGTCAACAAGGTTACTACTATTCTATAAAATCAAGATCTAAAAAAAAAGTCAAATGGGCCAATTGTGTCTTCTAGAGAGAAGATAAGATACAAAACTATGTCAAGGTAATTGACCTAGTTTCTTGTAAGGTTGAATTTTTATAGACTATAAAATTATGAAAAATAAAATTGTAAATGAAAAATAGAAAGAACATATAAGTTAAGAATGAAATTTAGTAATTTTTAAGATGTTAAACTTTTTATTTTTATATTGAAAATTTTCTAACAAAGTCAATTGTGTTTGTAAAACTTATAGTAGACTTTGTTTTGTTGATTATGTTTGTAAAATATACTAATAGTGTGAACTATGTCAACTATGTTTTTAAAACTAATAAAAGAGTTGGTCATGTTGACTATGTTTTCAAAGACCTATAATCAAAAATAAAACTGAGTCTATTGAGATGATCGAGTTACTTGTATTTGAAGAAGCCCTGAACAAAGCCAAATAGAGTTAATCTGATCAACTATGTGTTAAAACCTACACACATAATATTAGATAGAGTTGATAGATTTAATAGTGATGTAAACAAATGAAATAAATAATAAATAAAATTAAATGAAGGTATGAAAGAAATCTTGCAGGGTTTAGTTCATGTTGGGTTCACCAAAATATATATAACAAAAATGCAACTGACCTATTAATCAATCCTAGGTCAGACAAGATAAATTCTACTTACAGTTATATTTTTTTAATACATCATATATTTAGGTTCATGACCAATATTTATTTTCTCAACCTAACTAAAAGGTCTCTTACCATAATAATATCACTAGAGAGAATTTTAGAATTTCTATTTAAGAAACAACGTGAAATAACCCTAGCTAGGTCCTATGTTTTCATATTCACTAATTATATGAAAAGTAAATTAAAATATAATCTAGTTATCATGAAATGTTTTGGTATAAATTGGGGGTAATAAACATAAAAATTAAACATGTATAGAAGATCTATACTCAAGTCAATGTATAGGAAACTCTAATAAATGGGTGAGAATTAAAAATGCATATTTATCTTTTTTAACAAAAGAGGAACAATGTTAGGATTACTTACCTTTTGAGATGAACCCACTGAGAATTAATCTATCAATTGGCCAAGGTGATTTGAAATAGGTTGTTTTGGTATGTAAGATAACAAAGATAAGTTATCTCTATGCTAGGAAACTTCTCAATGCATCAAAAAGACTTCTCCACATGACAAGATCTATATCTTCAAATAAAATATTGAAACCATAAGAAATTATCCTCAAGTAGAATGGTGGATAATGATATGAAAAATATAACATTCATCTTCATATATTTATATAAAATGATAAAAAAGGTGTGTTTATATAGCTAGATCTGACTCTAAACCCTTCTAAAAATTTAACCAACAAAGTCGATCAAATAAACCTTGTTATAAATAAAAATAGTTAGGTCCAAACTAAGTCAGCCTAGGCAAATTAATCCTATAATTTTCCCAACTCTCAAAATAGAGTCATCTTAGGCCGACATAGTCATGTAACATGGACAATTCTTAGAACAAAGTTGACCTAGGTAATCTTAATCTTGTAGATGGTAAAAAAGGTTTTAGCTTAGGTAGGGTAAAAAATAGGTAGTATACATATAAAATAAACATTTAATTTATATTTTATTTTTATGATTTTAATAAATTTGAGAGTGTTTTTAGACCTCTAGGAGTGATAATGTAAATTCTAGATTTTGGATGGTCCTATTGATTTTCAAACTTAGCCATATTTTAGGACTCTAGGATTCCATGGAGGCATTATAAGAGGTAAATGGATAAATATTGTAAGGAACTTCAAAAAATGGTATTAATCATACAAATCCACAACAATATTGTAAATCACCAATGGTCTGTCGACCCCTTTCCTAGTGCACACTTTAAGGTGTGCACTCAGAGAGATTGAAACTCGATAAGTTCATATACGAGAGAAAGTGTGAGTAAATGGAAAATTTAATAAAAATATTGAGTGTATATATAAATTAATGGAATGTGTTAGTTAAAACCTTTAATATTCTCTTAATATACCTTACCTACTTCATAATTATGTGTAGAAAATTATTTATTAACTTTATAGGGTTCTAGTCAATGATTCCTCATTCTTGCTTAATGGACTTAACATCCCTACCCATTAAAAACATATAATTATCTTAGTAATATATATATTTTTTAAATTGTAAAATCTCTCTTACCATAGTTATTATGCATAAATTATGGGTTTACCTATAACTATCCATTGATCCTCACTTACCTTATAGGTCTATTACTAGTAATATTATAGCGGATGCCATATTTTATTATTATTTATGAAGTAAACAAACTTCAATTGAATTTTATTATTATTTAAAATTTTAGATCCTAAATTATAATTATATATCACCATGATATTATATAATTATCAAGTAATTGTCATGGTTTTACCCTTTAGTTACTAGACATTCTCGTTATCTAAAGGATTGCATTTGATATCAATTATGTCTACTGACTATATATTAGTCTGACCACATTTTATTCTAATGATTGAGCCTTATATGCTAGTCAAAATCCTATAAACCTACTTATTATCATCCTCTAAAAGTTTTAAATATGTACTTACTTTACAATTTCTTGAACACTTGTACCCTAACAAGATGGTTATGTAAATGCAATTGCCTTATACCAAACTAAGTGTCCAATTCCTTAATGTCAAAAAATTTACAATTTTAATGTGTTCATATGGTTTTCCTAAGTTATTTAATGTGATATATTTGTCAAAAGTATTGTTATATATTTGCATTATCAACCCTCATTCATACCTCACCTAGTAACTCACATTGAAACTTACCAAATGCACTCAATCAAGCATTCAAGTGATAAAATATGACTTATTCATCACTATTTCCATATCAGGTATATGATCAATATTTTAAAAGGACTTATGTACTAAATAATTATTCCATGATCCATATTTTCCAAGTTACATGATATGTCACTTTATGTACTTGCTTATCACATATTGCATCCTTATGCCCACATAAGACATAACACAGTGTAGAATTACATAAATCTGAGCACCTCTTTAGAATATTATATATGTATGAAATACCCATTCAATGAGCGATTCTTATGTAAAATCAACAACTTATTCCAAATAACCCATTTTCCCATTGTCATTATGAATATGAAGAACTAGGGTTTTGATCATTTCAAAAGGAAAAATAGCCTATGAGCAAGATATGATTATATAATAGTAAAGGTAAAATAAAACATATAATATTCTAGGTCATTTTATCTATCTCTGATCAATATTTCATATCTGACCAGTTTCATCAAGTGTATCGATGTAAACATCTATATTTGATATAGACATTTGAGGCCACAAAGTGAAAATTTATAGAATATGATCATTGATATAGTATCTAGATCTAATCTATTTATAGCCTAATCCATATTATATCTAATTGTGAACAAAAGCCTATTTAATTACTCTTTTTTCCATTTATTATAATACCAATCAATATATGTACTTACTATTTTCAGCATATCTCAGCATTAAAATTCAAAATATTGTTTATCTATGCTTGAAATTAATTTACTTGCTATGGATATTTTTATTACCCTTGTGCTTATTTATTTATATATTCTTAATTCTATACTTTATTGATATATCTAAAATTTAGGGTTAAATATTTGGTGAGCCTGACCATTGGTTTTAAAACACTAGTTGATCTAGGGTTTTCTATTTCTCTTAAATATTCTAATTTCTAATTTTTAAAATATGATAATTTTTTCAATTTTCACTTTTAAATTATGTTATATATGTGTGTGTGTGTGTGTGTGTGTGTGTGTGTGTGTGTGTGTGTGTGTGTGTGATTTCATTTTACAATAGATATTTTTTATTTTTACTTATTATGTTTCATGCATGATGAAATAAAGAAAATATCAAAGGGGTTATAAATATGGTCACATCAAATAAAATGCATTATTGAATACCTCTTATTAATGTGATTTTTATGATGAACTAATTTCTACCACTAATTTCCAAATGAAGTGCATAAAATATTCTTGTTCTTCATATCATAATACAAACTCCTCTAATGATGTTTTTGCTAACACTTCACTCTTGGAATTACTAAATCATTCAGCCTATTAAAATTATATTATTTTAGATGCATTATGTATAAACATCCTACTAGGTAATGTAGATCCTCCATATGTGTCATCTATGATAAATTACATCAAATGGATAAAACATAATATATCCTTATAAAAATAGGATTTACCACCTCAGTAAATCATCAATTCTTTCTTACCACTCTACATATAGGTATGTATATCTAGTAAAATGGTTAAAAAATTCCTTATAGATAATGGTTAGGTACTTAAAATTTGTAACATATCATTTCTTTCCTTATTGGGAATTAGAACTAACTATTTAGAACCATCCAATATGAGCATCAATGCATTTGATAATATTTCATGATAATTATTGGGTAAGATAACCATGAACATTAATGTGGGACCCATACATTATTTATCTTATTCCAAATGATGAAAAATGATGTAAACTATTAAATACTATTGTGATGGCCTTAGATGAATGATATATATGTGGTACCCTATAAATTACATGCATATTTAAAATTAAACCATCATGGATTTATTTACACATGTCTAGTAGATACTAATCCCTTCAAACATTATGTGATGGTCTAACCAATAAATAGTTTTTCACCGCAATCCTATTACCCAAATTTTGGTTCTCAATATTTATTCAAATATGGGTACAAGGTACAAGGATGGGTAAAAATAATAGGGTATAGCCAAGCCTATCCCTCTTGTAAATAATCCAAATCTTCAAGGCATGGATTTTTCAAAAATTATGTAAGTTAGAAACAAAATGTTCACCATGAGACTTGTTTTACAAAGGCTAAATCATAATATATGTATATACCTACCTATATCACAAATATATAATTAGTAAACCATCATTTTATTGACAAAAATGATTCAATATAAATTTTAACATTGAATGAGTTTTAAAATGAGGAGTCCTTGCTCGAGTTCTTCGGGCATATGAGTATCTCCCTTATATCATAATAATAGGTTTCCTCATGATGCCTCTACTCAGGCTTATATTGGTGAAAATGATAATGCCAATTTCCAACATGATGCTCTTACTACTATTCCTACTACACCTTTCATTTTTGAATAATCCACTTTATTAAATAGAGAAATAAGGTGGTATAACTATGAAACATATAAATATCATTGTCAAGTTTTCTTGTTGCAATGATGTAGGATGATGAAGGAAAAACCTATTGGCATATCCTACATGATCTCTTAGAACTATTTTCTTAGGATTAGTTAGATATTCCTTAAATTAACCCATTAGTGGTGATGCATAATATATTATTGCATTAAGATGTAGAATTTTTTAAATAAAAGATTATTCAAATGCATCCCAAAGTGGATTTGATAGTGAAAATGAAATTTAAAATCTCTTATGTGTAAGATTTATAAGAGTTATTTAACATTTTTATTGGGTGTCTAACCTTGTATTTATTACTAATTCTAATGGTGACATTTAATGATGCACAAATTATGGTGATTTAGATAAAGCTTGTCTAAAAGATGATTTTCCAATAACTAACGTCGACATGATTTTTGATTCTACATTGGGATATGATACATTCTCATTTATGGATGGTTTTGATGGATTAAAAAACTAAAAATCTAGCTAAAGAAAATATGACATTTACTACATGCTTGGGAGTTAGAAAATGTTAGAGCAACTATCAAAAGGAAATGACATATATTTTGAATGATTTTATCCATAAAACTATCGAGAATTATGTTGATTATTTGATGTCAAATAAAAAAATAGTCAAGACAATGCTACTGATCTAAAAAAAATATTTTAAAAAATTATGAATTGTTAATGTGTCATTAAATACAAAAAAGTATCTTTATGGAGTATATTTTAAAAATATTATAAATTACATTATTTCTCTATGGGGCATCAAAGTTGATCCAAAAAATATAAAATATACTATTGATATTTCACCACCAATTAATGAAATTAATTATGATGTTTAAAAGGTATAATTTAGGCTACTCGATGTTCCATTTATGTGTTGGTTGATGAGATAATTCTTTTCAGATGTTTTCTTAAAAGGATATAAAATTTGTATGTGATGATATTTGTAATAAATTTTTTGATAAAATAAATAATATTTAGTAAACTCACTATTAATCATTCCTCCAATACTAGATATACCATTACTCCTTTATATATTTATCACTCATGAGGCCCTTAGGGCCATTTTAACACTATATGATGGTGATCACAAAGAATGATAAATATATTACATCATCCATCAATTAGTTTACTATTAATGAAAATATACATCAATGGAAAAAGTATGTTATCATTTTTCTTTGCCACATAAAAATTATGACATTATTAGCTCAATAATGATGTACATGTTATAATTAAATATGTTCCATTAAATTTCTTCATAAACAAAACCCACTTAATAGGTTTAATCATAAAATGGGTGATGTAACTTACATAATTTGATCTCAATTTTATATCTCAAAAATCACTAAAAGTTCAAGTTAGGGCTGACTGATTAGCTATAGTTCTATTACTTTATTTTTTTGCAATTACTAAAGCATTCCATGATGAATTTGATGCATATAATATATCTCAAAATACATGGACAATGTTCTTTATGGATCAATATACCAGATAGGCATAGGTGTAGGTATCATATTTTTCAACCTCAAGGGTGAATACATGACATTATATTATAGATTAACCTTTTCTTGTACCAATAATATAGTAGAATATGTGGCCTTGATAATTAGGTTATCAATAGTGTAAAGTATTCATATAAAGACATTCAAATCTTTGGTGACTCTCAGTTGGTTTTTAATCAAATTTTAAACTTACCAAACCATATAAGGTTATTTAATTCTATATAAACAAATAGTGGATAAACTAAAATAAAAATTTGATACATTATCTATTACCAGTATTCCACATAAAGATAATTATCATGCAGATGTAATGGATAGTGTAACATAGATAATTCCTTTTTATTTCAGTGATGATCAAATAAATTTTACCATTTATTATAGTTACAAAATATTTCAATTTTTACAAATAAATTTGATTCCTTATCAATTCTAACTATTGATCATAGCTATAAAAATATAGAATGGTATGATGATATATATATAATTTCTTATATTAGGCTTGCATTCCATATCACTCTAAATGTAATGATAAACACAAATTACAATGATAATAAATTTTTTATGTTTTAATATTTATAAAGGTTTGGGTATTGATAGGGTCCCACCCCTTGTATAATGGAGACAATTATAAAACAACTAAAGTTCAACAAAACTCCTCTTTCAATGTAATATGAAATAGGCTACAAAAACACAAACCCCAAAATAATAGAAATAATAATTACTACCCTTTCTTAATATTTTCCTTTTGATATCTTAGGGTCATCTTTAGAGGACCCATTTACATCTCCATTTTTCCTCACCTTTTGTTTATTACTGAGGTCCAATCGTGCCAATCTCCTGAATCTAGAATAATAAGAATGGAGATTTCTAATGAATCAATAGGTTTTGGTGACCCCAATGGTGTTTTATTTGACAATAATTGACCGTATGGTATTTAAGGTTCAATATTTTTTATATATCTATGGTCTATTGAATTTCCCTTAGGATTAACATTATTACTATTTTTTCTCTATATTTGAAACATGCCTATGCGAAATTTGATTTGCTAGTTTATTTAAATGTTGTTGTGAACCTTCCATTTGAGCTTCGAAAACTATATTTAGAGCCTCACTTATATTTTAATTTTCATATAAATCATGAATAGTTGTGTGTATAGCATTTTCATCCTTCAACCAGGTATTTTTATTTTTGAATTTAATAGAGGGACTATCATTAACTAGAATATCAGTATGAAAACATCTACAACATCTAAAAGGAAATTCTTCATAATATAATAGTTGAATCCAATTTTTATATCTAACTTTAAAATCTATTTGAGAAGGTAATTATTTGGTAATATGTACATCAACTAAAATTATGGGATAGGTTGAATGAATCCATTCCAAAGATTTGGGATCTATATTAAAATATTTCCCAATAGACTTTGTTATGGATATAAAAACTTGACAATCCTAAAATTTAAGAGTAATAATTGGCAATCTAACACAAATTGAATAACTTTTTAATGCTATTATTTGAAATGCATTATCAAAATCAAGTTTTTATAGGAAATTATTTCAATGTTTAAACAAACATGAAGTGGAAATGCACTCTTATAAATTCATGACAATGTGTGTGGTGGGTATTCTAATGTTAAGTCCATGTCCCATAAACAATTATGCTAAGGTTACTATTTTCTTTTCATGGAATAATAATGTATTAAACATGAAAAATTATGTTTAAAATGTCATATATATAGAAATTTAAATCATGCACCATCTCATGAGTTATAGTCAATTGTATCACCATGCCCTTTCTCCTTGTGGAGGTTTGATTTGATTGGAAAGATAAATACGGTGTATGTAAGAGGAAATGATTCATAATCATAGATTCATAATATTTGAAAAAATGGGTGTAGGTGATTCCACTTGAGTTTACCATAGTTGATGAAATATGTGGGTTTCTGATGATCAATATTGTTTCTCATTTTGGAATACCTTCAACTATTATTACTTATAAAAGATCCTGATTCAAACAAATGGTGAAATTTTTTTGTATCAAATGAAAAATAAAACATTAATTTTATTCACCTTATTACCCTAAGAGTAATAGACAGGTAGAGCTAAAAAATAAAACTATTGTCAAAATAGTTTAACGATGTAATATAGTTTGGCATCAATAGATACTCTATGCCTTAAAGCCATACCACACTATTCTTCATACACCTAGTTAGGCTACACCTTATTATTTGGTTTATTGTACAAAGTAAATTTTACTAACTAAAATTAAAATACCTTCATTATGTGTTTCTCTCAAAGATATTACAAAATATAATGAATAATGTGAAAATTGATTGCATTAATTAGGATAGTTGAGTGGAAAACACACATAGGTTGTCCAATACTTCTGGCTTTATCAAGATCATGTTAAGTGAGAATATACAAAAAAAATGTTGAACTATGTGAGTTTACTATGGGTGCCCTAATACTAAAAAAAAAAAAAAAATCAATGTAGAGAAACACAAGACAGGAATTTTCAGTCCAAATTGGTTGGCATGATTTATGATTACATAAAAATTGTGTAAAGGTGTATTATAGCTAGCTACAATTAAAGGAAAACCCACGAAGATCACAATGAACATTATGCACTTGCATAAGTATATTTATTGATATATTCAAAAATACCAAACAAATTAAAACATTAAAAAATATAAAAATATTTTAGACATTTACATATTTTATTATCTCTTTGGCATCTATGTTGTTACTTCCATGTATGTAGATAACATATCGTTCCTTTCTATATACACATATGTTTCACAAAACTTTTTAGTGTGATATAAACATACCCAAATAAATTTATTATGCACTTTTGGATATTGGGCCTTCCATCTACTCATTTCATATGGATATTGGGGGAATCCACTTCTTTGATCATGATACACTGAGATTACATTATTCTATGTTCATTTTCTATTATCATTTTTTAGTTTATGTATTTAAAAATTCATGTATTTATCCCTGATTAAATCTATCATAGTGTAATTTATATAATATGTACTTAACATTCTTTTGATAATGCATTTATATAGGGATTGGTATGATATTTTTAAGCTTGGTGCTTTGTTTCATCCTTTCATTTTGTGCACTTGGTTGACTATCTTGCCTTGTTTGGTATTATTTTGATTATTTGAGCATTTGAATATGCTCCATTATTTATGGCCCCTATGCCTTTGTTCACATATTTTGACATTTGAATATGTCATTTATTATTTATGGACATTTTAAATATGTCATTACTTTCCATTTATACATTTGATTAATTTTTTTAATCAAAAGAGCTTTAGAATAATTTAGACCAAGAGATAATACACAAAGAATAATAATCACACACTAAATGATATTCTATTGCATTTGTTACATAATATATAATAGATAGACATGAAAATTTAATTTTAATTTATAATATATATTAAGACTATTATTTATAAATTAAATCATTTGTGAAATTTTGACAATGACTCTTGATGCTACAATGATCGACTAGACAAACAATACCACTTAGATTTTTAATACTTTCACCAACTCAGTATTGAAAATGATAATATAAGATGAAACACACACACACACACACACACACATATATATATATTTAAGTAAATAAAATGAATATAACCTAAAACTTTAGCATAGTACTTAAATAATACTTTTATAAAAGACAAACTAGAATAACAATCACTCATAATAGATTTAGATATATAGTTAAACAAATACCTATTGAAAATCACCTAGTAAATTATTTTATTTTATGCTCCTCATAATATTGGATGAGACACAGAGATTTGGCACCATATATGAAAAAAAAATTGGTAGATAAATGCAATATTGAGTACGTATTTTATCAATTAGATTTATATGTAAAACAAAGTGTATGAATATGGGTATGATATGATGTATGATAAGGATTTAACCTGAGAATAACATGACATGGATGATAATTAATAGATCCTTATTAACATGAAATAACAAAAAAAATGGTCTCATATGTGGTTGCATGCATTACCAAGAATCTAGATGCCAATTTGATTATTAACTCTAAAATAGAATAGAACTAATTTATCTTATGTGAAAATTTGAGTGAATCATTATGGTTGTTAGGAGAAATGAAATGGAGATAGTGGAAGCATAGATTAATGTATTTATTGGAAACAGGTCAATATAATACATTTGAGTTTCCACCAATCACAGTGGGATTAGAAGAGCTCAGATATTTCCAAGTGCTATCAATTCAGGTCTAAAGAACTTGATATGACTATGAAAATTGATATTTAAATATATATAGATGATATATCTCACTAAGATATAACCATCCAATCTATGCATGTTCTGATAGAGAATTTATATTATATAAAAACTCAAATAAATAATTAGAATGACCTAAACATAAATTATCATACAAACTCTTCACCAAAAATATTTTCTCCATTAAAACACCAACCAATATGTGTTATGGTTTTCCCCTGTAATAACACATATAACTAAATAATTGTATTTACTCCAATACAGCTATTGTTAGTCAAAAAAATTTGAGCATAGTTTCAACCAAGAGAATACAAAAGAGAATAATAATCAGACACTAAATGGTTTTTTATTAAATTTTTTACATAGTATACAAAGGTATACATAAAACTAGATAAGAGTTTCCTCTTTGAGATAATAGGAGAGATATAAATTCTCCTATAATAAATCATATTAATTACACTAGTGGTTGCAACCATCATTATGCATGAAATAAAAATATAATAAAATCTGTTTATGTGGGTTGTTATTATGAAAAACTCACACATGCATGATTACATTTATCACTCAAATGCATGATACTTCAACATGACCCTTGTTTAAGGTCTCCTTGGACCATTGTATTTTGATTTATGTTTGTGTGCTTATGTGTGTGTGTTCTTGATTACTTATCAATATTTTAATCTTACTATCTATACATTTCCATGATTTATATCATACATCTTAGGACTTGATGTGATAACATTTTGTGAAATTCAATGATATATATATATATAACTAAAAATGTTTCTTATATATTATACATAATGCATTGAAAGATTTTATATTTATCTTATTATTTTGAGGTAATTTGAATATTATTTTCTATATACCCTCACATTATATGAGGATATTAGAGTATGTATTTCTCATGTTTTCTAGACTATTAGCTAGGTATTTCATCTTTTTCCTAGTTTATCCTATGTGTGGAATTATCCCACATTACTTAGTTAGGATTTATTTTTTATTTTTATTATCTACATAAGTAAGGTCTCTCCACTGTATTAAACATCTCTTTTTTGAAAATCATTTGAGTTGTGTTGTTTTAATTCTCATTTGCTTATAGCTTCATGTGATGTTTCTTGTTGACTAACTCATTAGATTTTGGATTATTGGAATGCTTTTACCATTCCTAACATGGTATCAGATCTTTTAGAGTTGAAACAATCAAATTGGATTGAAAATTATTTTCAGATAATTTTATTTTTATCCATGGAGATAGAGAGGAGGGAATTTTTTGTAGCCTTTTTTCAGGTGGAAGAATTAGCAAAAGCTTTCTCTGTGGATTTACTACATGGAGTGCTAGAAGCTTGGTTTCTAGACTCATTGGAAGGTGTTGACCTCAAACATTAGAGGAGATTATATTGAATACTGATAGGTCCTAGGATATAATCTTATGTTCATACTTCCATTATGGCAAATCCATTTTTGGGCAAAATTACATTTTTTTAAAAACATGTCATGTTTTGATCAGCTGATATTTACTTGTAAGGAATTTTATGAAACTATTTCCAGGTTATAATCTCATCTCTCATAAACCAAATCATTTTACATTTTTTAATTTTGATGATCATTAAGAATGTTATAATCATTATAATATACTATTCTAGACACTTTTTTCTTAAAAATGTGGTTTTGATATAAATAGAGTTGTTTTGACTTTAAAAAGTAGTTTGGAGATAGAAAATATGAAGAATTTTTTTTTTCACTTTGGTAGGATGGAGGACATCCATGAGAAAATTATAATTCCAATGAGTGGTTGGAAGGCTATCTTTTTTTCAAATTTGGTAACTGAAATCAACGTATAGTGTAATTTTTCATGTTTTGACCCATTTTAATGGAATTTGTAAAGCCTATATCTTGTGAAGCATAACTCAAATTTGAGTTATATTTTTTTCAAAAGTATATGGTTTTCAATTATCTATCCATTAGTGTCATCACTTTATAAAAAATACTAGTTTCATAAAGTGCCAAAAAAAATTGGGTAGGGCCTTACACATTTGGGGGGGTAGGGTTTGTTTATTATCATTATTTGAATTAGGATTTATTATTTTAGGGAGTCATTATTTATAATTAAAAAATTATTTCTTATATTTCAAAAATGAAACCCCTCAACACCTAAAATTACACCATTTGGAAGATGAAAATGAAGATACACCTTCAACTAGAAGGTATTTGGAGATTGGTACTTGGTGATCTTCATAACTTTATAAATAAGGAAGATATTGCCTAGATTACATCTATGAAAGATGAGGATATTAATTTTATGTAACTCAATGTTTCAAGTAGCTTGAGAATTCATATTATAGATGCCACATCATGAAAGAAAGCTTGGCATGCTATTGTATCCTTATTTGAGAAGGATATTGAATCTTCTAGGTCTGTTTCACCCCCTTTTACTCCACCTCCTTTTATTCCACTTCCTTCTCATATTATTGAGGATTTATGTTTTGATAGTGACATGGATGATTCTTATCCATCTCTTTCTCCTCCCGTCACTAAGGTTTTCTCTTCTAATGATGTAATATTTCCTCTTACTATAATTTCTTGGGATGACAAATTCTTGGTGGAAATTTCTCTTCTTTTCGTCAAGACACCTTTATGGGATGATTTTATACCAAATTTGGGATGTCTATTTGTATAACCTTCATTTTTTCCTATGCATGATGTTGAACCACCACATATTATCACTTTAGAGGACTCTACTAGTTCTAGTGAGACTACACTTATTGATCATTATGATCTACTTCCCTTAGACGTTATTTCCACAAATATTCCATGTCTTTCTTCTAATCAGTCCACTTCCATGGAATTACATATAGTTCATGTGCATAATCTTGTTAAATCTATGCCATAATTTAGATTTTGATGTTATTCATAGATCTTTTTACTATTACTTGAATCCTCAGTTGTGGAATGGGAATACTTATAGTACATCATAGTTTTTCTTCCTTTAGAAAAAATAAGAAACATTGTTTGATGTGGATGGAGCTTCTATAGTTTTCTAGTCATCTTTTGATTATGAATTAAAGTATTGAAAAATTTAGTATCAATGGTAGTTATCCTTGAAGGGATTCTATATGAATTCCTTCTTTTACATCATCTTTGGAATAATTTTTGTTCCTATAGGTTTTATTCCTTTCTCCATTTCATTGACATATATTGTACATGAGTACCTTATCAAGCCTCATTAATGGGTCTCATTTTGTGGATATGCCACTTTATTTTTTGGCTATTATTATCCCATAACTTCACTTGATGGGGGTGTTATAGTATGTATTTATCATGTTTTTTATACTATTAGTTAGGTATTTCATCTTTTTCCTAATTTTTTACTATGCATAGAATTATCCCACATTTCTTAGTTATGATTGATTCTAGTTTTGCCTTGACTACTTAGTCAAGGGTTATCCATTATATTAAAAATCTATTTCTAAATATCATTTGAGTTATCTTTTACTATAGCTTATTTATTTGTAGCTTCATGTGATGTTTCTTATTGACTAACTCTTCATATATTGGATTATTGAAGTGTTTTTACCATTCCTAATAGGGGCATATAAGTGGGGACATGTCATAGAGGCATAAACTCCACATTGTTCATAGATTCATATTTAGTGGGGGCATGTTATGGATACATGTTCTCAAAACTTATACCAATTATCAATTTCATATTTTAGTCAGGTCATGCTATGGGAACATGTATTCCATAGTTGACAAATTTAAAACTAGTTAAATTGAATAGTTGTATGATTTAGATACACATTTATGGAAGCACTATGCATACACATAATATTTTTGAACTTTATCAATTGCTCATGATTTTTCTCTTACATTAACCCATAGATTCTCAATCTCTCTATGTGGCATGAGGAAAGGAGTGGGTAGACCGCAAGTGCTTCAGAATGTTATTGTTCCCTATACCACCACGTAAAACTAGTACCATTACCTCCTATATATTTCCCTAAGATTTAAAACCACACCCAAACTCTTCTTCAACTTATTATCTCAAATAAACCTTGCCTCAGTAAAATCACTTTTTACCATCTATCGAATGTATTTAATTAGATTGACCTTGTTTTGGGAGTAGCACACATAATGGGATTGAGTCATCCTAGGCTAATTTAGTTCAAGACCTAACATATCTCTTTCCCACCTGACAAGGTTGACTTGGCTAATTATGTTGTTAAAAATTCTCTAATGGATTAGGGTCAATTCAAAACTACATATACCGCCTTACACTTAATTTCCAATATAGATAATGATTCATTTGTGCTTATTTAAAATATACATTTCTTCTATTCTACTTGAGGATTCATTGCTTAATATTTCATAATTGGTGGAGAAATTTTATCTTATGAAATATTGAGATTCACTAGGAGGTCCTTAGCTCAACTAAAGTCCACTATCCATCTTTACCTTCTTCAATAATACACAACAAACTCTTGCAAAGCACCATTGGCCAATGGAGAGGTTGATTCTCAACAAGTTCATCTTTAAGCTAATTATTCCTAACTCTTACTCCTCTATTTTGGTACATAGATTTGCACAAGTAAATGCTAATAAATGTATTGTCTCTCCTTGTTTAATATTACCTCTACATGGACTCAAGTTGAGTTTTAATTTGCATGTTTTTTGTTTATTATCCCTCATTTTTTCTACAAGATTTAGTGAGCACTAGATTATATTTACATTTTATTTCATTATAGACCTAGATATATTATTGTGTTTTATTTCTTGAGTATATGATTTGGAACCCTCTCTATCCATATCATATGATAAGATGTTCCTTAGGTAGGTTTAGTAAATTCATATTGATCATGACCTTGATTATCTAAATATCCATAAGTGATATAACTAGTTGATTTAACTTATCTAAGTTAGGATTAATTAATAAATCAACTTTAGTCTCACTTGCATATACATTTTATACATTGGTACCATCATTATACCCAGGTTTTAGTTTGAGACATATATGAGGTGTGTATTCCATGCAATACATTACCTTAAATTATAAAATCAATTTTTTTTTTGATTTCAAATACTTATATGGACTTTAACATACACAAGAATGGTTTTTTAGGGAATGTTATTGAGTCAATCTACTATAGTATTTGGTTCACTTATTGACAAGGTTGAGGTGATTAAATTATTCAATATTATCAATTTTATAAGTTAGACTTGATTGAATCATCTATTTTTATAAGATTTATAGGGCGAGTTGACTTAGATCACTCACACTCACTGGAATATAACTATGCTTGGGTTTAAAGATTGAGTTAACCTCAAATACTAGGTGGAAACTTACATTTTATCTACAATTAGGGGAAATTTGTCCTCCTATGTGTGTGTGTGTGTGTGTGTGTGTGTGTGTGTGTGTGTGTGTGTGTGTGTGTGTGTGTGTGTGTGTGTGTGTGTGTGTGTGTGTGTGTGTGTGTGTGTGTGTGTGTGTGTGTGTGTGTGTGTGTGTGTGTATGTACAACACACACACACACACACAAACTTTTAGGTTTTAAATTAAATTCCTAATCTCACATAATTTTAGGTTTTAAATTAATTTCCTAATCTTAGTTTCAATGATTCATAATGAAACATATTTTCAAATCAAAATTGCCAAAAGGCATGATGGTTTCATTGATACACGTGCATACTCCTAACCATTATCTCTTTAAGTTCAATCATTCTAAATAATTTTAATTGTATATTATATGCACTGATTATATATTGTAACATGTTCTTAGTTATAGGTTAGCCACAACCAAAGAAGTAAAGTTGGATTAACATAAAGACAAGGTGTGTTATACATACCCAGGTGAGCATTTATTTTACTTTAAAGTATAAATTTCATTACTAATGTTAAGGGAGAGATGTAGATACTAAATCTAAATTATATATTGCCTAAGTATTATATAATTATAAATTGTTCTCATGGCTATACCAATTAATTCCTAGACCTTCCCACTACAAAAAGGCTCACATCTACTATCTCTTGTGCCTACTAATTATATTTTAATTCAACCATATGCTATTTTTATGACAAGACCTTATATGTTGATCAAATTTTTATAATATTACTTATTATTATCCTCTACAATTTTTGGACATATACTTATTTTTCAACTTCTAAGATACTTGTGTCATAACAAAATTTCTACATTGATGTAAGTTTATTGTGCCAAACTAAGTGTCCAACATCTTAAAGTCATCAAATTTTAAATTATAATGTGTCCTTATGGTTGGCCTAAGTTATTTAATGCAACAATTTTCCATAAATGAGTGGTTTATAAGCATTATTAATCTTCATTGATACCCCACCTAGTAAGTCACAATTAAACTTACTAGAACCACTCACTGAAACATTAACATGAGAAAATATACCCTATTCATCCATATTTACATATTAACCATAGGATTGGTACTAGATTAGGTAAGATGTATTGAAATAACATTCCATAAGACATATTTTACAGCTTATAAGGTAGGTTAGAATATGTACTTGCTTATCACACATTGCATCCTTATGCACACACAAGTTAACAAATAGGGAATAATTACATAAGTATGAGGCCATATCAAGAGTATTGGATATGTATAAAATTCTCATTAATATAAGGGTACTTATGGTAGCTTGAAAATATGTGCCCACTAGCCCATTTTTTACATAGTAATTATGAAGATGAATAACTAGGTTTTTGATCATTTGACAAGGAGTGACAACATATGAGATAGATCTGAGTACACCAGATAAAATAAAATAGGAAATTGAGAAGATTATATATTTTTTAATACATATAATCAATGTTACATATTACAATTTAGAATTTAGGTTAGATAGGTGCATTGATGCAATTATAAAGATTTGATGCAAACATCTTAGGACACATAATGTAATATTCTAAAATATAAAAATTTATCCAAATATAAATATAGTATTATTCCATCCAATTCTATATTATATATTCATTCTCAAATTAAACCATCTAAGTAATCTTATTTTCCATTTATTTCAATACTAATCAATATTTGTACTTACTAGTTTTAAAATATCTTGGTATTTAAATTTGGAATATTATTCATCTAATTTTCCAATTAATTAGTGTATTATATATATGTTTATCACCCTTTTGCTTACTCATATCTATATTCTTAACCCTATACTATATTTTTCCATATCAAATTTAGGGTTAAACAACAATCTAGGATTTCCTCTTGTTACTACCTTAGTGTACTCAAGCAAGGTTTTCACTAGTTTACTTGCTACTTCCTAAGTGTTTTACATATTTTGTCACTTATGTATAGGGATTCTTGTTTCATGGTATTTTTTTTCATTTACAAAACACATAATTAAATACTTTTGGATTAGTTAGCTTGGCCTATGAAGGAATAAAACTTTTGTCTAGTTTAGGTTATTCACCTTAAGTACTAGTATACCTAAAAAGTATCCACTTCTTAATTACCTACTTGAATATTATTAATATGTAATAATGTGAAAAAATAAAGTGATAATATAACCCTTTCATGATTTATACTGATATTCAAAAACTCATCATTTATCACATGTCTCAAAAACCTAAATCAAAGGAATCATACACATCAAAACCTTGGGCATACTTGGGATAGAAATGGAATCTCACATAATTCCTTTTGATGGTAATTTAACATTGTAATAATTTAATTATCTTCATATTTATACCTTACTTTGTATCCACTAATATTTTCAAACGTTAAATGTATGTATTTTAACTCAATCCCAATCTCATTTTATTCTTCCCAAATAGCATTTTTTATATCCAAATTAATATAAGTCTTAAGTTCATCATGCATGTTAATCATTGAAAATAAATAAAGCGTGTCTTATGGTGTTTTCATAAATATCTAAATTAAACAATTCATCAAGATAAATGTTTATCTTTCTCAATGTCATAGTGATGATAATTGAATAATGAAATGCATGTTCATGTAAACCAATATAAATATCCTAATTTTATCTCTACCATTACAATTTTTATAGCTCAATGTTTAAATATTGAGATGGTGTTTTGATCCCTATCAAATTGAGCTATCATATGGTATTGTTCCTAGGTTTTGGGTGACCTTTACATGGACCAAACCTCTATGTTAAAGGGTTATCTCCCCTTGATGTATAAATTAGTCTCCACTACTAACTTAAAAAATAAAATGGGAAGGATTAACATGAAATAAAATTAAGGGGGTGATGCACCAAATCAATTTATCACTACCAACCAACTTCATCTGCATATATAGACCATGAGACTAACCTTAACATAAATTACTCCTAATATGAATATCTCACATTAACATTTCAATGTGGAGGTTGTGATAGATGCTTATGTAATCAATAAGTGAAATTTGACACTAATGAAGAGACATAGTCACTTAACCATTGCACTACACTTACACACTTCACATGGCCTAAAAATAAGGTTTAAAACTACATATAAATGTTAGAATATGACAACATGCCAAGGAATATGAAGAAAATCACTTAACAAGATCAACCATCCATGTAAACACACTAATTCAAATCATAGGAGATAAAACTAGTAATATTTCATTGATCAAATGAATATAAATGAGCAAGGCCTACTCAGGTGGAGGATGCTTACAAATCAAAACAAGTTTTAATATATATATATATATATATATATATATATATATAATGAGAGAAGGAGATAAAAAATTGCATATTAGCAAGTAATTGATAAATGTCAAGTAAGAGTTACAATCAATAAGGAGGTTGAATAATAGCTTCATAAGATCTTTAATGACATGTATTTCTTTATTGAAGATTTATCCTCTCTGAAATGGCATGGGGGTTTCTCTATTTTCTTAACACATCTTGTCTCTACTTCAATTTTCCCTCTTATTATCTTATAAAGTGACAAGTGACATTCTTTATTCATCAAATCACCTTGAACTACACTTTTATCTCCTCTTTGACACTTTTCATCTACTTAAGATCTCTTCATACTGATATTCTAGTACTGATCATATCTTCTTAGATGTCTTGAAACCCGTTAGTATCATTACACCTTTGTTGATCAAATTCCTCAAATATTGATTAAATATTCATGAATGAAACATTTCTCCATGGTATACATCTCTCTATCCTAAAAAAATTATATTAACCCTTTTGGATGCATCAAACACTCTAAAAGACTTCATTTCACACCCAAAGCCTATACTTGCCTTCAATTCCTTATATCCATCAAAAATTCAAAGCTCCTTATGTAAAAAATTATACATATTATCATTAAAAAAAAGAATTTATTAGAGTTAATATTATTCTCTTACAACTTTATGTAAAATTTATTGACCAAAAATAAAATGCAAGTACTCTTATTGTACTTGTTTCTCTCTCTTATTAGCTATCAATTAGGGCTTTAGGCCTAAAATTAGATATTTTGATATAATAAATTTTAAAAAATGTGAAACTTAATATAAATTTTTTATTCACTTTAAGGACCTTATGATATTTCTCTATATAAAATTTGAGGGTCTAGAATCTTGTGTAGGTGGGTGAACGAAGGAATGGCTAAAACCCTAGCTTAGGTACTTATTTAGGGTTAAGAGGTAATTATAGTGGTTTGTTAATAATTTTTAAGGTTTAAATACTTTAATATTTTTTTCCTCAAAAATTAGAATAAAACTCAAAACCTTAAGAGGAATATCTCCAAGAGTATTCCTAGTTTTGCAGATAGGCTTCTTAGACAACAAAATAGTGTAGTCACCATTTTTGACCCAACTTGGTGACTTGAATTGTTCATATACCTTCATAATAGAATTATAAAATTGTTTATGTGAATATGGATCCCTTTAATATTCTTAAAAATCCTTTTCACATTATTTTAAGGCCTATCCTTACCCTTTACACCAAAAAATATGCCTATAATCATGCTTTGTGAGTCAATTCCTTATAATTTTGCCTTCACATGTGCCAAAATTATGGTGAGTTAGGTGTGTGAAAGAGGGATAGATATAATAAAATTTATTTTTAATTCTCTTCCATCCATTTTAGGTTATTGAATTAGTATTTCTCCCATCAGGTCATATTTAGTCTCTTGGTAGCCTGTGAGTACTTTATAGTCTTAGTAATGGTTTATAAAGATTGGGGCCTCTTTCTCTCTCCATATGCCACAATATGGGAGTAGTGATACCCATAAAACATTTAAAAACACCATTTAATACCATAAAAAATATATTCTATGTTTCAAGGAATATTATGCTCGCTCTTGAGCTCTTCACAAGGCTAAAGATAAAGTTTAGAATGTTTTCAACTCTTACTGATTGTTCATAAAGTTTTGAGGTTGGAGGATCAAACCAATGTTAGGGATTTTAAGTATTATACCCCATTAAACATATAAAATGGTAATTTTTTACCATTAAATTCCCCAAAGGAGTTTTGAGTGTCCAAATATGACCTCTTAGGCTAGTATATTATGTGGGAGATCATGAAGTTGATTTTTAGCCCAAAAATTATCCAAAATGCATTCTAATGATTGGAAATTATTTATAAATATCTAAGACACCTCATATAATATTATTAATGTCTAAATTAATCATATTTATCCTTAATATATTTTATAACATAGTTTGTTCCCTCATTAGGGTTTGTTTGTAGCATGAGCTACTAGACCCTATAGGTCTATTTCTAGTTGTTTTGTTATTGTCAAGGCATCAAAATGATTTGAATATACCCTATATATATTATGATAACCAAATACACCCTAATTTACATTCCACATCATCAAATTTAATCAATATTACATCTTTATTCTCATTGTTTATACCAAAACTCCCTTGGCTACAAGTGTGTGTGTTTTATTATTTTTTAGATATTGGAGTTATATTCATAAGTAATAAAGGTCTAGAATATGGGAAGAATTATGGTTTTATGTAGTATGATATAGGTTTATGATAATTTGATCAAATTAAATTACATATGAAAGAGAAGATAAAGAAAGATTAACTTAGCTAGTTTTATTCTAAAAGTGATGATTCTAAACCTAGAATTAGAGGAGCAAGATTGGGATAGTGTCTAAATTCTAGATCTAGTCTCTATTTTTTGATTGGATAAGAGTACAAAAGATAGGACACCCTAGTGTTTAGTTTTATATTAATTTCTTAGAACTATTTTTTTTAGGATAAAATCTTTCTAGGTTCTATTTTTCTCCTCAGTATGACCATGGATACCAAATTTTGGGTCCTAAAAGTCACTAAAGCTCACTGTAGGTCTATTTCAATATTTAGTTATTGTATTAGTCTACACACAAAAATGACAAATAGAATCAAAGTCAAAATGGGTAAAAATTAGTTGTGAGAAGAATGATTACATAATCAGGAAACCTTATTATTTTGATTGTTATCTACATTAACCCTCAGGCTAGGGTCTCAAATGTAATGTAATTCTCCCTTAGGTAATGTGAATAATCAAAATGCATAATTGATGAAAGAATGAATTTCTCATAGTACCTTCCTTGATCAAGAATGCAAACCTATGTGTGATGTACAGAAGCTGAGTTATACTATTAATTGATTTTTTATGTCTTATGTGCAAAAATAGTAAGTGTTAGATATAAAATGCCTTGTGTAGTCCTTTATATAGAAGACTCATTATTTTTAATTTGATAAATTTGTTTGTATTTTGTCAACATTAGAAAAACTAGGAATAAATTAAAGTGGTAAGACTCATCCTATAGATGAAATTGACCATTAGAACCAAAATTTTACTTGGACAATAGTGCCAAAAATTAGACACCTTGGGTTTCAATGTTGTTGTCGTATTTATGTGTTGTTGTCTAGGGGGTGTGGGACCTAGAGGGATGGGTATAAGTCTAAAATAGGTGCCTGGGCCTAAAAGGGTTAAGTTGGAAAAGATATGGATGACTTGGAATAAGCAACGAGATGTATAGGGAATGTAGTAAGACCAAGACAAGTAAGAGAAAAGGACCTGGCTAAATGTGAATAAAAACTCATATTCTCCAATCAGAGTCTCTTGTGAAACGACTGTGAAAAGACATAATATGTGTCTTTTATTAACCAATTTAGGGTGTATAAATTTTCCCTCCTTTTGATCTAGTGATGTAATGAAATGAATTACTAAAGTAAAAGAAAGAAACAAGATGTATACTTGAACTTATTTTTTTGAATATAAGTATGATAAAAAGGGTCCAACTTCCTAGCTACGGAAGTCGATAAAAAACTAAAACAATACTCAAAAAAAGAATGAATCCTTGTAATAGATGCCTCCTATATTAAATTTGAATAGTACCTGAAGCAAAAAGGAATCCATGTAATAGATATCCCCTGTACTGAATCTTAATAATGCCTAGATAAAGAAGGTATCCTTGAAATACATTCCTCCTGTACTGAATCTAAATAATCTGAACTAGATTTGAGAACTACTCCAAGGTCCAAAACCAATGTCTATCCTTTGTCACATATAAATTCTTGGGTCTGAGTCTAAGTAATATTATGGACCAATCATTGTAGATGATCATACAGTCCAACATGGTGACAACCTGAGTAATGCTTGGGTGTAAACCAAAAATGTTGGTAAAATGTGTAAGAAGAAGATGTTATATCCCACCATCCTAATTTATATAATCTTAGAAGATAGAGGATATGAACATCTATGTCATGCCCCCAAATCTGATATATGAGTGATGCATCTAGAAGATCTAGAAATTTGTATAACCACATGTGATACGATCTATCGTGTCATATCCCATATACAAAAATGGAGATAAAAAACAATTTGCTCTGCATTATGCCAATAATTTTCTATATGGTCTATAACTATGTCATGTTTTATGAATTTGTATGGATGAGATGTGTAGTAGTGTACATGCCCATGAATATGATATCTAGATAGTCTATATATCTATAAAATGAAATTATATCCCTATGAATGTCTTAATTAATGTTGAAGGGCCCATTAAAATCTGAATCATTGTATAATCTTAAATTGAATAATGCTAAGTGACCCATATATTCTGAACCACTATATAATCTTGACCAATTTCAACTAAGTAATGATAAGTGACCCATATATTTTGAACCACAATATATTTTTACCGATATGAGCTAAATATGATAATTTGACTGCTATAGGTGTATCCATCTATGAGAGTGGATACATGTATCCTTTTAGGTAAAGGTATAAAATCTGAGATAGAGGAGGTTGAGCCAAAAGAGAAGACAAGTTATAGATTGAAAAATAACTTGGTTGGCATTTATTGAATAGATATAAAGTCTATTATTGAATTGGTGAGATTGAATTAATGGGATAGAAATATATCTTTGATTGATTAGGTTCAAAGCTTGTATTTGGGTATGGTAGAGATATAAAAACATTTATACCATGGTAGGTAAATGAGGTAGTAATTAATTAAATAGGATAGGTTGTTGAATGTTTTGAATGAATGTTTGATTGGTGAGGACCAAGTTGTATGAAAGTTGATAAACATATATCTGGGTATAAGATAGGTGTAGAGATGTGTGTGCCATGACAAATAAATTATGTAGTAAGAGAGTAAGGGTTACATGATGTCAAAGGTATTATTGTCACAATTTTGAGGAACAAAATGGTTTATAAAATAGAGTGATCTAGCTTAAGGTTATGGATAACATAGTATTTTACTTTGAATGAGAAAGTGGTTTGAAATAGGAAAATTTGATTGAATCTTGATTCATTTATGGATTGACTAGTTTGAGAGTTAGAGATCCAGAGTGGAAGACATGCCAAGGAGATGAGTAGCTATCACGACCTAGTTTGAATAGTTGGTAACTCAGATTAAGGTTGGTAGAGAGATTACCATTGTATGTAACTAAACACATGTTTTATGCTTGTTTGGGAGCCTATTTTTCATGATTTTGAGCTATTTTTAAGCATCTTAGGAAATTTTGACTGAGTTCAATGCTCCTATCCTACATACAACACTATTGTCTACGTTTTAATGCTCATATCCAGCATTGTTATGTTGTACCTACTACTATTATCTTGGAGGCTAGATTTTTGGGGTGAAATCTTGGTTTAGATTATATATTATTATATGGAAATTTGTTTTGGCATGGTAAATTGATGTAGTTACTATTTGCTAGGATTTTTGACTTGTAATATATTATTTTTTAGCTTGGATTTTTAGTTGTATTGGTTGGTTGATACATGCTATTTTTTTTTATTGTGTTTGGCAAAGTACATATGAGAGAGTTCCATAGAGGCCATGTAATGGAGACTCTAAGGTTGTTGCCTTTATTAGATGATGAGCATGTTGTTATGGATAAGGATAGGTTAGGTCATGTATGTGATCTTGGTATAGTACAGTAGGATAGATACTCAATCACCACCTTATGTGAGAGGTGGAATGTTGATACATGTACATTCTATCTTTTTATAAGGGAGATTATTGTGACCTTGGAGGATGTGTATTAGATTCTACATTTTTTATCAGTGGGTGATGAGTGTCTTTACAAGATGACATAGGTGTGGATGCCATTGATCATGCATCTAGATACTTTATAGGGGTACCCACAAGAGTACATTAGAGAGGTAGTGATAGTGATATATTATTCACAATTACTGTGACATTAAGTTTTCCACATATATGAAAGTGGTTGGTTATATTATTGGCTTTATTTGTTGTTGTGTATGGTAGTGGAGCATCTATCACTTATAGGATGTATAGAGTGCTTAAGAGCATGGAGATTTATGGTAATGTGTTTCATGGGGGAGGACTGTGCTTAACCATTTATATAGAGATTTATACAGATTCATGTAAGAGTCATTTAGTAGTGGTGTGGGTGCAGCCACTTTATTATGTTGATGGGCTTATGAGCACATATAAGTTGTGTAGTTGCTTACTTTATTAAGGGTGAGTTATTAATATCCACAACCATTTTGTGAGTTATGGATGAGTGATTTGGCTATCTGATCTCCCAAGATAGATCATTATAATAGATTTATAGATATATTGGTTCCTGACGATATCAGATAGAGGCCCTATAGAGGATTTCTCAAATGGACAAAGGATGGAGAGCAGATATGGTACATGAGATTGAGTTATTACTTACATGATCATTAGTTGGGAGTTTATGATAACTTTTTGTATGAGCACATGACTAGGTAGTTTGGTGTTTGATAAGATCTTCCTCCTATAGCATGGGTATGGTTGAGGAGTGCATAGGTGTGAACAAGAGTAGGGGCTTGTGAGAGACCTATTAAGGATGAGTTGGCACCATTACCTATGAATGCCTGAGATGTGGTGATAGACAGTCTTAATGTATAGGATGTAGGATGTACTGAGGCATATACTACATGGTGGGCTAGGCATTAGTGGGCTCCATTATCTCTTATAGATGGATTAGATGTTCTTATATACAAGGATATTGAGTTGATCTAGATGATGAGAGGTAATCAATGATTAGAGTTTACATTGTACCTATGTTTGTGATTTAGTTTAGATTGGTAAATATGTATCTAATGTAATGTTGTACTTCTTATGTGTGTAAGTGGGGTGGAAGGTACATAGGGTGAGGCACCTACTAGGGTTAGTGGTGGGGATGATGTGTTTTGAGAGACTATCATTGAGTCTATACTACACAAGCTTACATGACATGTTCCTAATGATGATATGGAGGAGGGTTTGATAGAGAGAGAAACTATTATAGTTATTGTCTATACTCATTTGTTTGATCAATTTCCTATAGCTAGAACTACATATGTTAAGGCAACAGAGAGAAAGATGAGTTGAAGGATGAGTGAGATATGCATAGGATGCCACCTCCTAATTATGGATCGGTGAATTCAAATATTTTGTATGATTATATGGATCTTTAGTGATGACATGTAGACTTATGTGATGTAAATGGTCATTTTTTGACGTGAGATAATTGGTGTAAGTGGAATTTAGTAGTTCAAGGAGGTGTAAGGTATCAAGTGCTAGATAGGATTATGCGACTAGTACTAGAGGAGAGAGTGAGACTGAGATTAAGGGAATGCCCCTTATTTATGATTGACTATATTTTGATATACTATGTACTTCAAAACGTAGCTATATATATGGATGTTGGTTTGATTTTGAACTTATGTGTATTTATGTTATGGATTCCAGAATATACTAGTATTGTAATATTTTAATTTTAAAATAGTTGATTTGATGTTTATGTTGAATTCACATATTCTTGGAAAATGGTACATGGGATATGTGACATGTTTATTTTGATATATTAAAAAGATAAAATTTGGGATGCAATTTAATTATTCATGTCTAGATGTGTTGTTTAGGTTTGATTTATGATTATATGCAAGAAAAAAATTGTTGGTTTTTGTAATTGGTAAAATTATGTAGAGAAGTTGGTTTTAGATTGATATAAGGGTTTGGATAAGTTTGATTTGGTAATATCTAGATTGGATAGTCTAGTTTTGGTTAGGGATGGTTATCTAGAATCAAGAATGTTAGTTGTTAGTAGGTGGGGATGTTATATAGCATAATGTGAATATTAATTCCCTAAGAGTGGTTCAAGAATACAAAGGTTAGCTCGACCTTTGGTTCCATCATTTCCATGCTAAGTGAAGTTATGTACTGATGTTGAAATAAATGTATGTCGTATCACATTATGCTATATCAATATCTAAACCCTATTAGCCAAGTGAACAAGTACCCATATTATTCATGATATGTAGTAATGTGCTCTATAGTTGATAATATCTACTATGAATAAGGCTTATCTATCTATAACTGAGTACCCTATGGCCTCTTCTATGATGTATATGAATGTACAATATGTTGAGATGGAGCTAAAACCTATGTTGAGGGCTCATTTAATCTTAATCATAATGTATTTATATATGAGATAGGACCCTAACAACTTGGTTGTAATGAATATCTCTATGAAGTATTACTCGATAATGCGAGTTTAACTAGTCTTAATCATAGCAGATTGTTATGTGAAATAGGACCCTAGAAATTATCTATATTAAATATCTCTCTGAAGTATTACTCTATAATGTGGGTTCAACTAATCTTAATCATAATAGATTGATATGTGAGATAGGACCTTGAAAATTCAAATATAATTAATATCTTTCTAGAATAGTACTCTATTATAGTGCCTGTGACATTATTGAATATGTATATGGAACTACACTATGTATACCACATAATATATTGCTATATGTGGGTTGAAATATGATATCTCCTATGATATTTTGTCCTAAAACTAGAATTGCACTCATGATGAGTGATTGATGATTCTTATAAAGGAATGTATTGGGATGACTCAGTCATGGAGGAATGAGGTCTAGGATTCCATGATGGAAGAGATCGATGTGCCCCTTGTGTCAATGCTATAATACGCTCATCAACACATCTATAAATGAAATCTTAGATTTCAAAATATTTATCATCATTGTGCCTATGGATACAATGAAAATTACAAAAGTATTGATGTGGTTGTCTATGTAAGAGATGTAGATCTCATCAGTGAATAGAAGGTAATGTGATTAACCTCATATCTAATAGTGCTAATAAAATTATAGATGGGCTATCCCACTTTGAATAAAATTATAGTAGTTATTTTTATTAGTTCTCTATAGTGCATATTGTAGGTTATGTTCTAAAAACATTCTCTTTGTTTTTGACTAGTTGTTTTTCTAGTTATGGTCTCCTATCTTGTCTAGGACATGGTGGATGTTGAGTGGTAGGAATTGTATCTAAAGATTATACTTGAAGTCTATAGTGATCCAATCAATTGAATCTACCTCAATTAATCCCAATTTATTTTTCAAAGCTAGAAATGTGTAACACAAATGTCTGAAACAAGGGTCTGTTTGATATAGTAGATTCTCAAGGAGAGGTTGTTGAAGGCCCTTAATGAAGATATGTTGTATCTCTAAATCTATTAGTTTGTATATCAATCTTAACAAATGATCCTTGACTCATAAGATATAATCACTAAATGGATCTAAATAATTTTGGTGTAGTGTGTCAAGTTTCTCATATGTAACATGAGGGCCTATGTTTATGATGTAGTTTATGAGAAATGCCTCCTCTAAGTCATCATATATGTGCATTGAACCAACAAGGAGTAGATGAAATAAATATTTATGTGCTTCCCCAAATAATGTATATTGAAATAACTTGAGTAGAATCAAATGGCTTGAATGAGGTGGCAAAGCCTTCTAAAAGGCCTGAATATGTGTGAATGGATCTCTAGTTCCATCAAAGTGAGGTAATGATGGTGTTTGGAAATGCTTAGGTAATGAAAATTTTATGAATGTCTTTGGAATATGGTTACCATGTAGATCATTAGTATCCATCCAAGATTTATAAGATTTATTTTATAAGGTAAGGAGATGTACTTGGTGTTTTAGCTCACCAACTACATGCATCAAATAGATGATCTCATGGGATGGTACATTAGTATCTTGAAGTGGTTTATTTAATCATTGAATTTGATTATTAATTTTAACCATGGGAATGCTACATTTAACAAGTGGATAATAAAGAGGGGGTGTGCTCACTTGAACCTTTGGAGTAATGGTAACTTGGACTTTATCAGAGGGATGTGGGATACCATTCTCTTTAGGTGAGGAGTCAGAAATAGGTTCTATTGTAGTGAGGGATGGCTTGAGAGATTCATTTGTATTTTTATGTTTTAGTGAATCACATTCTAATTTAGTAGAGGATGTGTTAGTAGCATTAACATGTGCATCATTTGACATATAATCATTAATAGAAGTAGAAACATCATTTGTAATTTCATTATGTCAGAGAGGAGTGAGACAAGGGTTAGAAGCATGAGATTCATTTTATTCTTCACTATATGCATATTAGTCATCATTCTTGCATGATTTATCATAATATACATTTTGTACATTTGAAATAGAAGAATATAAAGTATCATTTTCATATTCACTTTCATTCTCATATTCATTTTCTTGTTCACCATCCTATTCATCATCACTTCCATCATTGCTAGGGAGAGGTGTAAGAGAAAGAGTTAATTTATTTCTAATATGCAATAAGGTGTCATTGGAATTTGGAGTATCATGTGTTTCTATGCTATCCATGGATGTATTATATGCATTTTATTCATTTTCAACATGAGAATTTAGAGTAGAAGAGTTACCATTTAAACATTATTTTGAAAGATTAGAGTTCAGAACCTAGAATGCATTATTTGAAATATGCTTTGGTAGTTTGATTATAATGCATCTTTTATGTTTTATTTTGAACATAGTAGTAGCAAAAGGTAGAGAGAGATTAGGTTCACATGGAAGCAAATCATCACCAATAAGAGGTTAACTTGGGAGTGCATGATTAATTTATGAATTTTGTACATTTTTCCTAGGAGAATGAGGTCAGAAATATCTTTCCCATTTATCAAAATTATTTTCATTGGAAGATAGAATAAAAGAGATGGGTTTAAGAGAAATAGAGTCATATATTTATGATTTACCATCATCATTATGTACATAATCATATGCTTCATTAAAAAATTTGTCATTATATTCCTATAAAATAAATCATTTTCTATAGTTTTAACTAATGTGCAATTTTGCAAATTTGTCCAATCATTGTCATAATTGTAAGAAAATCTAAGAAATTTAAGGGATGAGAATAAGGAATTGCCTTTCTAACCATTTTATCACCAAAGAGAATTTTTAAAATTAATATGAAGAAAATAAATGTATAAATAACTACTAACATTGAATTTTGAAAATTATTTTTGATAGCCCAAATAATTTGTAATAAATTCAAATTATTTTTCTAAAAATTATAAGGGAAGGAAATTTGAGGTTTTAGGACCTAATTTGGAAGTATAGGGTTTTTAGTTAGGGTTTTAGAATTTTTTAAAAATTATTTAAATAATTTGAAAAATTTAAACAAAATTTGTAGCATTTTTCTTGAAAATTTTAAGAAAAATAAAAAAATATTTCTAAAATAAGTATTATATTTTTCCTAGTGTGTTGAATGTGTTTTTATGCAAGAGGGACCTAGTTTATGAAAACTAGGGATTAAACAAAATATGTGATATTTTTGAAATGGATTGATAGATTTATAATTTTTAAATTAAATAAAAATAATGAAATTATGGAAAAAAATTAGAAATAATTATCCTTAGGGTTTCCATGGTTTTTGTTCAAAAGTTCAAAGTCAGTTAGGTTTACCAAAATGTTTTATTATTTTTAGAATATTGAAGTTATATTACTAAGTAATAAAGGTATATAATATGGGGAGAATTATATTTCTATGTAGTAAAATATAGGTTTATGCTAATTTGATCAACTTAACTTACATAGGAAAGAGAAGATAATGAAAGATTGACTAAGCTAGTTTTATGCTAAAACTGATGATTTTGAACTTAGAATTGGAGGAGCAGGATCAAGATCATGTTTGAATGTTATATTTGGTCTCCATTTTCTTATTATATAGGAGCACCAAAAATATGACACCTTGGTGTTTGGTTCTATATTCATTTCCTATCATTTTTGTCTTGAAGCTAAAATCTTTCTGCGTTATGTTCATCTGCTCAGTATGACCTTGAATACCAAATTTTAGGTCCTAGAAGTCACTATACCTTGATGAAGGTTTTTTTTAATCTTAAATACATGTATTAGTCTATAGACATGGAAACAAAAAATATATTCCAAGCAAAGGGGGGAAATTGGGTTGTGGTAATAATGATCACACAATCAAGAGCCCCTATTATTTTAATTGATACCTACATTAACCCTCAAGTTAGGGTCTCAAATTCAATGTAGTTCTCCCTTAGGGAACATGCATAGTCAATGTGCATGATTGATGAAAGAATGAATTTCACCTAGGCCATTTCTTGATCAATCGTGAAAATCTATGTGTGATGTAGAGAAGCTGAGATATACTATTGATTGATTTTATTATGTCTAATGTGATAAAATAGTAAGTGTTGGATATAAAATGCCTTGTGTAGTCCTTTATATAGGAGACTCAATATTTTTAATTTGAGAGATTTATTTCCATTTGGTAAACATTGGAAAAATTAGAAATGAAGCAAAGAAAATGGGTAAGACTCATCTTATGAAATAAATTGATCTTTAAAACCCAAACTATGCTTGGATAATAGTACCATAAACTGGATACCCTAAGTTTCAACATTATAGTCCTATTTGGGCACTTTCTTTTTATGGGTGTGGGACCTAGTGGGATGGGTCTAGGTATATAAGAGGTGCCTAGGACTAAAAGGGTTATGTTTGGAAGCTATAAATGACTAGTAATAAGCAAATTCATGTTTAGGGAATGTAGTAAGACCAAGACAAGTCAGATAAAAGGACCTGGCTAAATGTGAATAAAAACTCATATTTTCTAGTCAGAGTCTTTTGTGAAAGGATTGTGAAAAGACATAATGTGTGTGTTTACTTGACTAATTTAGGGTGTATATAATGAATTAAGTGTTTAGAATGTATTATTGGACTGGAAACCTCTTAAATAATGTCCCTAGAACAATGATGTTCTTGAAAAATATTGAAAGTTTCCTCATACTCATTCTTAGATATTTTATGTTTACATCTCACCCTTAACTAAAAAACCTTCCTTATAAAATTTATACACATGCTTGTAGGTACAGGTTTAGGCCTAAATATGCTTCTAAAACCTTGAAATTTTCCTCTATTTACCCTAAATATCATATTAAGGTCATGATACATATTGAAATGAGATATAAGCATTATTTCCACTCTTTATACTTCATGAATTAATGGATCATTAACATCTCTTATTGCTTTCATCCAAATATCATTGTGGGTGGCAAGAGTAGCTCCTTATCTTTTAGACATTGAGATTTGAGATTTTATTGGTTGGATTTGACCATTTTTATTGTATTGATAAGGATACTAGACTTATTCACCATTACCTAACCTATGCCCATACATTCACATTCTCATTATACACTAAAATTTAATATAATGGCTACCCTCAGAATGTAGCTCCACATTTGTACCCTTATATTATTACTCTCCACTTATTGAGCCCTATAAAGGCTAGTTTGATCTTTTGATAAGGATACTTAAGGTGACCATGTTACTCTTATTTTTAATTTTATTTTTAACATCTCATATTTCCATCATCTTGCATAATAGTGTTTTTATTTTTAGGAATATAACATACATGTGTATGCATATTAGGCTCACTTTGATGCTAGGCCTCAATATCTAAGGTTCTATTAAGTATGAAATTTGTTTCTTTAATAGATATTTTTTCCCGCAAGAGTAGTTCCTTATCTTTTAGACATTGAGATTTGATATTTTATTGGTTGGATTTGACTATTTTTATTGTATGAATAAGGATACTAGAATTATTAACCATTACCTAACCTATGCCCATACATTCACATTCTCATTATACACTAAAATTTAATCTAATGGCTACCCTCACTCTTTAGGTCCACATTTTTACCCTTATATTGTTACGCTCCACTTATTGAGCCCATTAAAGGCTAGTTTGATCTTTTGATGAGGATAATTAAGGTGACTATGTTACTCTTATTTTAAATTTTATTTTTAACCTCTCATATTTCCATCATCTTGCATAATAATGTTTTTCCTTTTAGGACTATAACAAACATGTGTATGCATATTAGGCTCACTTAGATGCTAGGCCTCAAGGTCTAAGGTTCTATTACATATGAAATTTGTTTCTTTATTAGATAATTTATTCCATTGTATCCTTTAAAATAGGGTATTTCCATGATCATTATTTTACCACATACCTATTAAACATGAAAAAATGAATATTTACAAATCTAATTGTTTTTATTCTCAATGCACACAGCCACTAATACATTATTTGAGGTGACTATAGGTGGTTAGTTTATCAATAGAGATTAATGAGGTATTTTAATAAAAAATTTATTATTTTTTTCCTACCATATACTCCCAAGAAGACTCTTACACGCATCAAAACACTACGTGCAACTTCATTAAGGCCTACACTAAGCACAAAAGAAGGATTTACTCACTCTCCACTACAACACATGCCAAAAAAAGTGTAAGATGCTATGAGGGTATTGGATAAGAACTAAAAATACATTCAAAACCTTATTCTATCACCAATGAGTTCACATTTTAACTTAAAATTGCCAAAACTAAGCTTGAAGAGTTTAGATAAGGTTTAAGAGCACCCTGGGGTCTTAACAACTATTCGTAAAGGAGAGTTCACCAATATGATAAATATGTAAATGTATTTTAAATCCATTAGGACCCCCCATTATTTTAAAATTATAACTTAGCAACTCTTTCTCATAAATTAAAAGCTTGCCAAGGGGCCAATGGTGGAAAGGGATTGTTTTATGCCTTATTTAAACATGTAACTACATTAAAAACCTGTTTTTAACCTAGGTAATATGAAGATACATCTCCTAAATAATTTTCACCTAAAATGAGCCTTCTTGATATGTGAAAATGAATGACAAGCCTCTTCTAAACATTGAAAATCACTTGTAACAACATTTCTTCTTTTGAAACTGACTTATCATGAAATGTATACCAGCCTAATGTTATAAAATTGTCATGCCCCTTTTCAGTTAACATGTTCTGAGTTCATGGTTAGCCTATTATGCAACCCTCATATGCTGATAGGATGGTTAGAGGGTCTTGATGGAGATTGGTGTGGCTTCATTTAGCAGAATTTTTCTAGTTGGCTTTCGTTTGGGCTCGATTGGCCATGTATTGAGGGAGATATTAATATTTGATTGATTTAATCAAATATTAATTATTTGGTCTAATTTTAAATTATAAACCCTAATTCTAATTTAAGAAAACCCTAATTAGGGAAAGCATATCTTTTGAGGGTATAAGGGTTTCTCATGGAGGCCATTATTGATTAGCCATTGATTATTAATTTTGAAGAATTTCTTCTGTGAAGACTGAGCCTAGGGTTCCAGGATTCCATTTGCATTGGAGAATGTTCCCTCTTCAGTGTGTGCAATTTAGAGGCTATGAAATATTAGCTGATCTGTTACCAAATTGAGAGATAGCTTCATCCAGAAGTTATCACAGAATTTACAAGGTTGACAGATAAGTTCACATAGAAGTTATTATAGATATTCTAGGTATTTATTTCTTTATGTTTTGATTCAATAAATTATACAGATAGATATCTTTTGTATTAGAGCTACATATCTTCAGATCCAGGGTTGAAAATAGACAGGTTGTGCTTAATTGGTGGCCATACGAAGATTGTACAGGTCCGTACAGGTCCACACAGACACCGACCTCGACAGACAGAGATCCTCAGTTACCAACATCGGCTGACTAAAGACCGATGTTGGTAGAGAAGGACCGATAGTGACTGACATCGGTAGTATATCGACCGACGCCGGTGACTATGTGTTCTACACAGCAGGCCGAGATAGAATTTCCAGATTCAAACTCAATTTCTAGATTTGCAAAGCCAGGGTTTTCAAGACTGTATTTCATATTTTTATATGCATAAGAGAGGACTGTATTTGTAATAGTCTAGAAGGACAAGTGATAAGATTTGTGATTTTCTATTGAGAGACTATATTATTGCTATCTTCTGGATTTATTCTATAGGGATTGTATCTTTGTTCAGAGTTTTTGTGTCGCTATATTCCCAGTTTGGAGGGGATATTATAGTGGTATCAAAGCTAAATCCCACCATCTTGAGGGTGTGACAATCTTATTCATCCACAAGAGTTGGGACCACACAGGTATAACACACACAGTAGAGCCTTACTTGAAGGTACCCAGTTGTTAGAATAACAGCAAATTATCATGAGTGACAGACGTCAGGGTAGCCCACCCAAGGGCCATAGGTATGATGCTGATCAAGACACCAAAGAATTTCATCGTGTTATGATGACAAGCCAACAACAGATGAATCAGACACTACAGGCACTTATGACTATGATAAGGGGGATGAACGCACCTAATAGATAGAATGGGGACCAAAGAGATGACAGGAGTGCTATGGTTAATCAGAGACCATAGTAGACTCACTCCAGAACAACTGATAGACCTACACATCCTACATTTGTTCAAGAAGAACCATAGGCACCAGTAGAGGAGGAGGTAGGGAATTCCCCATTTGCAAATGTTTACATGGCTGAAAATGATGAGTGGGACTTATTACCTCCTCATGTTCAAGAGAGGACATCCTTTGATCATTTTGTCAATCTGAGGAGAGAGCACTACAGATTGGTTAGACAGGACAGGAGGCCTAGAGTTCAATTCAGTGAGCTGAAGAAGGCCACTGGTAAGCTTTCTTTGACTACTTTTGATGGTAGCAGCAAGATGAAAGCGCAAGCTTGGGTTCATAAGCTTGACACCTTTTTGGCATTGAGACCAATGTCAGAGATAGAGGCCATCAAATACGCCACTTTGCACTTGGATGGAGTATCACATGATTGGTGGTACCATGGTATGGTAACACTTCAGCATAATTAGGTAACAGAGTACCAAGACTTTGTGGATAGATTGGTTGAGCGGTTTGACAGGAAAGACCCTGAAGTTTACTTTTGAGATCTGGCACAGTTGAGATAGACAGGTAACTTGGAGTCTTTCATTGGTGAGTTTCAGAGATTGGCCGTCATGGTGCCCAATATTTTCGAGCATAGATTGGTAGTTCTCTTCATGGAGGGATTGACAGAGCCACTGAGAGGTTGGATCAAAGCCTTTGATCCTCATTCATTACAGGTAACTATGAATAAGGCACATAGTATGGAGATGGCAGCCCCATCCCATAAATTTAATTCTAAAGGTACTTCTTCATCTAGAGACCATAAGTGCTCCAACGCAGATACAGAGAAATTGGATTTTAACATAGATAAATCAGGTGTAAAGAATGATTCAAAGGCCAATCCAGTAGCACCACCTTTGGATCGTGAGGTGCTTAATGATCTACGTAGGAAGAAGCTTTGATTCTATTACAAAGGTCCATATGATATCCATCACGATTCCCCTTTGAGGCCTAAGGGCAAGGCAAATCGTGTGATGTGGGCATATTATGAGGATTCTGATTCAGAGGATTTCAAATAGCAGAATAGTTTTGAGGGGGTAGAGGCAGAGGCTTCAGGGCCTAAGGTAGAGGTAGAGTTAGAGCTTCACATACAAGAGGTACACCTATCCAGCATTTAGTCGGATGAGTCATTCAGACTCTGTGGAGTTTTGGCAGGGCAGAAGGTTATCACCCTTCTTGATACAGGAGCCACACATAATTTCATAGATGCTAGATTTGTGGAGAAGCATGGACTCAATACGAAAGATTTTGAGGGCATCAGAGTTAAGGTAGCCGATGGTCACACTCTTAGGTGTGAGCGTATGATTAGAGACCTCCCATTGCGCTTGAACAACTATGAGTTCAAGGTTGATTATTATGTGGTAGACATGGGGGATATAGACTTAGTCTTGGGTATGAAGTGGCTTCATTCATTTGAGGAAGTTACTCTTCGTCTCAAGGACATGGAGGTTATCTTTGATGTTGATGGGAAGACACACATTCTTAAGGCAATACAGGGCAGTAGCTTCAGATATATGTTTTTTCATTGGATGGAGATGCCTACGCCACCTGACATGATAGAGTGTGATGACGAGTGCACATTGGCACCAACACAAGAGAGATATGAGGATGAGCTTGGTCTTGAGGTGAGTGCAGTTCAGGAGTTATCACATGTGGTAGGGACTCAGCTTTTTGTTACAGTTGGGTCATAGGTTGATATGACTCTTTCTAGCCTTCACAATCCAAATTTAGATATTATTCAGGTACAGAGTTTGCTTGAGTTGCTTGCTGATTTTCATTTATGGATTGGATGTTGGGGTGCTTATCTTAGTACTAGGGATGGACATGGCATGGAGTTTGCATTGATTGATAGCAGGGCAGATCATGACTACATTTGGGATCCAGGTGGATTGATGGGTGTATCATGCAGCGATTGCTTGAGCGCAAGCAATTTTAGGAGGGGCAGATTGTCATGTCCCCTTTTTAGTTGACATGTTCTGAGTTCATGGTTAGCCTGTTATGCGACCCTCATAGGCTGATAGGATGGTTAGAGGGTCTTGATGGAGATTGGCGTGGCTTTGTTTAGCAGAATTTTTCTAGTTGGCTTTCGTTTGGGCTCGATTGGACATGTATTGAGGGAGATATTAATATTTGATTGATTTAATCAAATATTAATTATTTGGTCCAATTTTAAATTATAAACCCTAATTTTAATTTTAAAAAACCCTAATTAGGGCAAGCATATCTTTTGAGGGTATAAGGGTTTCTCATGGAGGCCATTATTGATTAGCCATTGATTATTGATTATTGATTTTGAAGAATTTCTTTTGTGAAGACTGAGCCTAGGGTTCCAGGATTCCATTTGCATTGGAGAATGTTCCCTCTTTAGTGTGTACAATTCAGAGGCTGTGAAATATCAGCTGATCTATTTCCAAATTGAGAGATAGCTTCATCTAGAAGTTAGCCAAGAATTTACAAGGTTTAGAGATAATTTCACATAGAAGTTATTACAGATATTCCAGGTATTAATTATATAGATAGATATCTTCTATATTAGAGCTACATATCTTCAGATCCAAGGTTGAAAATAGACAAGTTGTGCTTAATTGGTGGCCGTATGAAGATCGTACAGGTCCGTACAGATCCACACAGACACCAACCTCAGCAGACAGAGATCCTTAGTTACCGACATCGGTCGACTAAAGATCGATGTCGGTAGAGAAGGACCGATAGTGATCGATGTCGGCAGTATATCAACCGATGCCGGTGACTGTGTGTTCTACACAGTAGGCCGAGACAGAATTTTCAGATTCAAAATCAATTTCTAGATTTTCAAAGCCAAGGTTTTCAAGATTGTATTTCATATTTTTATATGCATAAGAGAGGACTGTATTTGTAATAGTCTAGAAGGACAAGTGATAAGATTTTTGATTTGCTAGTGAGAGACTATATTATTGCTATCTTCTGAATTTATTCAATAGGGATTGTATCTTTGTTCAGAGTTTTTGTGTCGCCATATTCCTGTTTTGGAGGGGATATTACAAAATTTTTGTACAAATAATTTTAAATCACTTATTTATGTTTTATTCACCCTTTTTGGATGTTAAAGTGGGTTTTGACAATTTTGCGCATGTTAATGACATATAGAAGAGTTTGAAAAATGACTCGTTGACCTTACACATAACATGAAACCTATTTGGGAACTTTTATGAATTATAAGGAGTATTAAATGACCATGGAACATTAAATATGACTAAAAAATTGCCCTATGCCATTAAAATCACTTGAACCATCTTGAAATATGATAAGAAGTGGATAGATAGGTTTAGGATCAAAATGAACCTTACCTTAAACTTATCAACATTACCATAAACTATGCTAACATGCATTTCAAAATGAATAATTTTAGTACCCTATCCTATGGTATCTAATATTTGTATAACATATTTGGTGACCTCCTAGGGTGGCATGTTTTCTATGATCATTAGATTGGTTTCCTAGTCCATTTATTGGGCATGGAGTCACTTGTGCCCTAATACAGACGTGATATGGGACACTTGACCAAGACAAAATAATTGACTTGACCTCAAAACACACATAATAAAATTAAAAAACACCATGTAAAGTAAACAAGATAACACACATACTTTTTTTAAAAATCACTTAGGGAAAACAAAGAAAATATTACTATGAACAAATAACCTACATATCTTCCTCCTTTGAGATCAAATGGAAATCTTATTAGAATATTTACCTCATAATATAAGACATATTATGTAATAATATTCCCTTTGATTTTATCATTTTATATATCCTGATTCTTACTTTATAACATGATTAGCATGCTCTCAAGTGAATCATCAGTAAATGTGTCTCTAATGTAGAAATAATCATATTAATCTTCACTTTCCACTTCATAATGTTATCTCTTTTGGTAAATGTAAGAAACTTTGATGTTGATCAAACTTTTAATTATGAAGACAAAATCAACCACCTCAACTTGTATGGGATTTTAAAATTCAATCTATTTCTCATATTATTAAGTGTTGTACTCATCATAGCTTATTACATCATTATCTTGAACCTCTTTATGATGGATAATAAAACTTATTGGCTTCCTAAGAGATTTTAAATTATCATTCAACACTTATTATTTTTCTCATTGAGGTGATAGCTTACCAAGTCATTGAAACTCTTTGGACATTTAAAATTAGGAATTTCGTATGTCTTCAAGGCCTCATTGTACTTGTTCATGAGGTTGAACAATGTCATAAAACATTATGTTATATTTAATATCTTTATGATGCATATTTTTATCATTCTCATTGGCCATGACAACATCACTAAAAATCTCCTCATGGGCTATAGGTTTACCATCTAGAATAGATATATTTTTTATAACTCTTCCCAAAAGGAAGTTTCTTCTTCAATAGTTTAAAGTATGTCAAGTTGAATAATAACCTTACCATTTCCTTAAAGGAAAATATGATCATTATTTGATTCACATGCTTGAATAAATTCATCATAGGGATAAAAGGTGTCTTCTTTAGGTTCTATCTTATGCCCATGAGGTTCAAAATATCAAAATCCAATGTTTATTTAAGAATAATTAATTACATAATCATTTTTATCTTCATTGAGACTATAATGATCATCTTCATCCATGAATAATGGAAGTTATTTTTCCCACTTAAGATATAGTAACTCAAGTTTTAATTATTCTATCAAACCTCATATATTTTATTCTTCATCAACCTCAAAGACATACCAACCAAGCCGATCCACTTGACCATTTGTAACATCTAGAGATTTTTCCAATTGTTGGATAAAATATAGAAACTTATAGTCATACTTTAAATCTTAATTTTTTTCCTTCTTAATCAACCTCAAATCCATAACAACCAAGATGATTGACTTGACCATTTGTGACATGTAGATAGTTGTCTAACTATTGGCTAAAAGGTAGAAACTTTTGATCATTCTTGAAAGTTGTTTTGTTTTCTTCTCCACCAAGAGGGTACTAGTTATTATCTCCTGTTCATGATCACTATAATCACTCTCTTCAAAAACTTTTTGAGTTTATCTTACATATGCAAAATATTTCCTCTCAAAGACAACCACCTCATCATTTTTATTGAAAAGTTCTCAATTTATTATTCATCCTCTTCCCTCAATGCACCTAATTATCCTTCATATAAGGAGAGGGTGGAAGGATAAGAAACTTAATTAACTTACTTTAGACCTGATAGAATATTATTCCAAACTATTACTTTTGGGTAACTAGGTTGATTGGATGCTTCTTAGATAGCTACAACTAGAATGGTAGATGAAGGACTTAAGGGGCTTGTAATCTTTATTGACTTGACCTCCAACATTATTCCTCCCTCTTTGTATTGATATGTCATAAGGAAAACCTCCTTCCAAATTATAAATCCTTCTATTGTGACTTATAAAACCTCTTATCTCTCTTAAATTTAGATGGGCATAGGAGAAGACTCATTCTCTAGGATAGGCATGGCATAATAAAGAGTCACCATCCAAGAAAGCATCCAAGATTAAATGGTATTTATATCTTAAGGAAGGGTAAATGGAGTTATTGTAGACATGTGTTTGTCATTAGGAATATAAGTATTCCAATTTGGAATATTGGAGCTAGTATACTCGTTAGAAGATTCATTGAGCTTTTTTTGATGTTGTATTGTAGCTTGGAGGAAATTTGGAGAAAAATTATGTCAAATTGGGATAGAAGGAGGTATATATTACTGATTTAATTGAGCTTTCACATTATCCTATCTCATTAGCCTATATTCGACTAAGTGCATTATCTTCCTAGCCTATAATTAATCAAGATAAATTATCTAGCTCATGGTATGAAATAGAAAAGAACACGATAATATATATCATGGCAATTATTTCACATAATTGCATAAAAAAATTATTTTTCTTAATTTCATTTCATGATTTTATGAATCAAGATCAAAATATTATAAAGTATTAACCAAACATATATTATTTTACATAGAGTTTTCTAAATCATTAGAAACATTTCATTATTGATGAAGCACAGTTTTCCAATAATAAATTTCAATTGATAATAGTTCATTGAAATCTGTCAAGGGTGAACGGTATTAAAACAATATAAATAACATCATATAATTTTTCTATTAAATATATAGGGGTTAATATATTACCCTTATGTTATTTTGATAAGAAAAAAATATAATGGCCTATACAAAATCTCACAGATTCCTTAATAATTCACTTAAAATTTTGTCGATTGACTAATATATTAATTAATAAAAATAAATATAAAAATATAAATTTTTTTTATTAGAATTTATTGTAACATAATGAGATTTTCAAGATAGAACAAGTCTCAAAATAAACTTAATAATTTTAATAGTTAACAACCTAACATAAAGAGTTATTTATTTCATTTTTAACAAACATATAACAAATTTTTCATAATGGATAAAGACAAAATATCCCATTCATGATTCATGTGATTATAAATTCAAATTAATAGTTTTTGAGATAAATAATTAATAGTCAACACTAACATCAATAATTCATGTTTATTGGTTATGAAGTTAATCAAATATTGTACAATCTACATATGACCCTAATTGAAGATGAAGAAGTATTATATAATAATGTTTGTATTAAAATGAATTGTCATCAAGTACAAAATTCACTCTTATTGGTACCATATAAAGAATTTTTATAAGAAAATTACAAAAATTTAGTTATTACAAAGCTAAGTCTTCATTATAACCTTCCCAAAATCAAACCCTATATTCATAATAGATAAATAAAAAATATCCCACTCATGATTCATGTGATTATAAATTCAAATTAATAGTTTTTTAGATAAAAAATTAATAGTCAACACTAACATCAATAATTAATGTTTATTTTTTATGAAGGTAATCAAATATTTCACACTTGACATATGACCATAATTGCAAATGAATATGTATTATATAATAATGTTTATATTAGAATGAATTGTAATCAAGTACAAAATTCACCCTTATTAGTACCATATAAATAAATTTTATAAAACAATTCCAATAATTAATTTATTATGAAGCTAATCCTTCATTATAACCTTCCCACAATCAAACCTTATTTTCATGATTGACCAATTTTGAGGCTAGTTACATTTGACTAGTTTAATGTAGAATGGAACTATGTTATAGAAGTTTCACCCATAATGCAAAAATAAGAAAACCCAAACACATTTTCACAAGAATATCATATTCCTGCTTAAAATATTATAATTATTTAAGGTACACAATGGATATTATTACACATAAAAGTAAAATTGAGTAATAAATACTTAACACTAATTCAAATAAGCTAATATTCTTAATTTAACTCTGACACTAATCTTGTATAGAAATGACAAACATAATTAACTTAACATCAATATAAAAGTGTAAAATACAACACTCAACTTAGTGATTTCACATGGTACATATAATATCATACTTTTTTTAAAACCAACACTTTTCATTCAACCTCTTTTAATGAAATAGGGAACACATCATTGTTCATAGTCCAATGTCCATAAAAATATTGGAATGTATACATTTTATTAGGACCAATACAATCTCATTAAAATTGTTCATACATAATTAATTAAATTTGAAGTGAATAGGCAAAAGGAGAAAAGGATAATAGTAACGACATCAAAGAATGGTCTTTTAATTATCCAAACTTATTTAAAAATTATCCACATGGTTTAAATAAAATCAAAGATTAATGATTAGATACATTTGTATCCATTTACAACACATGAGACAATGTGTTTTATATATAATGTAACTTATTCATTAATTATTCCACCTTTTTAGTTTCAAAACCAATTTTAAGATAAATATAGTAAAATAAAGTATAATCATGTTAAGATAATCTCACCCATTTTACTATTAGTTGAGTGTTTTACTAATGCAAGTGAAAATAAGATGAAATTTTTTCATATTTGTCCATGAAAAATTGAATAGTAAAACTCTAAATTTTAAATTATCATAAAATATAACATACTAAATACCAATTTTAATTAACATTACATAATGGAGTAATATTACTCTTTATTCAAAACATAAATATAATTAGCAACCCTAACTAGTTATTGTTCAAAATAGTTAGGAATAAAATAGAATGATTTGCTACCAATTCAAGGCACATCTTCAATTAAAAAGTAAAATAACTCAAAATTATTAACAAAGACATTTTCTCTAAAAATAACCCATTTTTTCTAGGTATATACATATAATTTCAAAATTGAAACACTAGTCTTAAGAAATCTTGTCAAAATATTTATTTCATTCAATATGTCAAATAAAAAACAAATAAATTAACATTAAAATGAAATTAATAGTCTAAATATCAAATTAAATGAACCATTACTTATATTTACAAAACCATAGTATAAATAAATAATTTAGTGACAAAAATTCATAATTTAATGTAATTCTTGGTAATCAGACCTAGCATAATCCAACTATTAATCATACAAATACTATAATATCATAATAATTTAATTATACAGCTATGATAAGATTTAAATTAATATTTTAGAAAATAATGTTAAGACTAATCAATGATTTCAATATTTATTAGAATAAAATAGATCAAATTTTAAAATTATTTTGGTTAAATAAGATAACATATGATTAAGATATCCTTAGTAATATTATGCCATACAATACAATCATCAAATCATTTCAAAAGCATAAATAATAACAATAATGAAATAGCACAACTTAAATTTCCATATGTAAGGAATATGTAACAGAAAAAACCATTAACCAAAAATCCATCCATATGGTATTATATCAAGTGGTGAAACTTACACAATCATTAAGTATTCTTTGATAGAAATTTTACCACAGTTACCAAATAACTCATTTTAATACTAAAGCAAGTTCCTATAGATGTACATTTATAAACTATGTAATCCTTATTGAGCATCAACAAATAATACATACAATTTGAAATATAATGTTAATAATAAAATAATGCTAATAATATAATATAAATATAAAAAAATCAACACTTAACATTAAATAATTCAATTGGTTTATGTAGTATTGTTAAATTCCTTGTACTTGAAAACCTAAATAAAAAATATGTTAAAGTTGAGGCCATCACTATGGTGGAATGATCCACCCGCACCATCCATCATTTTCTTATTGGAAGAGGTCACCAAATGAAGATGAGGGTTACAAAAGTAAATGATAGAAAGGGTTGAAAAAGAGATAAATGTGTACAAAATATTGGGTTTTTCCACATGTCAATAGACATACAACAAGAACTGGGTAACATGCATAATAATAAAAAAGGGTACACGAGACACCATGACAAACCAATATATAAAACATTCATAGATAGATTGACATCATTAATTTCATTAGTATACCATTAAAGGGAGAGATTAACCAAGCAAAATCCTACCCACTATGTTATAAAAATAACTCACATGACTAGATCACTTTCTCAAATACAAAGGCAAAAACAACTAGAGTAGTCTAGAAACATTGATAAGGAAAATTTATGAGATTTCAATATAGTTGGGGCCCTCCATGTAATCCACACATTACATAATATTTTTTAAGAATAAAATATTAGTGCCTAAGCATGAAGATAAATGAAAAAAAAAAAAACCATAATTTAAAATGTGCTTATTTTCTATATCTTTTCTTCTTCCATACCATTTTATTCTTCTCCATGCATGTTTGTGTATAGTCCCAAACTTCTATACATATTTCCATAAGATCCCATGACTACTAATAAAAATAATAATGCCTCCAAATTTATTATTTCCTAAAATGTTTCCACTACCATCATGGTTTCAAAAAAATGTAAAGCACAAATCCTAAATTTATTCATACTCTCTTAACTCATCCTTTGAAGTCAATGAATGGAGTGATAGTCCAAAATGATATACAAATAATAAACCTAAATAAAATTATTATTCTAAAATACTAATTTCAATGCCATGATAAGCTTTTAAATACTCCATGGGTCAAAATACCTTTTTAGAAACTAATTAACACACCACTACATATTCACTAAACACTTTTACCCCAAATCTTTTAAGACATTCAAGAAATTAATAAGCCCATTATTAAAACATGAAAACATGTTACCAATTATTTTTAAAATATAAAAAAATAAATGAAATAATAATATCCTTGGTCTAAATTACATGATTTTATTTTATAATTAAATATTCATATGAACATAACATACACAATTGTCTATGACTCAATGATGTAATTTAAACAAACAATACTACTGATTACACACAATATCAATTAACATAATACAAGACACCATAAAAAAGAATTTTAGATGATTAATTAAGATATTTATTTTTATTATGATAATTTACATGTATAACATTAATTTGGAAGAGTAATAGAGTCTTCCATATCCAAACCTAGCTCAGTCATATGGTTGTTTCCTACAATCGTAAATGACATCAATAGTACCATCTTTGTATGATCATCATAAAATTAATTACTGAATGAAATATAAAAAAAGTACCATATCAAATAAAATAATTAGTATAAGTTTACGAATTGAACATAGATCAAATCATATGTCAAGTATAATAATAAAAATAGTGCTCAATATAATAGAAAAACATGCACATTATTTAAGTTATGCCCAAGCAAGATATAACATCAACTTCCCCTAAAAGGAGGTGTCATCTTGAGGCCTAAAAAATGTGAAGATATTGTTTCCAAAACTTATTTTCATCTTCATAGGTGGAAATATTCTTTCTTAGCTGATCCCATTGGACCAACACTTGTTGAATTTTTCTATTTGATAGCTTCACACTACAACAGTCCAAGATCCTTATTGGGTCTAATTGAATCATCTCCTCATCTACCACCTAGATATTATTAAAAATTAAAATATGAGATGGATTAAAAAAATATTTACTCAATAAATCCACATGAAACACATCATGTATTATATAAACAAAAGGAGGAAGAGCTAGATAATAGACAACATAACTTATATTTTCCACAATGTTGAACGGACTGATAAATCATGGTGTTAGTTTGGATGCTCTTCCAAAATTAAATGAAATTTTATAATGTTTCACTCTTAAAAATACATTTTATATTTATTAAAAATATATCTTTGAAATTTTTAGATTATCATAAATATTTTACATATTAGAGGCATCTTTCAACATTTGACGTATATGATCCATTTGTTCATCATACTCTTGTAAAGTCTTAAGACTCAACCGCTCAAATTTATAATCCATCCCAACCAAGGGGGTTTATTTTGTATTTCTCATACAAGTATTAAAAATTAAAAATTATAATAATAGAATGGTAAGTGTTATTATATGAAAAACAACCAATTAGAGGCAATCCTACCTTTTAGACTATTGGTCCATGACATACATCCTCAACATATCTTACAACACTTGGTTGAGCATTTTAGTTTGGCCATTCATTTTTAGATGATAAATTAAGCTATTTTTTTTTCTTTTTTGTAAATGCAGTAGTCAACATATGCCATAATCTTGAAGTAAAGGAATTATATATACATTAAAATGAATTATTTAACACCATGAAGGTGAATACTTTTCTTCACAAAAATTTCATCAAGAATGGGGGATTCGTTAATGTTATTGCCTACAATAAAGTGTAAAACCTTATTTAATATATCAAATATAAAAAAAATTGAGTCATTCTTACTTTGAGACTTAATTAGTCTCAATATAAAGTCCATTTTAATCATTACCCACTATATTTATAGATTAACATGAGGGTAGAACAACCCATCCAGATGGAATTATTCAGCTTTGAGATATTAACATTACAAACATTTTGGTATAAAAGTAGCCACATATTTTATCTAACCTAGGAAATAAATAGAACTTTTTAATCTACTATGTCATTTTAATGACACTTGGATGAGCGAAATGAGGTGTAGTATGCACTTATTTCAAGACTTGTTCCCTTAAATTTATGGAATCATGAACATAAATTTTTCCTTGATAGTTCAAAATCCACCGGAGTCTTAGGAATAATCAATAAATTTAGACACTATTTCTTTGTATAATTTAATATAAATGTATCTATATTCATGGTTTTTTAGCTATAGATTCAAAAAATAATATTTAAAATTTGACCTTAAAATAGAAATTATAAACAGATATGTTCTAATAATAGCATCAAGTAATCTATTTTATTTTTCATTAAAATAAGTAATATCAGTATCAAAATTGTTAATAAACTCTAACCATGTACATTGTATCACATTTATTTTATCTTGAGAATGTAAATGCACAAGTACAAAATGGTCAATTTTTTCATTAATGTGTTTCCCAAGAAAAAAGTGTTTCCATTAGTTGAGAGCATGAAATACAAATTCCAATTAAAAGCAATGAGTTGAATATTTTTTCTCACAAGCTTTAAGTTTTAGGGAATTATTGACAACAACCTTGACATCATGGGTAAAACCAACCCCAATCTAACACTACAAACATTAGTCTAAATTTCAATGTTGTTGTTATGCACACACACATCACATTTTTAAAAGTTTTAGATAGGGGCCCAATATTGGTTGAACATTATTTTGATTCCCTTTGGGAGAGACGTCTATAATAACAAGCTTAAAGGGACATAAACACAAACTTGTTTTTCCATCATTTAAAAGATTCATTTTATTATCTTCATTGATGGATGCTTGTTTAACATAATCTATAGGTTGCATATTATTATTTTTAGGCTGTCATTGAAAATAAATTGAAGTTATGCTTAATCTATGCTACATGTTTTAATAATCACCATCAATTTTCTTAGAAGCACTTATACATGTGTTCTTACTTATGATTGTATATGACTAATTTTTTTGACATGTTAGCTTCTAGTGGGTTATTATTTTTATGTTTTAAACTCTGATTCTTCACATTATTTACATTCATTAAGCTCCATGACTAGGCCTCAGGCTACTACTTTCCACCCAAATTTGACAATTATGCAAACTTGAACATAAGATATTGTTAACACTATTAAGACCACCACAACTATTAATTTTGTGGTTACGTATAATTCCATCACTAATTATTTGCAAATTTTGATAAATGTCCTAGTGATCTATTCATTTTTTAGTCTAACTAGCTCTCAAACCTTTGGGTCTAGCATGGGGGTGCATTTTGAGAGCTTAGTATCAACTTATATTTTTGACACTTTGAATACTAGTACCATTATGACTCAAGTATAAATGTTGATTGGATAGGCTCTTTAATTAAACTCCCTAGTGGTTTTTATCACCAAAGAGGCTGGAAAGGCCAAATTTATAATATATACACTAGTCTAGAAGTAGGTTATTAGATGAAGGAAGGTCATTCCCCATTTTTATAGAAGAAGGACATCATCTCCTAGAGTTATTATCCCTCCCCCATCATCTCCTTCACTTACCCAGGGATATGATCAAGCTCAACCTATTAGGGGATCATAGTTGGCCTAGCATAATCAATAAGTCAGGTCAGAATATCCTAAAACACAAATAAAGAATCAATTCGCTTTAAACGTCCTCTCATGAATAAAGTAGATAAAAATAGGAAAAAGAGATAGGGATTTAAGATTTATTTATTCATGATTAATGCATAGTTAATTTTCACTTTGATAGTAAAAATAATACATTAATAAAAATTAAGAGGAAGACTATGGTTATTGAGGGTCAACTAATAGAATTAGAACAAAGGGAAGATATATTTTGTCTAACCAAGAGAAGGAAAGTAAACCCTTCAAACCTAGATAAGATTAGGGAGTATCCTTATACATTATTAGATGCAACTAGGAGAGTCATTAAGGAAATGTTCAATTTTTTTTACCAAGCCATCCAAAGTTAACTAGAGGTAATCACTATTTAATCCCTCAAAGGAATTTTTTGATCATTTAAAGGGGTAGCTCAAAAATTATTTGATATATTTGTAACAATAAGGTCTAAAAAGTCCATTTTTCAACCGAAATGGTGAGAAATTCTCCATTTTTTACATAAAATAAAAGAAGTCAATGGTAAGTTACATTTTTTGACTTAAGAATCTAGAAATAGGTCGTGTGCCCTTTTGAATTTAATAACTACAACTAAAGCATCGTGGGCATAATAGTATATCATTGAAAAGAGAGATAGTTTAAATGAATGGAACTAGGAGCTGAAAACATTGGTCAAACATTTTTCAAACCACAAAGGAAGAGTGATATCTATATTTATTGAGCTAAAATTAGTTCAATTAGTCACTGCATGGGGGTAGTTGGTGCCTAGGCCCATTTATGAGTCTTTTCCAAGAAGTATTGGATAGTTTTAGAGTAGAAATTGAGGGAATGATCTATAAAACAAAAAATGAGATCATGTAGTTGGTGAAATTTACAAGAAATAAAATTATTATCATTAATTCATTATATTCTAATGTTAAAGTTATGTTCGACACCCACCATAGATTGGTATACAAGATTTCCTAGTTGTTGAAGAAAGCTTTACTAGACTTAAATACCATAGAAGATTATTTTTTAGATAATCCATTCCCTCTACCTTTAGAAAGAGGTAGGAAATCCTGAAACTATGGTAAAAACAACATTTTTAGGCACTCCACCAAGCTCTTAACTTCGTGTATATGCAAAATGGACCCACATAGGTGATACTTGTAGTTATATTATAGAGCTTAATTATAGTTCCACAAGCACTACAACTATTATGAGTTAACCTTTAGTATCAATGCTAGTTTCTTCTACAACTTTAGTTTTAACTCCATCTCCTACATCATCTATGTTATTATTAGCCTTCTTCCAATAGTGATCCTTCATTACTAACTAATTATACATTTATTTTTATATGTTTTAATTATGTTAGAACATGAGTTTATAAATAAGGTACATTGCATGTATATATTTTATTCTTATGGAAGAAATCTATTTTGATAAATAAAGGATTGTACATGAATCATGTTACATGATTTAGGCATATTGTGTTATTTTAAGAATTGTATTTTTAGGCTTCACTTGAGATATGAGTCCTTCCCCACCTCAATCTTATTTATAGTTTTGTTCTCCTAGTCCTAGAAGGGGAATGATTTTGGTCATGCATATTAATAAGAAATTCAAATAAGTTCTTATTGACTTGATCTTTATCTACATATATAGATTTTTATCGAATTCTATAGATTAATTAAGATGTTCCGTCATTCTATTATATTTATTCTTTGATTATGCATGAATTATTTTATATAAATGTAGTTGTTCATATTAAGATATGGCTAATCTGAATACCTTTTGCATGTTGACCATAATCCCTCTTGTAGATGCATAATGACAACATAGTAATCTGGAAATCTTTGGTTATGCAAGTTTAAGTATGATGTGTTTTGGTTCCGTTTAACTCTTCACTATATTTGATTGTTATTGTTGTAAAGTAGCTTATAAAAAGTGCTAGTTTTGATTATTTTTCCTATCTAAGTTTAAGTGTTGTTCTTGAAAGGCTTTATCTCAGGTTGTCCATAGGCTTATTTTCTTCCTTACCTTCCCTCTCTTTTTGATTTTATTTTTTTATTTACTACTCATCTTAGATAAAAACATCATCCTTAGACCCACTCCAAGTATATTTAGCTTCCCCCATTGTATCCCTTACCATTATTCCACCAATAGGTTTTTATAAAACTAAATACCCTTCAAATTGTGCCTTGGAGTGAAATATTTCACTGGTCCTAAAACATTAAAGGATACCTCATAATGTTAATATGGTGTGTATAAAACCTAACATTAAAATTAAGGCATAATCCTCTACCTCTATTCTATTTAAAAGTTTCATTTGAGATATAGTGGAAGTACTTATAAGGTTAACAAAGACTACCTTAGCTAATAAATTGTTATTACCACCTTTGGAAATCCATAAGAAGGTTATATCTAATAAAGGAGATAAAAGAGAACCCTAAGACAAATAATTTGTCTAGTTAGGTAGACTTATATTCCATTAATCCCCATGGCCCAACAATAACAAGTTATTCCACTCAATCCAACTTGGTTGAGAGGCTTGGCCATTAATGTTACTAGACTTACCCAAGGATTACTTAGAAAATATAAGAAATATTTAAGATCCTTTTCTACATTAGGATGGAAGACTGCATAAGATCATATCAAAGTCTTTAAAACTACCTTGTGAATCTTGAATTTAAATTACAAAGATGTGGCTTGTAAACTATTCCTCTTCACATTGTAGGATGTAGTCTATGACCAATTTATAAATATACCTAAGGGTTACATTACATCTTGAAGTGATAGTAAAAATAATTTTATTCTGTAATTCAGTCATGTCACTAATGCATGTGTGATCTACTAACATTATGCCAACATGAAACAAGGGCCCAATGAACCAATTTGAGCCTTCAGCACTATATTTAAAAAAAGGTATAGTAAAATAAAAGTTGATTATCAAACCAATGAGGTATTAGATATAGAGATATATAAGAATGCACTAGATCTTATGTCTACCATTTTCCTTCATCAAACTATTGATATTGATACATGAACTTTGGCATATGCTAAAACTATTGACATTAAAAAATAACTAAATCCCCATATACAATCATTGACCGCACATATCTTCTCCCCTATCTTCCTAGCCTTAAATACAATCTTTAATGCAAATCAAAACATGATGGCCCAAAACCAAACCCAAATATACACCCAGTGCCTATAACCCATGTTGCACCTAACCAACACCTCACTTTATTGAATAATTAAGCACCTATTTCCAACGAAAAAATATTGTATGAAACCTTGGTAACAATAAATAAAACCAATACATAAGTTAATAATTTATATTATAATAAGATATAATTTGAATCATTCAAAATATGGTGAAAAAATTTAGCAACAAGATTATAAACATTCAAAAGCATATGGGGAACACTGGTGGAGAGAACACCCATTAGAAATTTGGGTTCTAGAAGTATAATAAGGCTTTTAAAATGTTTTTAAATAATCAATAACATCAACTCCCATCCAATTAGGGGCTAGAGATGAATATCATATAATCAACTATTCCTAACTAGTGTTGGGTACACAATATGACACAACATGGTGGGTTAGACTATATGGAGTTATACAAGGCCTTCAAAGTATTTAAGATGGAAATAAACATGAAAGAGGGTTATGAAAATCAAATATAACCATGTTATTCTATTATATCATGGTATCTAAGCATGACCAACATATTTGAGACCTATGATTCTCCATTCCCAAAGGAGGATGAGAATGAACCAAAAGACAATATAGATGAGACCCATGCATTCTAGCAATATCATCAAAATAGGAATAATTATAATTTTAAGAGTAAGAATCCTATGATAAATTTAATTCCTCTAAATAACACTACCACTACTCCTCCATATTTGAAGTCTAACAATAATACACTACCTTCTAAAAGAGATGAGCATTTTCAAACTATAGAACCCCTTTCCAGAGGAGGATACAACATTTTTGAATATATGAATAAGATCAAGCCTAAAATTATCCTACATGAGTTATCCTAGATTCTTAAACATAAGGAGATACTACTCAAAGCCTTAACTAAAAGGTCCATTCCTAATAAATTAGAGGTTACACATGGCCATGTGATGGTATACAAAGACAAATTAGAATTACCATCTTTCTAGTTGACTATCAAAATGTTTAGAAATAATGTGCATGTTATGATCTTAATGGTCATATTTCACTAACACCTCAAGGTTTTGTTTTAATGGTTTATAACATTTGGTATCAGATCCTACACCTAATTTTAAGTCATAGAGTGGGTGGCTACACTGACATGACAATGTCCATCTAGGGCTCGTACATGTGGGGATAATGATATACATGCACAAATCTATCCTAGAGTCTAGGATTAAAAATCATGGTAGGATGTTATGTTATTGATGGGAAGATTTCACTAATGCCTCAAATTTTTTGTGTAATGGTTTGTTATATTACACAACTATTTGGATAACTCTATATCATAATCAAATGTGATGTCTAAAGGTGTATGCCAAAAACATAGTCTAAATCTTATAAAATCAAAGAGAGTGGTTCTTCAATTAGAAAAATCCTCAGTCCTATGTGTCAGAGAATTAACCAACATGCACATCCACTAGGCATCTGAACCACATGTATAATAGACCATCAATATATTGGTCATAGACATTCTATAATCATATAGACTATTGTTGAGTTTTGGTTGGTCTAAAATTCTCAATGGATATATGGCCATAGACTTCTCACACATTTGGATTTGATGGAAAGGATTACTAAATAAAATTCAAGTAGACCATGATCCCAAAATGAGACACCAAATAACTAAGTAAAATGCCACAAATGAGAAAGCTAAATTTATGTCTTCACATGTAGATGTGTACACCAATACCATAATATAGAATAATGAGTCTCATGAAAAATAATTTGAAGGTTCATCATAGTTATGAACCCTTCATTATGATTTATCTAGTTTAAAATAAGGTTATGGTGTTGAAGTGGCCCTAATTAACCTAAAAGGCATGTTATACCTAATTACATACATGTTTTAATTTGCATGCACTAATAATAAAGCTTAATATGAAGCTCTAGTCTTAGGATTACATTTCACATTAAAGCATAATGCCAAGTAGTTACAAATTTTTAGCAACTATAAACTAGTTTTAAACTAGATTGTAAATAGATATTTGTGTAAGATCATCTACCTGAAGAAGTATAAACACTGATCTTTGGAGTTAATTGAGTATTTTTAGGAATTTAACATCAATTAAATCTCAAGGGAAAATAAATAGACAATGAACTTTTAAGGATCTTTAACAACTAATATGACCCCACTTGAATAATAAATAATGTAGAGATTCTTAGTAGAGTAGTTTCCCTATCCTTTTATTCTAAAAAATAGATAACTTCCATGTGTTTGAGGATTATCAATAGATATTAAAATTATTTCATAATTATGAAACTTTTAAAGACCAAATAATTGATGAAGGGGATATTTAGTTGATAAAAATTGAAGACATGGGATAAGATGATGTCTTGTAACTAAAATATAACCACATCCCTTAATTTATGGTATTTTTAGAATGAGATTTTGATGTAGATCCTTAGGCCCATACATAGAAACAATTCAAGGCCATTAAAGTTGAGTACATTAAATAGAATCTAGGGACTCTTTAACATCCCCAATTTATTAATTTTTTATTGAGATGCATGGATGATGAAATGCAAAGATTGAAAAGGTTACTCTTAGAATACAAATATCTCATTTCAAGGACTTATTATTATTTAGAAATATTCAACTCTAGGTTGATCACTCATACCATCCATCTAAAGCTAGATTGTAAGCCTTTCAAGAAAAACAAGAGACCAATGAAACCAATCTTAGATCCGCTCATATAAACTAAGGTATAAAAGTTATTGAATGCTAAAATTGTTTCCCAATCAAGATAAACGTGGGTGTCCAATCTTTTAGTAGTCAGAAAGAAGGATGAATAAGTTAGGCTTTACATTGATTTTATAAATTTTAATAGAGCATCCAAAAAATATAACTATGCCTTTCATTATTTATATGATGTGATTAAAATGGTGGGTGGATCTATAATATTATATTTCTTGGATGGATTCTTTGGCTACAATTAGATATTGCTTAAAGCACAAGACAGGATGAAGACTACTTCACCACCAAGTAAGGAACTTTTGCATATAAAAGGATGTCATTTGGACTAATCAATGTAAGATCAACCTTCCAAAGGGTAATGGAATTTGATTTCCATGGATTTGTATGAAAGTGTATCATCATCTACATGGATGGTCTCATGTTATTTTTAATGAATAGGGTTGACTAAAAAGATCATCTAAAATAAGTTTTGGACAAATGTATAAGGTATGGAGTTTTATTAAATATGAAAAAGAGTATATTTGGGGTCACTAAAGTAAATTTGTGGTGTCACATAATCTCCAAGGATAGAATTTCCATCAATACAAAATAGATCAAGGCCATTTCCAAGCTAAATCCACCCAGGAAAAAGAAAGAACTAAAGTATTTCTTTGCAAAAATAACTTCGTAAGTAAATTCATTTCTAAATTTGTAGATATTGTCAATCCATTAAATGCTAGTTAAAGAATTATGACAAGATCAAATGGACAACACAATCCTAGAAGGCTTTCCAAGATTTGAAGGACACTATTTCTCAAGCCCTAATTATGATTAGTTTAGAATTTAGTTCACATTTATATCATTACTCCTTTGTTTCCAGACATATCATTCTTACCATAATAACACAAAGGATAGAAGATAATGAACATATCATTTCCTTCAAAACTACTAATCTAAAGAATTTGGAGTTAAAATACATAATGATTGACAAGTAGATATAATACTTAATTAAAAGTATCAAAAAAATTAGTAATTATTTGTTAAAAAATAATATGTTCACTTTTATTCTAGACCCAACCACCAAGCTCACACTCAACCAAAAGGAGATAGTGAAAGAAGAGGCAAATAAATGGCCAAAATCAAATAATTTGATCTTTAGATTAGGCTAGACAATGTGGTGAGAGGAAAATGTATCATCTAGATAATGACCAAAATTGATTCATGTATTAGTATCAACCCTATAGATGAAATAGATATAACAAGTGGTAAGTGGTAGTCACACATCATCAATTATTTACAAATGGGGACTTACCCCACTAAACTAAATATGGATAAAATATGAACACTCAGACTCAAATCAATTCACTACATGATCAAGAGAGGATTTATATATTGGAATGACTATGAGAACATATATTTGAGATGTGCTTATAATGAGGAAGCAAAATATGTCCTATAAAAATTGCACCAAAATATTGGTAGTGGACAACCCTTAAGAAACACTATGGCTCACAAGATTTTGAGAATGGTATATTATTGGCCCAAAATATTTACAGATATGAATAACCATGTCAAGACCTTACACAAGTCTCAAATACTTGGGAATATAAAAATGAATGCTACCATTTTTTTATATCTAGTAATTGAAGGATGTCCCTTTGATGAATGGAGACTTCATTTTATTAGGTTAATAAATTAGAAATAATGAGTAGGACATAATTTGATCCTTACGGCTAATGATTATTATACCATGTTGATAGAGGCTATAACAACAAAGAATTATAGATCAATTAAAGTCATCAATTTTATTGAATAAAATAAACTGATTGGGTTTGGTATATTTTTTTTCTAGTCTATGATAATTGTTTATCATTCCAAACTATTGAATTGATAGAGTAGGCCTATGATAATCAAATTATAATCAACTCATCCTCAAACTACTACCCATAGTAAAAAATAGTGGTTGAGTCCACCAATAATAATTTTATGGATGCCATTAAGAAGTATACATAAGATAGACCTAGAGAATGGCACCTATTATTTAAAAATACATTATGGGTAGATAGAATAAGTCATAAGCAAGACTTAAAGGCTTCATATTTCCTAAGGGTGTATGGGCAAAAACTAGTCTTCATTATCACTCTAAAATTACCAATGTATATATTCATGTAGGATTACATGGGATAAGATGGAGTAAAATCTATACTCTTAGATGTAGTTCAGATGGAAGCTTCAAGAACTAAAACACTATTAAACTTTAGTAAACATCAATATATTGTCAACATATGGTTTGATAAAATATCCAAGAATAAGGCCTTAATGATTTTAGACATAGTTATACTATGATAAAAATCACATGATAATAAGGGGGAACATGATAAGTTCACTCTTTTGTGGACTGAACCATATCAAATAACAAAAATCCTTGGCAATAATATCTTTCTGTTGAGAGATCTCTGGGGCAATGACCTCATCTTTCTAGTCAATGGATAATTTTTGAAGAATTAATTTATGGATGATCCAACTAGAAATACATCAGAGTGAACTTTAAGTGAAGTATTAGAGTTAGGATAGATTATAATTACTTCTTTCTAAATCATATTTACTAATTTCTAGATTAACTTTACGACTTTTGAGATTAGCTTTCCTATTTTTAGCATTTTATTTTTGTTAGATTAGTTGTCATGCTTTATAGGATAGGTTTTTAAGATTTTAGAATATATCAACAAATTTATTGAACTAAAAAAAATAAAAATGGATATGACATAAAGGGGATTATCTATAAGGAAACACAATTAGATCTCATAGGAATTTAGTTTTTCTAGAGTTGAGGTATGTATGTTGACTGAACTTTATTTTTCTTAGATTGAATAGTTTTGGTGAGTTTTTGGGAATTGCTATAATATAATCATGTGAATTTTATAAAATATTTTTATTTTCAAAGTTTTATTTCAATATTACATTGTAAAACATGGATAATAAATAATAAACATAGACTGGATATACACTGATAGGGACATATTGACAAATAAGTTCTTTTATCCATACACCCAGCCAATGGTGGTTCTCAATCCTCATCTATCTATGATAAAAAAAATCATAAAATATAATCAAGGAAGAGTGATTAAAGTAATATTTAATAGGGTTATGGATGTCTAGGTGGTAGTAGAGTAAGGCTTTGAGTATAACTAGAGGTATCTCTATCAAGGATATGGATGCTAAGCTGATAGTAAATCAATATCCAATATTCCTTTAGTTGTTTGGATCAAAAATATGAATTCAAAATGAAAACTATAGTGTTTATTCAATTTTTACTAAAATTTTCAAGATTTAATGAAATTAATTTTACTAGATAACACATGAAACTTAGGAATGGGGAGGTTAGTATGATTCATAAGGAGGTAGGAGTTCATTCCAAAGTTTGGTTTCCCAGTTCTTTATTCACACACACACACACACACACACAATTTTAGAAAGATTAAAATAAGGGCTCACTATTAATTCAACATTATTTTAAGGCCCTTAGGGAGAGAAGTCTATAATATATAGGTCTAAAGGGACCTGAATGCAAACCATTTTCTCTATTGTTTAAAATATCTATTTGATTATATTGGTTGATGGATGTTTTTAAAACACAATCCACATGTTTTATAATATTTTTTTAGGTTGTTGATGAAAATAAACTAAAGCTACATTTATGCCATACTATATGTTTTACTATTGACCTTTAATTTTATTTAAAACACTTGGGCATGAGTTCTTACATATGATTTAATTTGACTAATTATATTGATGTGTTTGATTATGGTGGGTTTTTTTTATGTCTTAAATAAAATATTTCAATGTAAGGTGTTTTCATGTATCATAGCCAAGCATCTAGGAGTCATTTTTTCCACATGACATCTTCTCACTCATCCAAAACATCTATCTAAATAGAATGAATCAACCTAGTAACCTATAGGTAATGAAAAAACAAATAAATGTAAGGAAGATTCTAGATAAGGGGAATGATAGTATTTTCCCTCTTGTCATTATCATATTCACTAAATAATCTAGAAATTATGATGACATAAAAGTAATGCACAAAAGATTCCCACCAAAGTGGGGCATTGATATCCATCCACTTATCACCATCTTGTTGACCTAAAGGTGATATTACTATGGACCAAGGTACAAAGAACCTTGAATTAGTATAATAATGGGATCTTTCCACTTGTCACCATTCTAATCAACTACAAGTATGGAGACTTAAGTATGGAACATGAAGAAAATAATTCTAGTGGCATAGTAGGATTTTTCCACTTGTCCATATCCTAAGCTCATAGTAATAGAGATAACGTAAAAATGAATTATATCATTGTCACTATCATAACATTAATAAATATATGTGTACCTATTGGCGACAATATGTAAGTAACAAGGACATCAAGGCTATGTTTGGAAAGGTAAAAATGGGATACCATTATTTGGAAGATAAATAAACACCTATGAGACAATAAGAGAGGCCAAATGGCACTAAAAATAAATATATTTATGAAAGTTAAATAAAAATACTAGATATCAAAATTTGTTCTGATAATTAATTTGAACGAACTATAAAATTAATGAATTCAATTTTCATATCTAGTGTAGCCAAATAAATATATTTAAAATTACCATTTTTAATGAAATAACATCACCTTAACACCATTTAGAATATTAAAATGTCATAGTTCAAATTACATTTTATAAATCCAAAAATTCATTATGAATAAAGATATCAATAGCTTCATATAGATTAAGGAGTTATACAAATAGTGTCAATGGATTCCTCATCTCGTATCATGATTTCCTTGACCTACTTAGTTTTAGTCCAAATAGAATTAATAGACATGCCATTTGATTTGGTAGCCTTGAATCATGAATTAAATCACTAATTAGATATTTTATATGCGATCAAGGATATCCATCCCTATAAAGTAGAAGACTAGATTTTTGATTTCACACAAATATATAGGGATGATTTTTTGGCAATCAAAGTAGTTGGCCTCCATAATGTGGAACCTAAACCAAAGGTGATGTCCTATATAAACTTGGTCTTTGATTTATTCTTTAATGGCAAAATTATAGGGAAAAAACTACACTACAAGTTGAATAAGATTCGAATGGCCTATATTAAGAGGAATCCCTTCAAAAATTATTATAGGCTTCTCATATTAAGCATGACCTAGAAGCAAAACATGATCAAATCATGGTTACATAAAAATAATGCTTTCAAAAAATTACATGAATGAGAAGGAAACCTGAGCAACTTCAGAATATAAGTTCCAACCTATACCATTCCTATCATTGATTTTAGGCCAAGATTCAGAATTAAAATGACCTTGATGAATATAATATATTGTCTCTTAACTATTTATTATGTCATTGAGGTATGGGTTTCCTTACTGGATATGATTTTAACTTCCATCCAAACCATTTCCATAAGGGAAATCATTACTTTAAATTTTATTTTGATGCTTAACTATCCATAGAGTTCCTTAGATGATATATTTTATATGATGTCATATGTATTATATGTAGTTAGAATAATAACAATACATGCATCACATGATGAACCCTATCAACTATCTACTAAGTACCGAAGAAAGAGGTTATGTGATTATTTTAATATCGTCCATGTGAATTGATTCAATAAAAATATGATGAAGATAATTGAGACTTTCTATCCCATGGTGTATCAAGATATCTATCATAAAAACATGCCTTAGTTATTTGATTATATAAAGGACACAAGGAAAAGGGTTGACTATTAGTTATACCTTAAGTGCATAGGGATATGAATCAATGGCACAAGGAAACATTCCTTATACCTTCCAAGGATTGTGCTTTATAAGGTCACCAAGAAATATATGGCTACCGAAATGGTGAATATTATCGACGTATTATTGAGGAAGTCAAGACAAGAAACATTTCATTCCTCCCCATAAGTATTAGCCAAATGTAATATTATAGGTTGGGGCATTTATATATCATTGGTAAAACTAGGAACCACTATGGATTCAAAAAATTCCTTTTCATGCACTGGGATCCTAGAGGAAATGTTAGGGTTCACCTCAAAAAATATGAAAAAATTGTGAAAATTGGCTATGGCCATCAGTGCTATGAGCATGAAATTATATTCATTAATGTTGAGGATGACTCTAAGTAACCACAAATATTCCTAATACCAATATATCTATAAGAGTTTTATAAAAAATCCACTATGACCCTACAATCAGTAAAGAAGATGTTAGAAGGATTGGAACTCAATAATGGATTTATAGACCTATTCATGGCCCCTCTCCCTAAGAAAAGGAAGAAATGACAATGGAATATATCCCATATAGTATGGATAAAAATGTAGAAGATTTTGGGACCCCTTGTGTTTTAAAAACATAGACATCTACTACAAATTCTCCCAAACATAGGGTTGGAAAGAGATGACCATCAAGTCCTAGTGGAGCCATAAATATGTTTTCTATGTTTCCTCTAACTCTAGTAATTGTTACAAAACAAGTAACTCTTACCTATTTCATGTTTCCATTTCCTATTATTTGATCTCCGCTAACACCTTTAGTGGTAATTCACTTAATACTGGGTAACCTACACTACCATTAGTCATCCTCCCCATAATGGCTACTATGGTCACTTCATCATTGATAGTGTTGTCTACCAATTCCACTCCATCCTCACTTACTCCACCTACTATTCCCCTATCACTTATTCCACTCTTAATTGGGATTGTCCTTACTACCACCAAAATAATGTTGACATATTTAAAGAAGCATAAGATCCCACCTATTTATCCCTAGAAGGAAGATGTATAAAACTAACTAGCTAAGGTTTCCAAAGAAAGGGGGAATAGAAGAAATGGATCAGTAATAATAAACCCTATCGAGGTATATGATAGTGAATAAGAGGAAAGGACAATGTACAATGAATGTGTTTCACTATTTTTTGTGTGTTTATTTTTCTCTCTTAGAAAATGAGAAGAAAATTAAATAGGGGTGTGGCTTAGATGAGCTTCATTTCATTATGTACACATGATCTAATCAATTGTAGATACACCTATTTGGCTCAGGAGGATAACCTAAAAATAATAAAATAACTAGAAAAAGTTGGATTAGTAATATATATGGGTGGATTGCCTAGTAAAAGCTAGATCTAGGAAGTACTAGGCTTCCTTAGATGTTGTCAATCCACTCTTTCAGACAATTAAGTTGTAATAATTGGAAATAAGTACTTTCATGAAATAATAGAAAGTATTATAATAAATATAAGAAATGCTTCAAGGAAAAAAAGTGATTTTAATAAAAATATTAATAACTCATGAAAAAATAATGCTAAGATGTTCAAACCTATATTGTAAAATAACTTAGGCCTCTATGATCTGACAAAAACTCAAAAATAAGAATTTAGGTGAAGGTAGATAGGTAGGAATTACTTGTTATTTTGGGTGAAATGAAACACAAATTGACTAATGATAGTCACTATGCAATTAGTGCTAGTTAAGTAAACTATTATTAGTTAAGGTATGACAACTGCTAGTAAGAGATTACTAGTGTTGGTCTTTGTAAGTCCTAGTTTGGGAAATAGTGGCTATTGGGTTGGTTGCAAGATGGCCTATACAAGTTGCTTATGATTTGGGGAATGGTTCTGAAGGTAGATTAAATTCTCAAAATTATCAAACATATAGGCTATATATGCATGTTATTGAGGTGTATTATGGATGATTGGTGGATGGTAGAAGGTAGAGTGATTGGAGTTGTATAAGTCCAACATAAAGGGAATATTGGAAGAATGAGAAAATGGGTGAAAATTAGGAAAACAAATAAAATTGTAATGAGTTTAAATACTTAGGTCTAATTTTTTTGGATTGGAGGAATGTTGAGGTTGATTTCAAGCTACATAGGATCCTAGATAAATTTGGGTAGAGTAATAATATTTCAGCTCTTCAGTATGAACTGTTTAGCTACTTGGATGTCTCTAGTCTAGTTTCTAGTTTACCTATTAGATTTGGTTCCCCTGAGAGTTTAGGATTCTCAAAAAAAAGATAGATTCAACATCTTGAGGAAAGTTTTTTGGGTGACATTAAGTATTCATCACCCATCTTAGTCAACCAGTTCCATTCAAGGCATGACCAGTGTTGGTTAGGTAGAATAAGTCCAAATTTACCAAAAATAGGTATTTATACTTATTATTAGTTATTAAAACTGATGGAAATTGTTTGAGGTTAATAAACACCTCATTGGGATGCATGAGGAATAAGTATAGGGGGTTAGGGTATTAAATTCCTAGGTGGTAATTAGTCTTAAGTCTAGGTGTTGACCAATTAGCCATGGGTTTGAATGGGGAGGTGTAAATAGGCATTTTCAAATTAATCTACCTACTTAAATTAGCCAAAAGGGTAAGTAGGTCAATTAAAAGATTTTAATAATTAATCATATCCCAAAGGGGGCCAACGGAGCCAAGGGGTTCTTTATGATGACTAGTACTATATGATTTTATTGTGTCTACATTTTCCCCCTTTTTATTGTATATATTACATCCTTAAGGCAAAAAACAAAAATAACAAGTGCAATGGAAAGGGGGATTCCTTGAGTATGAGAGGAGGTGTTCCACCTTAAATCAGGAGGTGAGGAGGTAAAAATGGAGTTGGGTATAGGTTTGATAAGTGTATATGAGTGGTAAATAAGGTTGCATTAAGGATTTTGAGTGATAAGTAAACTAGGCCACCACTTTAAGCAGATATGGGTGTACTTATAAACGCAAGTCTCCATGCTAAGGTGTCCATGTTCATAGTGGGTTAAAAGCTTGGTGGTCCTAAGAGAATAAAAGTGGTTATAGCTACTAGAGCCATAAGTTGACATGTTTTAAGGAAGTTTAAAATTTTGTGCACTAAATGTCCTGATCGATTGAAATGATGTCAAGCATGAAAAGGTGGGAAAAAGTGGGCAATTGAAAATAACCATCATATGGTTATTAAAAAAATATGTAAATAAGGTGGTTAGATTAACCAAAGTGGTACTAATTCTTAGCTGGGTTCTAATTTTGAAAAGGGGTCTTTTGAGGTTAAATGGGAGTTAGGGGATTAAAAACCTAATGAGGTCAATCGATGTTGTTTGAGGTCAACTGACATGTGTCACATTATCTTTGCTGGTGACTATCATTGGTCATATGCTAACCTTAAAAATGGGTTTTCAATGAGCAAAAAGGTTGAAAGGCATGTTATTTTTATTATATTGCTTTGTTTGATTTATTGCAACCATTTATCTTGTTTGAAAATGACATTTGGTGTAATGTTTCTCTAATGAGAGGTGAGTAGTTGACTTGAGTGGTGGTGTTTGAGTGTGAGTTTGAATAAAGGAGGTGATAGTTAGGATAGGGTACATAAAATAAAAGTGAGGATATAATGTGAAATAGGATAAGCCAGGGGAGAGTGAGTGATGACTATGTAATAGGCTCCACCGTAGAGGTAGATGCAAAATGAGGTAGGTGGTTTTGGTCCCTATATATTGAATTTTTTATGCTTGTTTTAAATATGGGAGGGTGATTTGAAATGGGTGTGGGTGGTTGAAAACGTCATAGTTTATGGAATTTGGTGGGTAGATAGTGTAAAATTATAGTTGCTATATTGATTAGGTAGGAAATAGTGTAGGAGGAGGGATTATAGTAGGTTATGTTAGGTGTTGGTGTATGCTATGGAAAAAGCTAGGGTTTGGGAGTCATTTGTCCTAAACATAGTAAATAATTATAACAATTATCAATTGATGTTGATTAATAAGTGATTGGTTATCATTCAAATTTGAACTAAAATTGATCCTGCCAATCAACCAATGTTGATTGAGCATTGATCGATAGTTGTTTCATAAGGAATCAACATCGATCATGACTCAACCATCATTAGTATAGATAGGAAGGCTAAAAAGTAAGGTATTTAATGAGGTAGAGTAATTTTTCAAGATAGCTTAGAGTTTGTGTAGGCTTGGCTTAGGGGTATAAATCCTAGACTTAGGAACAATTTTTAGACTTAGGCCTGAGATAGGTTAGGATGCAAGAAAGGAGGTTGGTAGGGGTTAGAATGATTGGGTTGCTTAGGAAAGTGTAGGTTAAGATAAATCCTTTATCTAACCTTGTAGGAAAGGGTGATGCTAGCAATTTGAGACTAAAAGCTATCGCTATTAAATGATGTTCATAAGGACATGACCCTAGTAGATTGGGCTCACATGATAGTAGTTGGGTTGGATAACATCTAATATTGTCATCACATGCCATGAGATTCATCGATGATGATATCCCTAATCAATATATGGGACCTAGATACCAACACCTTCATGTTTTCAATTAGAGATGTTATTATTCTACTAAAGCACATTCATAGATCTTGAGACTTCTTATATAGGGTCATGTGGTAGAGCATATCTATAGTGATGAAAAATATGCTTATATGGACTAATTATTTTGAGAAGATTTTGTAGAGGCTAGATGGCATGAAGGGGGTTTCTATTTCAGGGATTTGTACTACATGGATAGGGTAGGGAGATGGATTATGATGATGATGATGATGATGATGGTGATGATGATGATGATGATAGTCATTACTTATTATATACTCTTAGACTTGAGTGGAGGAATATTTCCTTGGGCATTTATAAGTGTACTAGTAGACATGATAGAGGATCAAATAATATTTACCTAGGCCCCAACACTATTGGTGTAAATCTATCATGAGCTCTAGGGTTATCAAGTTCACAAAAATTATGGGTTTAGCATAGGCTTTGTATTTCAGTACTAAGTATATGATCATATTACTATATTATGACCAATTGCATTGTCATGATGTACATGGGATCAGGTTAAGTTTAGAGTCAATTTTATGAGCTAGATGGTAAAACATACACTACCACAAGCAAGGGTAGAGGGTTAGGAGTTAGATTGGTTTAGAGACTACTTAGATATACTGGTAGATGGAGAGGTTATCTAGATACCATATACAAGGTTCCCCTTATAGATGGATCTTGTTTGATAATTCTTTTCATTATAGAGTTTTAGGTGGATTCATAGGAGGTGACAACAAGAAGTGGATTTAATCCTATTCAATCAAGTTAGGAGATAGCTCAGTTTGACTCAAGGTGTCTCAAATGCACTCCCTAAGTACAAGACTGAGGATAAAAAGGAACCATTACCTCCACCACATCTAGTTGAGGAGGAGTCTTTAGATGAGGATCTATTGTTGATATATATATTGATGATACCAATGTTACGAAGGATTATATCATGTGGTGATTGGTTCAATATGCCATAACTTTATAAGGAGATGGGGGATAGGATCATGTTATAGGTTTGATTAGACAAAAACAAGATATTGATGTAAAGATGGAGGAGAGGGGTGATCAAATAGATTTGGATACCCTAGATAAATAGGTTTTGGTCACAAAGAGGGACCAAGTGAGAATGACATTGGATGCAACATAGGTAGTGTAAGCATCCATGACCTTAGAGAGGGACACATCATAGGGTCAGATGGTAGGGAGGACATGAGAGAGAGAGAAAGAGAGAGAGAGAGAGAGAGAGGTTGCTAGTATTAATCTGGAGAGAGACTAAGCTTAAGGATAGGTATCAATCCTCCCATAAGAGAGAGATCAATCATGGGCATATCTAGCCATTGTTATGTAGGAGATGGATTTATTGTAGGATAGGTGACCTTGATATCAGTACAGAGAGATGCAATAAGATAGGTAGGAGGTTGGGACTTGATATAACCAATTTATACCATCCTAGTATCTAGGTTTACGGCCATGAGATAATACCTAAGATACTATGAGGAATTTCTCTTAACCTAGCTTCTAGATGCACCTTGATATATTGAGTATGTAGTAGAATATATTATGGGAGGGAGATTTGGTAGTGTAACTCCTAATTAATGGGTAGAATCTGCAAGTGTTTAGATGGGTCCTAGAGATGGATAGGATCGAGGGGTAGTATTACCCTTGCACTATAAAATTGATTGGACTTATTATTGTATTTATATGATTTTTATTCTAGCCTGTGTGTTGATGTAATGAGATGTACATATCCTTATGAGGGACATGGACATTTATATTACATAAAAACACACACACACACACACACACACACACACACACACACACACACACACACACACACACACACACACACACACACACACACACACACACACACACACACACACACACACACACACACACACACACACACACACACACACACACACACACACACGCACGCACACGCACGCACGCGCACACACACACACACACACACACACACACACACACACACACACACACACACACACACACACACACACACACACACACACACACACACACACACACACACACACACACACACACACACACACACACACACACACACACACACACACACACACACACACACACACATGCACGCACACATGCACATATATGTGATGATCATGTTGTGTGTTATTTATAGCTATCTATGATGTTGATATGTTGTGATTGATTTAAAATTATTCCTATCATTAAATGTATGCTTAATGAGATGTTTGACATTTAAAATAATGAACCTATGTGATCCCATATGTAGATATGTATGTGATGGATAAAAAAATGACTTGATTCATTTAATAAGTTTTTTAAAATAATGATAAAATGGTTATTATTAATTTTATGATAAAATTTATAATTTATTTTGATGTGATATAATTAATCTGATTTTATTATTGCTTAGACAGATGACATAGTAATCTAATATATGGTCATGCTGATTTTAATTAGAATGTTTTTATGATTAAAAACACTGAGATAAATGATGTGAAAGGATAAATAAAATCATGTAATAAAACACATAATGAATTTTAATATTTTTAAATGTTATGATTGTATTTATTTGGATTAGAGTTGATTTAGGAATATTTGAAACTATCTTAACACATATATTATGTTTACATAGAAAAACTATAAATAAGAAAAGAGAAGAAAGTTAAAACAATCAAAATAGAAACGTCTTAATGAATGTATTGACAAGAAGCTATGAGAAATAAGGAGACATGATGCCCTTTCATTGGCAAGGACTAATATAGGAAGTTAGCTCAGTTTATGAACATAATCCCATCATATGATTCACATTAGAATTCATTAGTTTTTTTTAAAATTTATTGATCACATTGTGTCAAATAAGCTCTAAATCCCTTGATTTACTAAGGGTAAAAGGGGATATGTATGAAAATAAAACCTTCCTATTAGGATAGCTTGCCCCTTCTATATGTTGCTAAAAATCCAATATAAATAAGTCTATGTCATATTTTGGTTTAGAATGATCGATACGAGAAGTCTACTATTTTTATTTTTGTGTAGATTTATTGTAGCTTCCAAAATATTTATCTTTTGTGAGATTTTTTAATGGGTCCTTGGATGTTTCTTATAGGTTTGGGAAGATGATCAATACATCAAGCTTCCATGAAATTACTTTATTTGACTGATTTTAGACTTATCCATCCTTCAAGGGAGTGGTATAAGCTTTTAAATTGTTTTAGTATTTGATAATTGTCCTTTAAGGGAGCATTCTACCTTGTTTTAAGCAATGTTTTGAGTTTTTTTCTATTTGTCCTTTAAGGGGTTAGTCTGAAATTCTAAAGATGACCCATAAGGTGGAACATTTTTATACCTTTTGGTTTATTCTAGACATATAATTACTTATATAAGCTTAAACCTTACCTTTATGAACGTAAAACTATAGCACAAAAAGGTTGAATAATGGGTGGGAGGATACTTTAAGAGATAATTACCATGGGATTCAATCCTATTAGGGATGAAAATTATCCATGAGAATCATGCCATGGGTAGAGCTATGGTACCCATATCTAGGAATGAGGTTAAAATTATGATGGATAATCACATGATTCTATGTTTTAATCAGTTGTCTTTAAAGTGAGGGAATGAAGGTGATAGTATCATAGAATAAGGGATGACCTTAACTTCGGCAAAAGGTGACTTTGAACTATTTTAATAAAATAATGGATGCATATGTGAAGCATTGAGCGGATCATGTTCTTATTTCAATTCAAGAGATGATAAATAATACACTATTGACCCATAATTATGTGTAATGTTATATGATCTAAGATAATCAAAAGCAAACTTTCCCCACTTCTTCTTTCCATATTGGTTACATGTTGGTTTTCCTTTAAGATGAGGTCTCCGATATTAAATTCTTATTATTTTATGTGCTTGTTATAACCATGATTGATTCATTCTTTATAGAGACAAAGATGGTTAATCATGGCCAAATGATGCTCATCAAGTATCTCAAGTTGGGTTAAATATTCTTGAAGATAATTGCCCTAAAAATGATATACTTTAGGAATATATTAAGAGAGGGAGTTTGGAATTTGAGAGGCAAAATAGCCTCTGCTCCAAAGATAAGAGAGAAAGGGATATCACCCATAGGGGTTTAAATGCTATTTTGATATGACCATAAGGTGAAGGGAATGTGTAAGTGTCAATCCCTACTAAATGTATTAACACTTTTATTTAGCATTTTGTTAAGTGTTTTGTTAGAAGCTTCAACTTATCCATTAACTTGTGGATGATAAGGTGATGAGAAGCTTAACTTAATGCCAAATATGTTACAAAGACCTTGTACTTTTTTATTTTTAAATGATTTTCTATTATTGATGATAAATTTGTGAGGAACACCAGAGCAATAGATAATGTGATGGTTAAAGAAGCTATTAATTTTATCAAATCTGGTTGAGATGAGTGGATTAGCCTCCACCCAATTGGTGAAATATTCTACCACAGTGATAATTGAATGATGTCATTATGAATAATGAGGGTTCATTTCACCAATGATATCTAATCTATATTATGAGAAGGGCTAGATATCCGTAGAGAGTTTAAGATAATGACTAGGAATGTGATACAAATTAGCATGTTATTAAAACTTGACATACTTATTTACGTAATCATAATAGTTTGGGTTAAGGGTAGGCCAATAATATCCAAGGTGAAGGATATATTTAGTGATAGCTAGACCACTAAAGTTTCCTCCACAAATCCCATCATGCATTTCCTTGATAGTGTGAGAGATTTCATAACTATGTTGGCATCTAAAGAGCATACAATCAAAGCCTTACTTATAAATAATTCCTCCTATTATGATATAACAAGAGGTACTCTATATAAATACACTTTGACCATTTTTAAAGAGATTGGAAGGGAGATGGCTATGTTTATATAGTCAAAGATTTGCTCATACCAGATATCATATTGGGCTTCTTTCATGTGACACATTGAAGGGAGGTTTGATTTGGTGTAAGAACACTCATTAAGGAAATGGATAGTGAGAAAGAGTTTATAATTTTAAGGTGTAGATGGGATTTGGGAAGCAAGAGAATCCATGGTATCAGTGAACATATTAGTAGAATTTGGAGTGGCTTTGATTAGGTATTGATAAAATGATTTCAAGAGTAGATCTACCAATTATTTGTATTATTATTAAATTAAATTATTAAATTGGTAATAAAAATTGGTTTGGTTGACCAAAAGTTGGTAGTCACTAAAAATTCTAATCAATTTGATTACCTATCACTAGGTCTTTGTACTTAGCCATGTTATTGGTACAATAAAAATCAAGATTAAAAGATAAAGGAATAGGATCACCATCAAGGTGGATAAGGATGATACTATATCTCCCACCACATTGACACTTTAATCCATCTATTAACATGGTCATTTGATAAATAGAATCCTCTTGAGAGAAGAGTTGTGATGGACTCATCAAGGAACTCAAGAGAAAGAGGTTGGTTGTCTACTAAAGGCATTTTAAGCAATTGATCAACAATAATTTTCCCTTAAATTGAATTCTAATGGAAGAAATAAAGATCAAATTTATCTAAGAGCATGAGTTATCTATCCATACAATTTTTTTTATATGGCTTAGAATGCATATACTTGAGGGGGTGGGTGTTGGTTATGATGAAGGTTTTATGGATAATAAGGTAATGATAAATTTTATAAACCATAAATACCAAGGTGAGGCATAATTTATTGGTATGGGTATATCAATTTTCATACTCTATAACTATTTAACTTATATAGTAGACTACTTGATCCTTATGTTGATCATCATGATGTGCAAGCGTGGCCCCTAAAGAATGGTCAGTGGAATAAATGTAGAGGTGGAAACATTGATACCCTTTCATAGGAACAAGAATAGGTAAGGAAAGAAGGTATTTTTAAAGTGAGTCAAAGTCCTTTTGACAATATTTATTCCAATTGAAGTAGATATCCTTATTAAGAAGGTAATGGAAAGGATGACATCTATCAGATATTTGAAAGATGAAGCAATGAATGGATTGGCACTTCCCATGAGAACTATAGAGTGGATTAACATTAGTCAAAGGAGGCATATTAAGGATTTCCTTTACTTTAGTTGGATCAAATTCTATCACATGGAGATAGATAAAAAATCCAAGAAGCTTTCTTGATAAGACCCTAAAGATATACTTATTTGGGTTAAGGTAGACACACAAGTGGATAAGACATTCAAAGATGACCATTAGGATATCTAAATGATCCTTATGACATTTAGGCTTTCCAAGGAGGTCATCTATGTAGTCCTCTATGGTTTTATGAATAAGGTCATGAAAGATATATGTAATAAAAGGTTATACCAACATTATTTAGAGAAAAAGGCATGACCCTATATCAGAAGGTTCCCCATAGGGTGATAGGTAGTTTTATGTTGATCTTTGGGGGAAATCAAGATCTAATTATATCCCTAGAAGTTATCCATAAGAGATAGTATTTGATGACCATCTATAAGGTTAGTAAGATGGTTAATGATTGGAAAACGAATATCATATTTTGGATAAGCAAGTATAAGATCATGAAACTCAATGAAAATACAAAGTCCCCCTATCACTTTAGTGATAGGAAAGATGTTTGAGACCCATTGGTGATAGTCAATGGACTGGATGAAGTTGACAGATAAGAGGCACTAAAGTTATTCTTTGATAAGAAGGGATATATGAGGGTACATTATTCAAAAAATTTGCCTAATAATCTTGGTATATAGGGTGGTAATAATGTTATGGATGAGTATGGAAGGGTCAATTCTAGGCATGTCACTATAAGAACAAGAAAATTCTATGATACGATCTCACAAAAAGGAAAAGAAATCCTGATGTTTCAAGGAATATAAGGATTAGCCAATATTGACTGTGTAGGAGATATTCTGAGTGCCTATGTTGATGTCAATAGTGGCTTCATTCAACATGGTTTAAGTCTCATGAGGAAGGTGTTTGTGAATGGAAGAATATTTAGCACTAAAATAGGTGAGAAGGGAATCATCATATTGACACTAAACAATATTAATGGTAGGAGAATCATCTTCTATGATCTAAAGATGAGTTAGAGGAATGGTCATGGATTTCCCATCCTTTTGATAAGTTAGTGGTCCCAAAATAATCATATTGATAAAAAACCATCAGAGGGAATGATATTGAGGTCCTAAAATTTTGAAGGATATGGGGTTGACAAGGATGGGATTTCTTCCTCAACAATGGTAATGGGGGTGGGTCAGTTGGCTCTTTTGGTGGAATGAATCTGAGACCAAATTAGTCATGAGGTTTTTGGGTTTTACATGGTATAAAATCATGTGTTCTATGTTCATAGAGACCTTGATTGAATCCCTTCTAATCACACCTATGGAGGTATGTCTTGGAAAACTTTGATTTATCCAATTAGGAGAAACTAGAGGTGAATGGTTTAGGGGAAGAGGAGGTAGTGGAGGTATAAAGTGGTTGATCAATCCCCCCATAAATAATATTAATTTGGAAATTGGGAGGCTTGAAAGGAATAATGGTCTAAATATTATAATTATAGCTGGGTTGTTGGTTAACACTCCCATACTCTTGGGGAGTAGGGAAGGCATCAAAGGTCAAAATGTGATAGTGCCCAAGTGAAATGAATTAGAATTTTAATTTCAAGGGGTCGTACATGGGGATTTGAGGGGAATGTATGTATGAGTTAGTTAAATATTGGTTGATAAAAGAGGAAAGGGATGCATCTTTTATTAGGAGGATAATATCATTGGGCCAGTAAGTCATATTGCATGACTTGAAAGGACTAGGTTCAATAGGTATGATATGGACTTAACCCTTGTGTTCAAAATTGATAAACTAATGCAAGGTATATGACACACAACCCATAGAATGGATCCAAGGGAGTCCAAGAAATATGTCATTTTATAAATCACCTTCTACCATACAGAAAATTTTAGGAAGAGTGTGAGGTCTTAATCAAATATTAAGGATGACTATCCCTATGGTTGTTACCATGGTATTATTAAAATATCAAAGCATTGCTATATTTTTTGAAATGGTGTTCTCTAGAAGTTTCAATTGGTCATATTCATGGGAGGAAATAATATTTATGCTAGACCCCCCATCAATCATAACCCTCTTGATATGGGTTTTGTTGATGTAGGTGGTAATGAAAAAGGGAGGATTCAAATCATTTAGATGGACATGGGGTATCTCTAAATCTTATAAGGTAACAATGGTGGAAAGCTAGAGGGCTCTCATGAAGGCTACTAGAGGTTTTGGATCTTCAGGTTGAACCTCTATAGACTGTAAAGCCTCCATCATGGATTGATGGTGATTGGGTGAGGTATTTATTAGCTCATATAAATTCATATTCACCAATGTTTGGTAAAGTTGTTTAAAAATTAACCCTTGTATTTACTCAGAGGTGTTGGATTAGGGTGTACCCAAGATAAAAATTCTAGGCTTAGGTTAAGGTGTTTGGGATTGGTTAGGTATTTTTGTGGTGTGATAAGGGTATGTCTATGATATGGATACCTTTTCTTTCCATTTATCCTTTTTCTAGGCTTGTGATTAGATGACCACATGAATGGTCTAGATTTGGAAAAGACTTAGACTAGTACATTTCTTTGGTTCCTCTTCACTCTTAGATGAGAGTTTATGGGTAGGTAGGTGTGGGGTGGATGATTTTGGTTTTTGGCTTGGTGGTCGGCTCATGGGAGGTTCTTATATCAATAATCCATCATCATCACATAGTTTATGGACTATTACTTGGATAGCTTTTTAGTTTTCCATATCATGTTCAAGCATCCTATGGTATGAGAAAATCATATTATCATTAATATAAGATGGATTAGGAATAAGGGGATAAAATGATATGATAGGAGGAAAGGCTAAGTAGGAATCTTGGATCAACCTTTGTGATATGGTAGAATATAATTGTAACAAAAGTGGTAAGGAAGTGGAGGTTTTGGCCTTGATAGTTGGGGTAGAAGCCTTCTTAGGGGTAGGTTTTAAAATTAGAGCATTGGGTGGTGAATGTTATTTATGGGTGGTTTTGAAGTATATGGTTTGTAGGTTGATGGATTGGAATCAAATGGTTTATAATTAGAATGTTTGGAATAAGGTGTAGCCAGAATGGAAGGTTAGGTTTAGGCTCTATTTAGGATATTTATTTTATTAATAAATGTGTATGGGTGAGTTTATAAGATGGAATAAGTATGTAGTCATAAAATATAAGGAAAATTTGAAATGGGAGGTAAGGCTTTGGATTTTGGATTCCTAGGTGGTTTGACTTTTTTGGTCAATTTAATTGTGGTTTCTTAGGTGGGTTCGATAATGTCAAATCCAACATCAATGGAGGATGGGTAAGATTATTAGTGGGGATCACACCTATATTATTTATGGGATTTATAGGGATAGTGGAATGTATTTTTTTTTATTTGGAGGGAGTTGGGTTGGATGGTTTATCTATGTTTTGGGAGGTGGGTGCTTTTGTTGGTTTGGTTGGGGTGATTGTGATTTCACTAGTAAAAGTGGAAGGTTGAGTAGATAATGGAGTCCTAGATGATGCCATAATTTGGATCTATCAAGGTTTTGTTTGGATAGAAACACTAAATTTTGGAGCAACCTATAAAAGGGTTTATAGATGGGTTTAGTCTCTTCGGCAATAGACTGGAAGGACAAACTAAATGGCTAAGAAAGTTGAATGGCCATGTCATCATTTTCATTTATCAAAGGTTCCAAGGCCTTGATGGATAATTATTACATAGAAGGGGAATGTGAATCAACATTTTCCTTAAGAATATTTTCCAAAGGAAGGGTAGATAAGTCTATCATGGATGAAAAAAAGATGGGGGTAACAGTTTCCTCCTTTTCTATGACTTCCAAAGCAGGGGTTGGTGATTCCACTACCTCAATAAGTGGAGAAGGGATGATAGTTTCTTCCTTTATTTTTACTTAAAAATTAATGGTAGGTGACTCCACTACCTCAATAAGTGGAGAAGGTAATGATAGTTTAGGACATGGGTTTACTAACTATTAGTTCACTAAGAAAAACATTAACTATGTGAACCTCATGATTGTGAGAAGATTCCACATTGTTATGTTTGTTATTTACATAAGGTGAATGGTTGGGTAATGGATATCTAAAAATTTAAAGTGATTGATTTGGGAGTGAATTTATATTTTCCATTACAAATTTCCCATTTTCAATCAAATATTGGATAATTTTTTGAATGTCTTACATCTATTAACATCATGTCCAAGTACATGGTGGAAACTAAAATTTTAATTTTATTTAGACCAAATATGTATAGGATGAGAGGAATAAAATTACTAGGGTGGTTTAATTAGAGGAAGTTGGATGATATATGCCTTCAACAACTTTTCCAAAATTGAAGCATATGACTCCCATAGTAGAGTATATTATTCTTAAACACAGTAGTTTTGGGTTTTGAAAGTTTGGTTAGAAGAGGTTAAAGAATTGGGTTGGTTGACAACCAAAGGAGGAGTCATTTTAAGCACAACTAATTTTTGGTTCCTTTAGGTTTGGTGTTATTATTGGTGGTCTTGGAAGAACAAGCTTTATTTGATTTCAAACTAGAATTTTTATTCCTTAATTTAAGCTTTGCCTCACCTATAGCTCTAATCTCCAAATTTTAAGCCATGGTGAATGCCTCATCAAAGGTTAAATTTTTTTGAACCTATAAGGTTGATGAGATATTCTTGGCATAAGCTCAATATAAAATCTCAATCAACTCAAGTTGGGGAAAAGAGAAAGAGAGTAGGTTAATGAACCATCTCCAATGGGCCAAAAAGTTAGTAATTGACTCATCCTCAAATTGCCTAATGGAATCTAAGAGGGTGATATAATTTTTTTTTAAATATTTATAGAGAAATGGTCTAAGAAATTTTGGGTTATTTGGGAAAAAGAGAAGAGAGAGCACATGGTAATAGCTTTATACCAATCTAATGAAAGTCTAGCTAGGGACATGGGGAAAGTATGAAGAAGGAGAGCGTCATCATAACCAATAAAATAACATGAATGCCTAAATTATATAATATGTTTTTGGGGGTCTTCTTTACTTTGAAATTTATAAAATTTTGGAAGCTCCTATTATGCAATATATGGTCAGATTGGGACAAATGGGTGGATTGGGTCATTGTAAATTTGGTCATATGACAAAATGTTATGGGCAAAAAAAAGAGATGACTCTATATTGGTCATTTTATCAATGAAAATATTGATAATATTAGTTTTTATTTGTGTACCCCACTGATTTTAATGTATATCATGTTGGGGTTGTGAAGGTACAACATATGGGTAACTAGTAGAGGGTTGGGAAGATGAAACACATTGGTAAGTGGGTATGGAAGGTTTTAAAGATGACACATCTTGGTAAGTGGGAATGAAATGTTAGGAATAAGGTGTACGCATGTACCCTTATGGGTTTGGGACATACCCTAGGTTTGGTGAAATAGATATTAGGTGTATGAGATGTATGGCTAGATTGATAGGTTAAGGGTGTGTAGTTATGCTATTGCTAATAGGTGCGAGCATAGACGGTATGGAAACTACCAAATTTTTGAAAGGGGTGGAATATGGTGGGTTGGAAATTAAAATTGGTAGGGTATTAAAACTAGTGTAAGGTACTCTAATGATAAGTGGTGTATGAGTTACTAAAGGTTCAGTTGATCCTAGGTTGGAAGGGTTGTTGCTTGGGGTAGAAGTTGTTTGGGTATTAGTTGGTTGAAGATATTGGTTTTGGGTGGTGTTGTTTGAAGGATTGTTGGTGGAGGAAGAGGCTTAGGTCCCCAAATCTTGGGTGGATATAGTGTCAATCAAAGTCCTACCCATAAGATAAGGTGGCATGACATAGGGTGGTTCAATGGAAGAAACATAAATAGGGGTACGGTGAGTCATGGTGCTAAGGTAGTGTTGGAGAGCTATCATATTGTTATCAATAAGGGTGGTGAAATAATTATATCCTTGGGAAATTATTTGATGCATATTAGGACTTAAAAATTTATTTGGGGGGGGGGGACTTTATACATCTGAGATGTAATCCATGGATGAGGAAAAAAAAGATGGGTGGTTGGGGGTGGATCTTAGTTTTCTTAGTTTCTAAGTTTTTGTCTTATCAAAACCATGTGAATAAATATGAAATAAGGGTGAAAGTAATCTCACACACTCAAAATATAAGTGAAAAAAATAAAATATTCAAGGAAAATAAGCATACATTAAGAGTGCATTTAAGTCATAGAATACTATTTATCTCTCTTTGGACTTATGCCTAAAATTTTTAATAAGTTATGAGAATAAACATAGGCTTATAGAGAAGGAACTAGAAAGAGATGTCTAAAAATGGCTTTAGGTTGTTAAAGGATCTCAAAAATATGTATTAAAATTTAGTACATGGCTTGATATTGGGGCCTACCCCCTCACTTCACACATTGCAGTGACAAGGGTGTCAAGTGCTTAGCCAAAATATAATAAATTTCTAGATATTATACCTATCCAACAAAATGATTTTTGGTACACCCCTTGGTAGTGAAGTCTAGGTGGGATAGCCAAGGGAAAGGTTTACCACTAGGTGATGAAATCCTAGTCAGGCCTTATGTGAGTATTTGATGTTTAATTTGAATGAGTGATTTGGTTTTGTGTGTGTGATAAGAAGTGACTTGCTATGATTAATTTCACCATTTAAATTAAACTATGTGAACTAAACAAGAAAGCAAATAATGAATAAAAAGTTATTTCTTAACGCAAAGGAAATTTTTGGTTTTTTTTCAATGAGTTGAAGAATAACTATGATGCAATTGAATATGATATGAAGATGCAATCCTAATAATAGGATGAGTGATTTATTATTTTAGAAGTGAAGGAAAAAATGATTTTTTATAGTTTTTCTAAGAATTCAAACAAAGAGTAAAACTTGTTTTTGTAAAAGAAGAATTGAAACAAAGATTTATAATGAAGATAATGAAATAAATAATGTTTAATTTTTAAAAATTAAATTTGAAAAGGATGAATATTTCAATAATGTAACTAAATTTCATCAAAAAACTATGAACCCAATAAAATATCCAGGGTCTCACTAGGCGAGCTAGAATGCTTCACAATTTTTTTCATGTTTTTTTTTAATTTTTCTTAGAAAATAAGAAGAAACGTAAAGAGGGGTTTGGTTTAGTTGAACCCAATTTCATTTTTCATGCATGATAGATACTCCCATTTGGATCATGAGGATTACATACAAATAAGAAAACACCTAGAAAAGGGTGGATTAGTAAGATATATGGGTGTATTGCCTAGTGCAAGCTAGATCAAAGAATCACTAGGCTTACTTAGAAGCTGTCAAGAAACTTTATCATATAATTAATTTTTAATAAATGGAAATAAGTACTTGCATGAAATAATAGAAAGTACTAAAATGAATCCAAGAAATGCTTGAAGAGAAATAAGTTATTTTAATCAAAATATAAATAACTCATTGAAAACTAATGCTAAAATGTTCAAACCTATTTCAAAAAATAGATTAAGCCTTTATGATGTGATAGAAAATCAAAAAACAAAATTTGGATGAAGGTAGATAGGCAGGAATTACTTTCTATTTTGGGCAAAATGAAACACATAGTGATTGAGGCTGATCATTATGAAATGAGTACTGGTTAAGTCAACCATTATTGGTCAAGGTATGACTACTACCTATTAGAGATGACTGGTGCTAGTCTCTATAAGTCTTAGTTTGGTCAAAAATGTTTTTTTGGGTTGGTTGTAAGAAGGCTTGTATGGGTTGTTTCTAGGTTGGGTAATGGTTGCGAGAGTAGAGTAAATTCACAAAAGTATCAAACCTATAGGTTGGATATGCAAGTGATTGAGGTGGCATGTGGAAGCTTGGTGGAAGATGGAGTTCTTGGAGTTATAGAACTCAAACACAAATGGAATATGGTAGGAATAATAAAATGGGTAAAAAATAATGAAATAACTAAAACTTAGAAAATAAAATTGTATTAAGTGCAAATAGTTAGCTCTAGAAGTTGTTGGCTTGGAGGTATGTTGAGGTTAAGTGAAATTTGCATAGGATCCTAGAGCAATATAGGTAGAGTAATTATACCTGAGCTCTTTATGATGAGTTATTAGGGTAATTAGATGTCTCTAGTTTTGTTATTGGTTCATGCGGGAGCTTTCATTCACTTGAGAGTTTAAGATTCTTGTGTAAAATATAGATTTAACCTCTTAAGGTGAGGCTTTTTAGTGATATTAATTAATCATCACTGATCCTAGTCAACTAACATTAGTCAAGGGGTGATCAACATAGGTTAGGTAGAATAAGTTAAAATTTGCCAAAAATAGGATTTTTCACTTATGATTGGTTGTTAAAAGTGATGAAAATGGTCTGAGGTTAATTTTGGCATCATTGGGATGCATGAGGAATAGTTTTAGGGGTTTGGGCATTAAATGCCTAGGTGGGAATTAGTCTTAAGGCTAGTTATTAACTAGTTAGCCATGGGTTTGGGTGGGGAGGTATAAATAGGCATTTAAAAATTAATTAACTTAAATAAATTATCCAAAAGGGTAAGTGAGTGTGTTAAAGGATTTTAATAATTAATCCTAACCCAAAGAAGGACAATGGGGCCAAGGGGTGCTTTATGATGACTAGAACTATGTGCTTTTCTAGTGTCTATAGAAGGGGAATAGATATCTAAAATATAAACTTCATATTATTATTACATAAGTTAGATAAATAAATTTGACCTAGAGGATGACTGGTTAAATGAAGATAGTGACCAATCAGGAGGAATAAATTAGATAGATCAATTTGAAGATATCAGTAAATAAGAGGGAAATTTAATGGATAATTAATTTTTGATAGACTAGGAAGTAGATGCAGAAGTGTAAGTGCAATCTAAAATACAAATTTTAGATCAAGATAACCCACCAAGTGTACCACTAAGGCCATCGTCGAGTTCTCCACCTCATGCCATGGAAATGACTAGTCCTTTTCCTACTCTTATGGTTTTAAGTTATAGTAATTAAAATTTTTTGATCACTACCTTAGTACCTATACTTTCAATTGATACAATTGACTATTGACATTCATTATGCTCTATGCCTTAGCATTAGGCTACTATTATGCCCCCTTTTTTGATAATTTTATAAACCCCAACATAACTTATTACTAGCATTATTGAGACCACCACAATTGTGAATGCTAGTGTCACATATAATTAGATCACAATTACTTACAAAATTTTCTAAATACCCTAGTGACCTACTCATTTTTTGGTGGAACTAGCTTTCAAGCCTTTGGCCTAACACATGGGTGCATTTTAAGAGATTAGTACCAACCTCTATTTTTTTCTACATTTAATACTACTCCCAAGATGACCTTAAAATTATTAATGTCAATTACCTAGGTTCCTCAATCAGACATCTCAGTGGTTTCTATAACCAAAGAGGCTAGGAAGGTTGAATTTATAATGGATACACCAGTCCAAAAGTATGTTATTGGTTGGAGGAAGGTCATTCATCATTTTTATATTACAAGGAAATAATATCCTAGAGCTATTTTCCCTCCCCCACCATCTCCTTTATTTACTTAGGAATATGATTAAGCTAAACCAGCTCAAGGAACATAGTCCAACTAGATAAATTACTCATGTTAAAATAGCCTAAAGCATAAATAGAGTAATAAGTTAACGTTAATGTCCCCTCATGGATCAGGTAGCTATAATAAGAAGAAGAGACAAGTAGGTAGGATTTATTTATTCATGAACCTAGAATCAATTTCCAATTTGATAGTCAAATAAGTACATTTACAAAGTTAAAGAAGAGGACTATAGTTGTTGAGGGTCAAGAGATAGAATTATAAGAAATGTAAGACATCTTCTCTAAAACCAATAGAAGGAAACTAAACCCTTTAGACCTACATAATATCAAGGAATATATTTATAGATTCAATTGTGATAGTTATCAATGAAATGTTTAAAAAATTTATCAATCCATCCAAAAGTAACTATAGATAATCACTATCTATAGCCGTGGGGAACTTTCCAATCTTTTATTAGGGGTAGCTCAAAATTATTTGATACAATTATATTAATAAGGTTTGTAAAGGCTATTTATCAACCCAAATGGGGAGACATTATCCATTTATTCAAAAATAAAGGACATCGATGGAAAGCTACATTTTGTGATCTAGGTAACCAAAAATAGGGCTTATGCCCATTTGAATTTAATAAGTGCAACTGAAGCAATGTGGACATAATAGTATATCATTGAAAAGAGAGAGAGTTTACTAGAATGACATCAAGAGATGTAGATGTTGGTCAAATATTTTTCAAACCATAAAGGGAGAGTGATCTTTATATTGACCAAGATGAAAATTAGTTCAAATAGTTACTCCATGGGGGCAGTTGGTGCCTAGGCTCATTTTTTATCATGTTTTATGAGAAGCATTGGATATTTTCAAAGTAGAAATTATGGGAATGGTGAGATCATCCAGTCGGTGAAATTTACAAGAGCAAATATTATTGGGATTGATTCATTATATACATATATCAAAGCTATGTTCAACACCCACTATATACTATTAGACAAGTTGTTGTAGTTATTTTAGAAATACTTGATAGAATTTGATGCCATAAAAGCTAATGTTTTGACATGTTAGGCCCACTACCATTAGAATTAGTTAATAAATCATGCATCTATGATAAAAACAACATCTTTGGGCCTTACACCAAGATCTTAGGTTCCAAAATAAATGATGGTGTATACACAAACTAGGCCCACATATGTACCATTTATAGTTATAGTAAGAAGTTCAACTACACTTTCGTAAACACTTACAACTATTATGGGTTCACCTTTATTATTAGTGCCAATTCTATCTACAACTTTAGTTGTAACACCAAATCCTACATTTTCTATGTTATAATTGGGATTCTTTCAATAGTGATCCTATAGAAATAACTAATTATTCTAGTATTTTTTCATGTTCTAATTGATTTGGAACATTAGTTTATAATTAAGGTACACTGCATGTATATATTGTATTTTTAGGGAAGGAATCTATTTTTAGAAATCAAGGATTGTACATGCATCATTTTGCATGATTAGGCATATTATGTTATTTTAAAAATGGTATTTTTATACTTCAATTGATATATGAGGCCTTCCCCATCAAAATAGTATTTATAATTATGTCCTCTTGGTTCAAAACATAATAGAATTTTGGCTATTTAGATTAATAGGAAATTCAAACATGTTCAACTTAACTTGATCTTTATGTGAAACTCTTGATTCTTATCTAATTTTATGGATTACTTGAGACATTCCATAATTCTGGTATCTTATTTATTTGATTTTGCATGAATTATCTTATTGAAATATAGTCATTCATCTTAATCTATAGCTGATTTGAATACCTTTTTCATGTTGATCATAATCACTCTTGTAGATGTGCAATAACAATCTAGAAATCTGGCAACCTTTGCTTATGCATGTTTATGTATGATGTGTTTTTCTTATCTTTTAATATTCACTATATTTTATTATTTTTGTTTTATATCATCTTATATCAATTATTAGTTTTGGTGCTTTATCTTATTTGATTTTAAGTGTTGTTCTTGAAAGGCTTTATCTCCACTTTTCCACAAGCTTCTTTTTTTCCTTATCTTCCCTCTCCTTTTGAGTTTATTTTTTTAATTCCTACCCAAATTATCTAAAACCATCATCCTTCCACCAAATATAAGTAGATTTAGATACACCCACAACTAATTCACTTGTGGTAAACAATCTATATCACTTACTACAATTCTACCAACATGTGGTTGTAAAACTAAAAACCCTAGAACTCATGCCTTGGATTGAAATATTTCACTAAAAATAAAATTTTAGAGAGTAAATTTAAGTTTAATATCATGTGTATAAAACCCACATAAATAATTACCATTAGGATCCATAATAGTAAGTTTTGGATTAGAAGTTAAAATATCAATTATCCTTTAGAAAGCTTCCTCACATTGAGGATTCCATTCAAAATGCTTACCTTTATTTTTAAAGGAATTTATGGGGTTATTAATCCTTAATAAATATTAAAAAAAATTGATATTGACAATGAAATCCCATTAAAGTATGCACTTAATGCAATTTCTTAGGAGAAAGGCATTCGTAATAGTTTTAATCTTAGATGGATATATTGTAATACCTTCCTTAGAGATAACATGCCCTGAATAATGAATCTTTATTTTTTAGAAACAACACTTGGAAATTTTTAAATATAGTTTATGATGTCTTAATATTTTCTAGACCAAAACTAGTTGTTTCTAAATCTCTATTTCAACATTGGAGTATACTAGGATGTCACGCAAAAAGACTAACAAAATGATGAATGAAATCCTTGAATAAGCTATTGATTAAATTCATAAAATAAACAAAGGAATTTTTATTTCATAAAATAAGTAAAGGAATTTTTAATTCACAATGAATTATATTAATTTCATAATGTCCATACCTTATTCTAAAAGGTGTGTTATGCACATCTTCATCTTTGGTGTGGAATGGGTGTTATCATGATCGAATATCTAACTTAGAAAACATATTTGAACCATTCAATTGATCAAAAATACAATAACTTATAGGAATGAGATACTTTTTTTAATAGTAATTTTATTCATCATTTTATACTCAATGAAAAATATATAGGTTCCATTATTCTTGACCAATATAATCCGAGCTCCCTAGGGTGATAATCTTAGCCTAATTATCCATTTTTTAATAAGCTCTTGTGGTTTATATTTTATAACCTAAAAATATACCACATTCATTCTATATGGGGCCTTGAATGCAAGTGCATATCTTGGTATTATATCAATAGAAAAATAAAACTCTCCACTAGGAGGTAAACTTGAAAGTTCTTAAGGAAAAATATCTTTGAATTATATCAAGATAGAATAATATTTTAAATCAAGCTCATTTCCTCATAAATTTAATTTAATTTAATATAATAAAGTTTTTACCCCTTTCTTTATATTATTTTTTGCTGTAAAGCTAAAATAACCTTTCTAGCTATGCATCTCATGACACCCATATTGTACCTTTTTTCTAAAATAGTAAATATTTTACTGATGTTATTGCAACTAGTCCATGCCAAAACTAAAGTCATAAGACCCTAATTTTTCAAAATATAATTTTACTTGATCCTGAAACACTCCTTGATCTAGTTCATTTTGGTTTATGCATTCTAAAACAACCACTTGTTTTCCTATGCCAAATAAAACATGCCATCCTTTTCTTATTATAGAGGATTTTGTTTTGCATATATAATAAATTAAAGGTGAAGCAAAACTATCAGATGAATTAAAATAGATTAAAATATCTAATGAAAACCCAAAAATTATGGCTTTAGTATTTATTAGAATAGATTGCATGTCTACATGTCTATTATCAATAATAAGATACACACAATAAATTTCTATATGATGAAATTAATTTTTTGGTTAACACTTATAGTAAGGACTGGCATCTCATTACCCACATTCCATAGTTTTTCATGGAGGAAAGGGTAGTGTATCAGATCCACTTATGAGATTTTCCTTATTGCTGAGTAGGTTCCCATTATCTTGATTTGGAAAATTTTATATTGGAACCTTTATTTTCATTCTAAAATAATTGATAACTACTATTTTTTTCAAAAATCCTTATTTATGATCATATTTATTAAAGACATTAATTTTAAGTGGTATTGGTTCATTAGGCTTAGTCTGAACCTAAAATTTTTGTACTCTTATCTTACCTTTAAGTGAGACTTATTTTTTTATTCTACACATTATATAAATTCAATTTCAATAGCTACTGTTCAATATTTATAATTTTCACATCATGCATCAACACATCATGTAATTCTAACTACAATTTAATTAACCTAGTTTCCTCATCATGCATGTAATCTAATAATGCAAGAGGATAAGAATTTATTTTGATATCCCACGATAGTCAAACTTTCTTGGTTCAATAGTTAGAACTCCTTAATATTTATTTTATTGAAGTTATTTTCAAGGTATATTTTTTTTAAATCTCCTCTCAAAGTTCTCACTAAAGAGGATCACTAGGTTATAAAATTTGAGAGAACATAGGTGGTTCCACCATAATGTAACATCACACAATAATTTGTAGAGTCATACATGGGAATAGATATTGGAGACCATATTATACAAGGTGAATTATTTATACATATCCACAAACCATGTCTCAATGACATCTCAAAATTTACCATCATCAAATGTAAGAGGTGAGAATTTATTAATTTCATTGATGATGGGATACATCATGTTGCCTTAGTTTTTAATTACTTTTATCACTTCCTCGTATCTCCTCTATTTACCAATATTTAGTATGTTTTCCATATTGGCCAACCTTTTTTCATGTGCTTCCATTTGGACTTGGATGGTAAAAAATATGGCTAGCATTTTTATTGGCATGATCATTGTTGGTATTACCACCATAATCATTCTTAGCCTAAATATTATGGTAATTTGACAATACGATTATTTTCACCAATGTAAATGTTATTCACAAAATTATTGTCAACATTTTTATTTCCTATGGTTTTAATAGTATTTGTAATAGTAGTACAATTACAAACATTAATATATTCTCTCATGTCCTAACAATCCTAAGAAAAAAAAACATGCTCAACCCATTTATTTCCCATAGTTACCTAATATATAACTAGGCTCTGATACTAACTATCATAACCACCAAAACACAACACACAAAATTTTATCCTTTAAAGGTTGTGATGCCCAAATTTGAAAATTTAACTAAAATTCCAACACTTAAAAAACCTCAAGTATCTTATTTATATCTTATTTTTATCACAATCATAAATTTGGATTAAAATGTCAAGTGATTGAGTAATTTTCCTCAAGGATAAATTAAACAACCTAAATTTTTTACATCAAGTTTCCTAAAGCATTAAGATCATCATCCTTGATGACGTACAAACTTCCAACACTAAATTTCAACCAATAATTGTTTGGTGAAGCCTCTAAAATATGAATGGTAGTTAGAAAAGAAAGAAAACATCATCTAAATGGTATATTCAATATCTAGGGTTAGATAGATTTACCATTATTTCATTTAGAGAAGAAAAAATTGTAATGGCCTATAAAAAATATTACAAATTACTGAATGGTTCACATCAATCTAGTTAACTGAATAATTTGTTAATTACTCAAAAGAGATGTTAAAACATATTATTTAGTTATAGTAATATTTTTTAGCATAAATATTTTATCAAGATATAACAAGTCTCAACAAATACTTAATAATCATAATATTTAAAAACATGCCATAAAGAATTGTTTATTTCATTTCTAACAAACTTGTCATAATTTTTTCATAATTCATAAAGAAAAAATTTCTTATGCATAATTCATACATGATTATAAATTTAAATTTATAATACTTGAACTGAAAAAATTATACTTAAAACTAACATCATACATTCATGTTTATTGGCTATGAATATATTAAAATATTACTCACTCAACATATGACCATTGAAAAGAAATAAGTATTCAATAATAATGAATAATATAAGGAATTGCCTTGGATAATAAAATTCACTCTTACTGGTACCCTATAAATCAATTATAATTAATAATTCTTAAAATTAGTTTCATATGCCAATAAACCTTTATTATAACCTTCCTATAATCAAAATTTAAGCTCATGATTATTCAATTTTGAGGCCACTAGTGTTTAATGAATTTAGTATAGAATGGAACTAAGTCAATGAATTTTTAATAATTAAATAATAAGAAAAATTTGACCCATTTCACTAAAATTTTAATCTCATAATTATACTATTATAATTATGTAAGTTTGGTAGTGTATAGTACGACACAGAAAAGGGACACCAAGTAATAAATACCTAAAACTAATATAGTGGAGTAAAAATACTAAAATTCACTTCCACACTGATATAATATAGAACCAACCTACATAATGACCTTAAAATGTATATTAAATAATAAAATAAAATCTCAATCCATTAACGTGACACATTATGTATAAGTTCATTCTCTATCTAAAAATAACATTTATCATTCAATTTCATTAAATGATACATGACACACATCATTGTGCATAGTTTGTAGTCCATATAAATCATAGACTATATATATTTTATTAGGACCAATAAAATATCATTTAAATTATTCTTACATAATTAATTCAATTTAATCTTAATTGGGAAAAGGAGCAGTTGATAAGATTAACCTCATCAAAGAGTGATCCCTTCATTCTAAAAAATTATTTAACAACTCTCCAGTGGGTTTCAATAACATCCAAGATTAATGACTAGATACATTTTTACCCATTTACAATTCATGGGATAAATTATGCTACAAATAATGTAACTTATGCACAAATTATTCCACTTCACCAGTTTCAAAACCAAAATTAAGAATGAATATAGTAAAATAAAGTCTAATCCTCTTAAGACAATGTCCTCCATTTTATTATATCTTGAGTGTTGAATTGATGCAACTCACAACAATATGACAAAATTGCATATTTATGAATGAAAAAGGTAATATTATAACTGTCATCTATATGTGATCATAATAACAAACATATTTAAGACCAGTTATCCTTTAGATTTCATATTTTAGTCATATTACTCTAGTCAAAACATAACTATAACTACTGACCATAACTAATTCTTTCTCAATTCAATTACAACTAAACTAGAATAATTGTATAATAATTCAATTCACATCCACACACATACAATATATATATATATATATATATATATATATATATAATAATAATAATAATAATAATAATAATAATTACACAGTTACTAAGAGAGACACATTCTCTAAGAATAACCAACTTGACCTGAGTATATACATGAAGTTATAAGATTGACACACTGGTCTAAAATTCCACCATTGAAACATTTTTTACACTTATTTTCTCATATATAAAACTTAGATACCAAGAGTAAAATTAAAATCACACTCCCAATATAACCATTTAATGCACCATTACTCATATTTGTAAAATGATAGTATCAATGAATAGTTTAGTGAAAACAAATCACCATTTAATTTAATACCTGATAATGAGTCTTAACACAATACAACTATTAACCATACATATACTAAAGTATCCTTACAATGTAATTCTAAAACCATGCTAAGATTTAAATATATATTTTATAAGATAAATTGGGACTAATAAATTCTATAAACCTTACCTATATTTAAAAAAAAAATTAAATAAGATAACATCTAAGTAAGATCCGGTTAGTAATATTCTACTCTACAATGCAGTCATTAGATGATTTCATAGGCATAATTAACCAAAATAATTAAATAACAAAATTGAGGTTTACATAAGTTATATGTAATAAGAATAACCATTAATTATAAACCCATCTATATTGTATTAGTCAAGTAATGAAACTGACATAATTATCAAATATTCCTTAATGAAGGTTTTAGCATAATTACCAAATAACTCATTTCAAGGTTAAATCAAGTTACTATACATGTATTATCAACACATTAAATAATCATTATTTCAAATTAAAAATTAGTATATATAGTTTCTATTAAAATACTAATAATATTACAATCTACCCTAGTGCCTTAAACATCATTGGAACCAGCAACAGTATTCAATAATTTACAATAAATCATCCAACCAATTTATGCATTCCTAATACATTCCTTTTACTTGAACACCAAAAAAAATTGAAATATGAGCCCATTCATATGGTAGTATGGTTTACCCACCCAAAAATTAGTTTGGGTTTGGATAAGGTCACCAAATGAATCCCAAAGTTATAAAATCAAAAGAGAAAAAGGGTTCAAAAATATATCAATGTCCATCAAGTTTTGGGTTTCCACACAAGTCAACAGACGTATAATAATAACTAGGTAACCCACATACCGACAAAATAGATATACATAATAAATCATGATAAAACAATATAGAATACATTCATGGCTATTGACATCATTAATTTAATCTATATACGATATAAAGGTGAGGCAAACTAGGTGAAACCCTACCCACTAGGGTTATACAATAACTCACATTACCAAACAAACCTCACTCAAATGAAATGACAATATAAACTATAATAACCTATAAACACATATAATAAAAATGAGTGAGTTTTAGGGAATGTGAGTTCCCTCCATGTAACCCACACACTACATTAGTTTATTTAAGAATAAAATAGTAATACCTAAGAATGAATACAATTGAACAAGCAAAGAAATTACTTACAAAATGCCCTTCTTTTATATTTATTTTCTTCTTCCACACCACTATAATCTTCTCCACATGTGTTTGGGTACATTTAAAATTTTTCATATATCCTTCTACGAGATCCCATGGCCACTACTAAAAATATTAAATCCTAAAAAATTATGGATTCCAAAAATAGTTTACATTGACATTAAGGCTATAGCTAAAATGTAGACCACAAACCCTAAATTTTCCATACTCCCTTACCTCCTCTTTTGATTTCAATTAATGAAGTGATAGTAAAAACTGATATATAAATTTAACACTAACCAAAATTAAATGATTATGCCACAAAACTAGTTTTAATGCCATAACAAGCTCATGAAGCCTCCATGGGTGAAAATACCATTTTATAAACACGTAAAATGCTACAACATAATCATTAAAACCTATTCTGACAAACATACCCCACATTCAATTTTTTTAGATTGGGACATAATTTTCATTCAAGAATATCATGATCATATCTTATGGATTGCATGTTTAGTTCTAGATCACATGAAAATGTTTTTTCTCAATATGTATTCAGTTCTATTTTAATAGCTACAAGTAAGACTTTAAAAAAATTAGGGTTATCTAAATTAATTTGTGTATTTTGTATCATGTTAAATTTGGGATCGAATATGTTTTTCAATGATATATTACACCTCATCTTATAAAATTTCAAAATGTGACTTTCAAAAGTTTTAAACATGTTTTTATTTATCAAAATATTTTATGTGTTTAGTGTCAATAGTCACGCAGTGTGAGATATGATTATGAATTTTTTTTATTTGTCACTAATATAATCACTTTTTTGAATTTATTTATGTGACCAAGTGTGTAGGATATCCTATCAAAGTGAGATTAATCCATGCATAAAAATATCACTTATCCATGGTTTACATGTCTATGACTCAATATTCAAAGTTATCCAAGTATTTACGTATGAAAGATCATGTTTCATGTCTTCATTTCAATGACCCACTAATATTTAGATAGGAATACATGTTTCAAGTTTTAGTAGTTATCTAGTGTAGTGTGGGATATAAAAATTTCATCATCATAGAAACCCATGACTAATATATTCTTGCATAATTTTCTAAGATTCAATACCTTCTAATGAAGTGATATTACTCCACGTGTCATAAACATGTTTACTCATAGATTGCAGGACCAAAGTATAGAGTTTAAAACTAAAATAGAATTTGGATTAGTATGTTCCATCCACACATCAACATCTTAGAAATCTATGACCCACTAGATCCTAGTATAGACGTTAGAGCCTATACCATTGAAAATTATTAACATATCATCATCTTGACAATCCTTAATTAGACATAATAGAAATTTAATAATCCATTTAGTGAAGCAATGTTATTCCACGTGTATAAATCTAAATAACTTATAATTTTCATAGCTAACATTTATAGTATACAAGTGAGTGAATCTATGATATTTTCCCAAGTGTCATCATCTTGAGAAATTAAAATTAAAAAAGTAAAGTATGAAAGACAGTGTCTGGTGCCCAATAGATACATGACATCAAGCCATGTGTCTCTAACCAAGTCAACTAATTAAAAAACCATGTAAATAAGCTTTTAAATCACAAAATGTAATACATATGTCATGTTAAGATTATGTGGAACCTAAAATATGTGAAAATATGCCATTTTATAGTAAAAAAAATCTACTAAAAGTTGACAATGCAAAATTCAAATGATTAATTATTAATGAATAATTGGCTAAGAAAGTAAAAACTATTATTTAAAAATAATTTACATAGTTTTTTAATTAAATACAATAAATTATTAAATCTATGAGAAATATTTTATTTACAAAAAATAATTATATTACATTATTGTATTTCCATCATGTGCATTATGTGAATTTGAGCTCCCTAGTGATTAGAAAGATGTAAATATTTATAGATATATTATAATACTTTCAAAGTTTTAATGGATTCATAATCTCACACTCCTCCTCCCTCTTTGTATTCCAATTTTATCATGACTAAATTCATGGACACAATGTTTGATTTAATAGTATTAGAGCATGAATCAAACATTATTCGGTCATATGGGTAGAAGTGGATGTTACAAAGCCATATGGAGAAAGGGTCCAACTATTTACCTTGACACAGTGATCTAAGGGTGAAATTTCATCTATTAAGGTAGTATGCCTACACAATACTATGATGAAACTAGAAGTAATTCCTTACATCAAATTACTGTATGATTTATTTTCAAATTGACAAATTTTAAGGAATATATTGCACTACTAGTGTAATACTACCCAAGTTGCCTACATTAGTGAAAATACATTTGAGAAATACTATAGACTCTTTACTCCCAATATAACCTATGACCAGGCTATGGTGAATTTATAGTTACACACAAATTCAATCAAGGACAAATTATATCAATATATTCAACCAAAAAAAAATTAGGATTAAAGGCCCAATTTCCTCAATTCCCATATCTATTTTTATGTTAGGGGTGAGAATTGACATGTTTTGTTAAATTAATTACATGGATTTTTGAGTATTTTTTATGTTCATGAGATATGGGTCCCATTTTTGGACATCATTTCAAGTTCATAAAAAATGTTTCCCTTTGAAAAATTATCTCTATTTGATACACCAAATCAGCAACCTAAAAAATATACTAGATGAAAACTTTTATATGATTTCATAATTGGTATACACTATAAATAGTATAATGAATCCATCCTATGCAGAACCTTGGTATTCATCTATAAATTCTACAAAAAATAGGGTCTGTGATGAATTTAAAATTCTTCACATATACAAATTTAGAATTTAAATTTAGAGGATCACATAAACATTTTATTGTATGGTTTATAATTCTATATATTGGTAGATCATTCCTAGGTTATAAGAACACATTACAATAAGCATTAGAAAAATTGGTGATTATTGGTATTAACCTAATTGCACTATAATAAAAACTTAAGGTCTTAGGGCACACAATTCATATCTGCCACATATTATTCCTAACAAAATGGTTATATAAGATGTTTAATAATTATTTGGTAGTATGGACATTGAACTAAGCTATGATAAAAAGGAAGCTTGAATCAAACCCCTTTCAGTATTGGCCATATATAGTATACCAAATGGAATCACATCATATTGATGGGTAAAATTAGAATGAACTATGACTCAAAAAAGGCACCATTTAGGTATTGAGATTGAAAAAATAAGGTTAGGGATAACCTCAAGAAAAATGAAAATAAAGTTAAAATATCTTATGGGAACCAATGGTACAATCATGATCCTATATTTTTAAATTTAGAGATGACACTAAGGTTACTATAAATATGTGCAAGTTTTTCATGTCAATAATAGTATCTCAAAAGATCCAATATGCTCATATCATTATGTATGCATGTGCAAAGATAATACGCATTGAATAAATGACCTTACCACCAGTACATGGGCCTCCTCCTCAACCAAAATTATAAATGAATATTAAAATTATTTATGAATCATGTGAATCTTGGGAGGATAACCTATAAATCATATCCAATATATCAATAGGTCCCCCCATACCTCTAAGTGGTTCTTCTTCTAAACCCATAACTAACATAGAGGAATATAAAATTTTCAACAAACTGGAGGAATAACTTTATTTTTCACCCTTGTATCCATTAACATCAATATAAAAAGTAAGTATTCACTCTTTATTTTCAAAAATTTATGTTTTTTTTACTCCTGTGTAGACAATTCATATCATAATAACATCACTAGTACACCCTTGGTATATTTGGAAACCATCCACACTTTACATGACTCCACCGATAGTTAATACCATTCACACTCCACTTTCTCCACCTTCCACCATTCTAGCCCTTTCATTTTCCACTCCACCCAGTTCAGGGCTAGTGCTTA